>CM045749.1:11741728-11761728 GCA_024760905.1 Plotosus lineatus
GGTGATGCACTGAAGCCATGGAAACTGAAACACAAAGCAGCAAGGCATCACCGTGTGTGTGTGTGTGTATATATATATATATATATATGTGTGTGTGTGTGTATATATATATATATATATATATATGTATATATATATATATGTATATATATATATATATATATATATATATATACATATATGTATATATATATGTATATATATATGTATATATATATATATATATATATATATATATGTATATATATATATATATATGTATGTATATGTATATATATATATATATATGTATATGTATGTATATATATATATGTATGTATATGTATATATGTATGTATATATATATGTATATATGTATGTATATATATATATATATATATATATATATATATATATATATGTATATATGTATGTATATATATGTATATGTATATATATGTATATATATATATATATATATATATGTATATATATGTATGTATATGTATATATATATGTATATATATATGTATATGTATATATATGTATATGTATATATATATATATATATGTGTGTATATATATATGTGTGTATATATATATATGTATATATATATATATATATATATATATATATATATATATATATATAATGGGTGGATGGGACAGCTGTAGACTAATGGCTGGAGAAGTGGCCTTGGAATGGAATGGTCGCTGGTTCGATCAGTATATGTGTGGTGGGGGTGTGAGCTGCACCTTTCTTTCCTCCACCTTCAAGGCTTGAGCAAGGCACATAACCCCCAAATGCTCATTGGGCGCCCAGATGTGTGTGGATGTGTGTGGCCGCCCACTACTCCCGTGTGTGTGTGTGCGCGTGTGTGTGCGCGCGCATGTGCTCACTTTGGATGTGTTAAATGCAGAGGCACTAATTTCAATTATGGGATGAATATTATTCAAGTGTGGAATTTTCAATTATGGTAGTAATATTAATAAGCATCTTGAAGGAGGAAAGATTAGCAAGTTCTCCACCCTGTGACCCTTGCAAAAGTCTCTCTCTCTCTCTCTCTCTCTCACCCCACCGCACTGATCACCCCGAAACACTGTTTTGATTATGATTGGCTGGTCAATTAGATTTCTGGGCTGTATATCTGGTACCTCAATGTCCTCACCGACGCAGTTGGTAACTCGAGTGCTGTTATTTTTGGGGTGATTTGTGCAGCAGATGAAGACTTTTCCCGGCTTTTCTGGCCCAATTGAAGCAGCTCGCAGACATCAGTACAGTAAAACCTCCGCTGACGAACGCTTAAGCTCACGAACTTTTCGCCTCAAGAACATTAAATTTGCGAGCATATAGTCTCTGCTGACGAACTAGTTTTCGGCGGACGAATCAAACCACGCGGTCGAACAGCGCCACGGTGGCGGCCACGAGAAGCTGACGCACGCTCACGGCGTCACAGTTCGTCACCCCCTTTCTTTGAGTGTGGAAGTGGTTTGTGTTTGCTAGACATTTTGGACCATATTGAGTGTACTTTTGCTATTATGGGACCGAAAAAGACCCCACCACAGGCGGAGATCATTGAAAAACACGAACGAGGTGTGCGTTTGTGTGACTCAGCGTCCCAGTACCAGTACGCTAAGTCTACCACCATCCTTAAGAACAAGGAAGCTATTAAGGGTGCGTGTGTGGCTAAGGGTGTTTCCAAACAGTAGGCGTTTCCAAACTCTCCTTCCAAACAGTAAGTCCCTCCCTCCCTCCTCCTCCCACTCCATTCCATCAAGCCATCAACTACCATCACAAAGGTAAATAAAACCACTTTATTATATAGTACAGTTTATTTCTTTAATTACAATACAATAGACATTTATTATACATAAAATAAGGTATATTTTTGTGTAGTTTTAAGGCTTATTTAGTAGAAAATTATGTTTTATGGGGACCTGGGAACGGATTATTCTCATTTTAATGGTTTCTTATGGGAAATAAATGTTCGGAAGACGAACTTTTCGCCTTACACACACTTTCTGGGAACCAATTATGTTCGTGAGCTGAGGTATCACTGTACTTAAAATCCGGTTGTAATTTCAGCAGTAGATTATTGGCTGAAAAATTGACTAAGTGATTTCACATTGTAGGAGCCAGTTATTTTTCCTCCGGAGCTGTTTGGAAGGTTTATGAACTGCACTATTATTGTTTTCAAGGAAGTACACACACAAAATCAATGCTGTGTGTCAGAGTTGGTGCTTATTTATTTATTTATTATTGTTGTTATTATTATTATTATTAATAATAAAGTATATTAATAGCAGCGTGATTGGAGGTTAAAGCATAAAGGATTTGTAAGGGTGTACAGAGTGAAGTTTTTTCCTGCATGTACACACCCAATTCTTTATTATTTTTTATTATTTTAATAATCTAAAAAAAAAAAAAAATTGTCAGGTGTCCTGAAGCAGAGAAAGATCAAGCCTTCTGCAAATTTTATTTTATTTGATTCGTCTGAGACTCGCCTTAATGTTTTTCCTGCTACCCAGATGTGTTTGTGTTCGTTTTAGGACTTGTGCTGAAATGCACCCTGCGCCTTGATAATGACAAAATCATCGCCAGGCCTGTTCCTGAATGTGGATGTAAAACAATTACTCAATGTGACTATGACTGACCCGGTGATTGTTTGAAGTTCTGCCTATTTGTTTGTAATCTTCTTTTAAAACCACTCTGTGCTGTTTTTTAAGCCGTTATGGCTCGGACTACATCATCTGTGTTATTCAGTAATTACTGAACGCCTGATTTCTTTTGTGTCGGTGTTTTTTATGATTCCTCTGTTTACACAAATTAATGATGTAAACAAAGTCATTAGAGTTGCAAATCCTATTTTTCACGGGTTATTGGCTCTGGACTCATCAGTGTGTGTGTGTGTGTGTGGGTGTGTGTATGTGTGTGTGAGAGATGAGGTACCATGGTCTGCGATCTATTGTACGGTCTAACATTAGAATTAGATGGTGGTCACTTTCACAAGCATGTGATGCGCGTGTCAGGACAGAATTAACATTTGTACACATGTAGTATATGTTTAACAGTGGGGTCGTGGTGCTCTAGTGGTATAGGGCGCTGTATTGCTGAGCCAAAGGTTGGGGGTCCGAGTCCCACTCTCCACAAAGATGTCACTGTCCCCCCCCAGTGCAGCTAACTGGGTTATCAAAGGCGGGCCATGTCTCTCACTGTCTATGGTGAGAGGCATGTAAAAGAACCATTGCTGACTTTTGTAAAGAGTAGCTGCAAAGTCGTCAGCGTGTTTCTGTCCCTTGCTGAAAGGGTTGTGACAGGCAGGGCATCCGACGTAAAGGTCAGGTATGAGGGCATGTGCCGGGACGGCACTTCGCTGCGGCCACCAGCCGCCTCCACTCATCCGCCCGTCTCCTGGCGATCGTCCAGGCCTGCGCAGGGCCCATACCCCCCGGCAGGGCAGCCCTCAGCTGCAACAACCATGTCGCACACGGTCGTCCCCGCGATCGGCTCCAGCCCCTAGGATCCCGAACGGACAGGATCCGGTGTGCTGGGTCCAAAGGCGGGAAACGCTCCAAGTGCCCATAGTAGCGCAGCTGACGGTCGCGGATCAAGCAGGTTACTCTCACCATCCCCGCATCCCCGAGCATCTTCTGGTTGGTAACAAAGTCCCACCAGCGGTATCCGAAGATGCGGCGAAGGGAAGTCGTAACAAAGGAGTCCAGTCGTCGTCCAAGCTCAACTTTGAGTGTCCATGTCTCACTTGACTAGAGCAAGACAGGGAGCACAAGGGAGTGAAGACTCGGACTTTCGTCCGCCTGCTCAGATACCTCGACCGCCACATGGTCCTGTCCAGTGAGTCCATCGCCCCATAGGCTAGACCAAGTCGACGATTGATCTTGGCCCTGCAATCAGTGGAAGGATGGACCACACTGCCAAGGTAAGTGAAAGACTCCATGATCTCTACTCTTTCACGACCCACAGCGGTCGAGTCAACAGCAGCATCCAAGAGGTCGCCGAAAGCCTGGATCTTGGTTTTGATCCAGGAGACTCACAAACCAAGCGGTTCCGCCTCCTCACCCAACGAAGAGAGAGTCTCCATCAGGACATCCACCGTTTCCGCGAAGATCACTGCGTCATCGGCAAAGTCCGAACCTCACCGAACGACACACCACAGGCCGATCCACCCGATACCGCCGCCATGATCCAGTCCATTGCGGTACTGAGGAGAGTGGGGGCCAGAACACACCCCTGCCTCACTCCGGTCTCGCCCAAAAAGAAGTCAGAGGTGGAGCCCCCACACCTCACAGCACTCTCTGTCCCAGAATACAGCGACGATATCAGCCGGACCGAAACCGACGGGATCCCACGTAGACAAAGTATGCCCCAGAGGGCCTCCTGATCCACTGAGTCGAACGCCTTGCGAAAATCTATATAGGTGGCAAGGAACCCCCTATCAAACTCCCGCAAGCGCTCGGATAGGACGCGGAGCAGGATGCGGTCAACGGTAGACCTCTTTGGTGTAAACCTGGACTGTTCAGGGCACTGGTGCGCTAGAAGCTGCTGACGGATCCTGTCCAGTAGAATCCGTGCGAAGACCTTGCCCGGAACTGAGAGGAGAGTAACCCCCCGGCACCTGTTGCATTCTCAGGTATCACCCTTCCCCTTCCAGATCGGGACAACGATGCCCCGTTTCCAGTCAGCTGGGATAACACCAGTGCTCCACACGGAGCACACAAGAACGAACAGCCACCTGAGGACGGCCTCACCTCCCGCCTTAAGCATTTCCACGTGGATACCACAAACTCCCGCAGATTTGCCATCCGCCAAGCGCCACACCGCCCTCCGAGTTTCCTCAAGAGTTGGCGGGTCGCAGCCTCGCGGAGGTTCGGCATCATACCGCACACCCCACTATTTGAGAAGCACTGCACTAATAGTAAAAACAGGGGGAATCAGTCTTTTTTTAGAATAAGTTTTTGAATGAAAGAATCCTGGAAAAAAATCCAACAAGAACAATTACTTCTCATAATAATAATAATAATAATAATAATAATAATAATAATAATAATATCATCCAGCTGGTTTTGCAGGTTCATCGAAAAAGTTTCTAAAGTGGATAAGTGGTTTTCTCCATCACTCATGTGGGTTTTACAAGTGATCCAAAGTCAAGCTTCCACTTTCTGCCCACCTTGCTTCTAAAAAAAAAAAAAAAAAAAAAAAAAAAAAAAACCTCCCATCCTTGTCCTTTTTTTTTTTTTTTTTTTTTTTTTTTGGTTACAATAGAGCTTGCATTACTGAACGGATGAAAAACTCAGATGTTTTCAATTTATATTACTCCACTCACTCTCCTACGTATTTTTAATTATTATTATTAAAAATTAGTTAACGATTATACAACAGTCGGTTGGGGTGGATGGTTTTGATTGGATGAGTGGTGTTCTCAGAGTGCAGATATTATTAAATTTCACCACACTGGATCACATCAGGACTTTTATGTAAAATTCTATTAATACAGATTCGGCACTAAAGTCAGCGACTTCAGCAGACATGGGCAACTGGACTTTTTCATGAATATAGCTTTGACCTTAACGTGAAGTTTTAAAGGGTACAGATGGGAATCCTTTTAATAAATCTGAACAGATTCGGTTCACAGGAATGTAAACCTCGGTGTAAGTTAACCGGCCAACCGCTAATCGGCGGAACATGCTTTGTTTTTGCAGCGCACAAATAAACTACAGTATTTGTCTTTATTTGGTTTGAAATGTCCTTTAGAAATGTCAACTTGTATTACATTCACAGTTATACTGACCGTCAGTTGAGTCCCAGCATGGACAATGTTCAGTATACTGTACACACACATTTCTTCATACGGTATTGCTTCAGGATCTCGATCAAGTATGCTTCCCATAGTTTGAGAAGTGCCTTTTCTTTTTCTGCTCATTTTATTGATTGATTGATTGATTGATTGACAGTGCACAGATGTTCAGTATGGTTTGCAACCATGATGGCGGATGTTAACGTGACAGGACCCAAGGTTTCCATGCAGAACATTGCCTAGAGCAGGCAGTGGTGGCCTGATGGTAAAGGTGCTGGATCACCGATCCTAAGGTTGTGGGTTCAAGCCCCACTCTCAACAGGTTGTCACTGCTGCCAGTCAGTAACTGTACACATTAAATAAATAAAATCTATTACTCCCAGTGCAGCTAACTGGGTCATCAAAGGCCGGCCATGTCTCTCACCGTCTATGGTGTGAGGTTCAGATAAAAGAACCATTGCTGACTTTCATCAAGAGTAGCTGCAAACCCGTCAGCGTGTTTCCACCCCGTGATGACTTGGCGAGCTGTCCAGGGTGTACTCTGCCCTCGCCCGGAATTGGCCGAGATGGGCGCCAGCCTCCTGGTGACCTTAATAAGGATTAAGCGGTTACAGAAAATGAATGAATGAACACTACCTAGAGCATCACGTTGCCTCGACCGGCTTGCTTCCTTCTCATAATGCATCCTGGAGCGATCTCTTTCCCAGGTAAGCACCGTGCACACCTGCTCATCCACACCTTGTAAAGGTTAGTGTGTTTTTATCGTCCTTCACTGCTCGACGATCCATTTTTGATGCTTACGTGCCCATTGGAGGAGCCAGGACTTGTCTTCCTTTTGGGTACAGAAATAAGCCGCAGTCCCAGTAATTATATTTGCAGGTGAGGCTTCAATGTTATTTTATGGTTAGGGTGAGACTTGCAAGTACAGTACTTGTTGGTATGGCTATGATAAGTCTCCAGAAAATGAAAGCAAGTCTGTGTATTGTCTACTGAAGTTAAACAGGTGTGCGTTCGAGAGAGAGAGCGAGAGAGAGAGAGAGATTAATGACTGCTGAATGGCTGTGTTCCAGGCTTGCCGACTGCCAATCAATCTTACTCAAGGAAATGACAGCTGGCGCTAGCACTCATTAAGCAATTAACACTGGGTTAATGGCCTGATGTTGATGTGAGCGTTTCTGCTGTGCACCTGCATCAAACAGAACATTTTCTCCAACGTGTTAATGTGTATTATTGGGCACCGCTGATTTTGTAGAACTGACCCTTGGCACAGAGGCTAATGCTAACTGCATCAGTGTGGTGCAGCAGACATTGTGTGTTTTGTTTTGTTTTGTTTTAGCCTGTTTTTATTTCCCTTTTCCTGGACAGAACCTGGAAGAGAATTGCATCGTCCTGCAGTTCTCGAGTTTATTTGACTATTTTCAAGGGAATTATACGTGAATATTGTGGCGAGGCATCGCCGGATTGGCCAATTCAAAGAAAGCACTACATGCAATTCACTCACGCTCACTCATTTCCGGAGACACTTGATCCTACTAGAGTTGCAATGAGGTTGATGCCTATCTTAGCTGACTCTGGGCAAAAGTGGATTACATCCTGAACAGCTCATCCAGACCATCTCAGGGCAACACACACACCAATGTTCAATATGGATCAGCCACTTAGCTTAATGTGCATGTTTTTTGGACTTTGGAAGGAAACCTACACAAGCAGAGAGAGAGAGAGAAAGAGCATGCAAACTTCACACAGAAAAGCCCAAACCCGGGAATCAAACCCAGGACCTCCTTGCAGTACAAACCACCATGTAATTGTGTAACCCTTTGATAAAATAAAGCATAAAAGAACAGCCGAACAAATAGTGTATGTGTCCCAGTTTTACCAAAAACAGTGTTTTTGGGAGAGTCGTACACCGGAGGGTGCCCCCTGTCGAGTGGTTATTGTTCCGCACAGCTCGCTCTCAAAGTCCTACCCCTTTGTTTTTAGCAATCCTATAAAACTCGGCAGACTTGTTCTTCTTGACAATAGGTAGAATTTCAAGGAAGCTGAATTTTGATTTTCGAAACTGTAACAATATTCTAATACCGGGAGGAGCGTTCTGCTTGTCTTTATAGCCCGTGATAAAGTGGAATCAGGTGTGTGTGTTTGTGTGTGTGTTTAGCCCTCCACCCGCGTGTGACAGCCACGCCACTCTCCAACACGCAAACTAATTTTAAAACAGGCAATTTTGAATCATGAAAAATGTTTCATATCATGAATATCAACCACTAGTTCTTTTTGTCTTTGGGAGCTGTATTCTAAAAGCCCACCGAGGTACCTGAATCCAACCAAACGCATTTACTGAAGATGGTTTTGGTTTCGAAGTGAATGCAAAATACTCCCACTGTCCCAGAGCTTTTCTGAATTAATGCATTTATTCTGCCTATTTGTTTTCCTCAATCTCTTCACTGTGCTGTTCTCTTCCTCACAAAGAGCAGAGACACAGAGGTGGCCCGTTGTGATTTGTTTAAATACTATCGCTCCTGGTTCCTCTGCTTCATGGAGTGCAGTTTTGTCATCAGTCTCTAGTCACACAGACAGTAAAGTTCCCACACATTTATCACATCCATCACAGAAAGGGCTGTGCAGGGACCTGTCCAGCTGAAATATTGATCAACACTGCTGGTGCAAAGCACTCAGGAGGGCCTTCCCAAAGCTCAGGACTTCAGGAAAGTTGATTTAGGGTCACAGTGGAACAGATTAGCTTTTCAGAGCAAATACTACCAGCAGCATGCTGTATGATCTCCCCCCCACCTCCCTCCCCCAAACAAGGCTCGGAGTTCAACTGAAGATATGAACTTGGATCAACATCCATTCATCTTCTGATGGAACTGAGGGACATTTCACATTTCCTCAAAGAAAATACAGTAATGACTCGATTTCAATCTAGTTCATGGTTCATTTATAAAATACATGGCTTTCTCTTTAATCCCAGTTTGTTCTCATATTGTTTCTGTGGAATTGAGTCAACATCAGAGTAGACCTCAGGAGCAAAATGTACCCAGAAAGCACTGCGCTTTAATTTATTTTAAGCTTTTGCAATTTCCTGTTCAGACATAATATATAAGGCAATTTATAAATGTATATAACGATCAACTGTAAATTCATATTCATAAATACCTGATTATGATATATAGGGGCAGGGTAATAGTAAGCACTTCTGCCTCACAAAGACGGTCCTTGGTTCAATTCCCAGCTCAGGTGTTTCTGTGTGGAGTTTGCATGTTCTTCCTGTGTTCCTGTGTTTGTGTCGGTTTCCTTCCACTGTCCAAAAACATGCACAGTATTTTAATTGGCTGCTCCAAATCACTCCTGGGTATGAGAGAGTGTGAGGGTATGAATGGTTGTATGAGTGTTAGCCCTGCGTTGGCCTGGTCAGCTGTCCAGGGCGATCTTGTTCTTTCGGTCACTACCCAAAGCTCATGACAATAGGTGAGGGTTGGAACGTGGATCGACTGGTAAATTAAGAGCTTCTCCTTACAGCTCAACTCCCGCTTCACCACGATGGGCCGGTACAGGCTCCGCTTAACAGCAGAGGCTGCAGCGATCCGTCGGTCGATCTCCCGCTCCATCCTTCCTTCACACCTAAACAAGACCCCAAGATACTTAAACTCCTCCACTAGTGGCGGGATCTCATTCCTGACCCGGAGGGGGCATTCCACCCTTGTCCGACTGAGAACCATGACCTCAGATTTGGAGGTGCTGATTTTCATCCCAGCCGCTTCGCACTCAACTGCGAATCGCTCCAGTGAGAGCTGGAGGTCCCGGATTTCCTCCAAGTGCGCCGGGTTCTTCCGACAGTTCAAAGATATGTACATCGGGCTGTTTCAAATTGCCTTAGGTGTGTGTGTGTGTGTGTGTGTGTGTGTGTGTGTGTGTGTGTGTGTGTGTGTGTGTGTGTGTTGCTCTGCGATACTCTGGTGTGATATTCAGGGTATATTCCACCTTTGTACAGTGTTGGCTGTGAGCAGCTCCAGCCTTCCTGTAACCCTCAGCATATACTATTTTGGGTTTGAATAATGCGCGAGCGTGTGCGGATTAGTGATGTTTTTGAACCGCCGTTCTTTACATTTGTAGATCCCTAAAGTTCTAATGATGGAAATCTTAACATTTGACCTCTCTTGATTTAAAATTAGATTTTATTCATTCGTTTATATTCTGAACCGCTAAATCCTAATTCGGGTCATGGGGAGGCTGGCACCAAATCTCAGCCAATTCTGGACGAGGGCGGAGCAACACCAGGTCATTCAGGGCAGAAACATGCTGAAGAGAACTCGGTGGCCTTCTGTTTATGAACGTCAGCAATGGTTCTTTTAAATGCTTCTCATTGCAGACAGTGAGACACACAGCCGGCTTTTGATAACCTAGTTAGCTGCACCGGGGTGGGACGGTAGTGACAACCCGTGGATGTGGGGGGGTTGGGGGGGGGGGGGGGTTTAAGCCCCCCTCTGACTTTGGGATCAGTAATCCACTGAGTCAGCACTGCCCAAATTAGGTCTTACTGAAGCAAATTCTGTAGCAGATATAATTACATTATTTTATTTCACAAACTCATGACGAGCCATGGAAACTGGAGAGAGAGAGAGAGAGTGTGTGTGTGTGTGTGTGTGTGTGTGTGTGTGTGTGTATGTGTAGGTTATTGAAAAATTGGCTAATGTAGGCATCATGCACATCATGAAGGAAAGATGGTGGCATATAATTCATCTTAATTTTTTATTGTAAATATATATTAATTTAGTACAAATGAACAGAACTGGACCAATCACTCCAACCATTTGCTGTCGATGCTTTAAAACGCAATTCTGTTAAATGCTCCTCTATTGATTTAAAAAAAAATCTCGAATAAATAAAAGAAAGCAACCCTGTTGTGCCACATACACCCCTCCCCCCCCTCGCTGTCCTTTTCTGACTCATTCCTTACTCCACTCACCTCTTCCGCTCTGTGATGAAGTGAAAGCAGAAAGGTCATTGATGTGTTTTCCTCTCCGCTCTCACCCCATCTCTCTCTCCACTGCAATTCAGGCAATTTAGCCATAATTCTACAAAATTGGATCCAACAAGCAAATCCATATCACCATCACAAATACAGCTCAGGGTGTGAAGATAAAAAAAAAAAAAATCTCATGTGATCATTTGTACAAATCCAGCACCACTCTGATCATGTTCCATTAGACTCAAAGGAAACCAGTTAACGCTTTCTTTTACAGTCCCTGAACTCCTAAGTATTTATTTGGTGAATATGGAGTAAATTATTGAATATTACTGGGTAATTGCCACAGATGGTGAGCCAGTAAGTGCAGAAAAACTAAAGTTGAATGACAAAGAAAAATGTTGCCTAGGAACGCTTCCTGTTACTGTTCCCTGATGGGTTATGGGGGAAAAAATATTTTTTCTTTGTACTTCAGCAGTAGTTTTCTATCTTTCTGTCTGTCTGTCCTTCTTTCTTTCTGTCTATCTGTATGTCTGTCTGTCTGCCTGTCTGTCCTTCTTTCTTTCTGTCTATCTCTCTGTCCTTCTTTCTGTCTGTCTGTCTGTCTGTCCTTCTTTCTTTCTGTCTGTCCTCTCTGTCTGTCCTTCTTTCTTTCTGTCTATCTGTATATCTGTCTGTCTGCCTGTTTGTCCTTCTTTCTTTCTGTCTGTCTGTCTGTCCTTCTTTCTGTCTGTCTGTCCTTCTTTCTTTCTGTCCTTCTGTCTGTGATTGATTGATTGTCCTTCTTTCTTTCTGTCTATCTGTCTGTCCTGTCTGTCTGTCCTTCTTTCTTTCTGTCTATCTGTCTGTCTATCTGTCTGTCCTTCTTTCTTTCTGTCTATCTGTCTGTCTGCATGTCTGTCTGTCCTTCTTTCTTTCTGTCCTTATGTCTGTGATTGATTGATTGTCCTTTCTTTCTGTCTATCTGTCTGTCCTTCTTTCTTTCTGTCTGTTCTTCTTTCTTTCTGTCTATCTGTCTGTCCTGTCTGTCTGTCTGTCCTTCTTTCTTTCTGTCCTTCTGTCTGTCCTTCTTTCTTTCTGTCCATCTGTCTGTCTGTCTGCCTGCCTGTCTGTCCTTCTTTCTTTCTGTCCTGTCTGTCTGTCCTTCTTTCTTTCTGTCTATCTGTCTGCCTATCTGTCTGTCCTTCTTTCTTTCTGTCTATCTGTCTGTCTGCATGTCTGTCTGTCCTTCTTTCTTTCTGTCCTTGTGTCTGTGATTGATTGATTGTCCTTCTTTCTTTCTGTCTGTCTGTCCTGTCTGTCTGTCCTTCTTTCTTTCTGTCTGTCTGTCTGCCTGTCTGTCCTTCTTTCTGTCTGTCTGTCTGTCTGTCTGTCTGTCTGCCTGTCTGTCTGTCTGTCTGTCCTTCTTTCTGTCTGTCTGCCTGTCTGTCTGTCCTTCTTTCTTTCTGTCTATCTGTCTGTCCTTCTTTCTTTCTGTCTGTCTGTCCTTCTTTCTGTCTGTCTGTCTGTCTCGGTCATTCTTTCTTTCTGCGTGTCTGTCTGTCTGTCTGTCCTTCTTTCTTTCTTTCATGTTTTAATTTTAAAATGTATGCTAAACGATTATGTGAAGGTGATGCGGATGTCAATGGATAGAAATGTTCACCATTCAACTGTTCCCCCGATCCTGTATTTACCTCCAGAGGCCAGTTCCAATCTGATCTTGAAGGCTATGCGGTGTCAAGTTAGCACTCAGATGACGGACCACCTGGGAAAACAAGGTGTTATGGAGGGTTAGGGGAAAAGAGCTGGCAGCCTCTCATGAAAAAAAGTCTGTGAAGAAACTCGTTGAGCACAGAGTCTCCGAGAATCTGATTGAACTGAAGGTAGGCGTGCACAGGGACATAAGCAAAAATGCACAAAAAACATGATTTTTATGGATTATTTCTTACACTGTTTAAATCATGGATGCAGGGAAACGGAGTAAGTGGTATTCTAACTCTTCTTTTTTTTCTTTTGTAGGAATTGAAGTATTTACTACATATAGAAAAAGAAACTAAAATTGGACTTTTATAGTTTATTTATGCTCATTTTTCCACGATAGAGGCGGAGAACTCTAAGCTAATGCTAATGTGCAGCAAACACCATTTTCAACACACTCATTTCGAGTTTAGTATTTAATACATTCAGAAAATCAGAAGTAAGCTTTGCTTCATGATGGTGCTTTAGTATACACTGTCCTGAAACACAAGAAAATTCACAAAAATGGGTTTATATTTTCCATTCTAAAGAATGATAGTGATGACTCTGTCTGCTCCAATGACTGTAAGAAATTGAGTGTCCTCCATTTTGATTCAAACATTGTCCAATCAGAATGATGTTTGTTTAATCTGAAGATAGCGCATTAATCCGGAATTGTGATTTTACGGTTCCAGATTAATCCAGATACTCCTTTTTTTACCTGCTTACAAAAACAAAATATAGTTTAAAAACTACCTTTCATAATCAGTACTCAGTTTTCTTGATGCCGGCCGAGATGACCGCCGCCGTCGTCGTGCTGTTTTTTGTTGTTTTATGGTGGTTAGCAAATGGCTATTTATTGTATTAACGCCATTTACTGCTACGGCGTGTGGATCATAATGACTTATTTACACCATGACTAATCATCTACTCAAGGGGTTTTAAAAATCTTAATTAAATAAATTAGTGTTAGATGTTCTATAACACGCATTTGACAGTTCGCGCCGGAATCCATTTTTCTCTGAAATCTAAAGATGAAGGCATGGGATTTTGGATGGGTCGCATCCATAGAACCCTTCAGAGGATCTTTTTTATGTTGGAGACCGTCTGCCTTCACAAGACAAGTACAGGAATCACTCACTTTCCACGGTTAATTGAGACCAAGATCCCCCCTGACCACCAAAATCCGCAAAGTAGGATCACACTCCCAACCCCCAACCCCCAACCCCGTCTGACTGACGTATACGTACATGTATAGGTGTTTATAATATCAATAAATACATATTCAATGCTATAAATGCTTATAATAACAATTAAACATTCCAAAATAATGCATAAGATGTAAATAAAATATAAATACACACACACATATAGATGCAGGTGCGCGTGCACGCACTCAGATGTGCACCTCACAAAAATGGAAGTAGTTTTGATGGGAGGTTTTGGGTTGTTTTTTGGGGTTTTTTTGCATAATTGGCCTTATTTTTGTGGCATTTTCCTTAACTTTTTCCCCTATTCTTCCTTTATTTCCTTATTTTTTAATTCGATTGATATTAAAAAAAAAAAAAAAAACGTGATGCACTGAAGCCGCATGAATTGAAGCGTGAAGTATGCGAGGGATCCTCCCTGTATATGTCAGGAAACGTATTATGTATCTCATCTTGTTTTTCACAACAACTTGGCATTATATGGGCTTATATCACAGCTTCAAGAGAAAAATGTAAAAGTGTTGAGTGTAATAAGTACTTTGCATGGTTTGAAATTCATGATGTCATGAATATTTTTGAAAAATACCTTCAGAAAGTAACACTGACTTCCAGTGTGAGATGTTTTCATGTGCAACTGGAACATAGTGCAGTTTATTTAATAGGCTACTGAATGAGAATCCTTTGCAGAAATGGTGAGTGTGTGTGTGTGTGTGTGTGTGTGTGTGTGTGTGTGTGTGTGTGTGTGTGTGTGTGTGCGCATGTGTTGTGTGTTTTTTGCACCACTGGAGCTGACACTTCACATCTTCAATACGCTTCACTGAGTCTTTCAAGTCTCCCAGGGCCACTTTGCATCATTTAAAAGACGTCATGCAGCTGCATTGCGTCTGTCACAACAAACAGCATGCATACATGCATAACTAAGCTTTCTGAAACACTCCAGCCATAATGATGTGTGGTCTAACTCTTTACAGCCTGGAAACACGTTACACATTCACAGTGTGTCCCAAGCGCCACAATTCATGACTAATTAGTGTTCTTTCCCCAACTTTCACCAATTTTAAGTTTAAAACTTGGGCAGTACGGCGGCGCAGTGATCTTCGCTTGTCCGCCTCACAGCAAGAAGGCCCTGGGTTCAGACGTTTGAATGGAATTTGGATGTTTTCTTCATGTTTGCGAGAGTTATCTCCAGGTACTACGGTTTCCTCCCACAGTCCAAATATATGTATGTTATGCTAACTGGCTGTTCTGAATTGCCCCTAGGTGTGAGTGTGAAGGGTTTTGTGTGTATTTGTGTTGCCCTGCGATTGCCTGGTGAGCTGTACCCTGCTTTCGCCCAGTGCCAGCAGAGATAGGCTTCAGCTTTAAATATGGAAACACGGCTCCAGCCCGACCGTAATGGGATTAAGCTGTTCAGCAAAATTATGATTGAGTGTCAAATGTTGTATGACCGTATAAGGTCATAATCAAAGCTTACGGCCTATATGGTCTCATCCATGTGAGTTTCTGGTTTCTGGTTCACAGGGAGGATTTTCATTGCTTGCTCACGAGAGATTTTTTTTCAAAGACCCAGCTTTCTGCAAAGCTCATTTGTGGCCATCCTGGGTTGGGGTGCAATACAGATAAAACTACAGAGGCAATCTGAAACAGTCAAATTATTTGGACTGTAGGAGGAAACCAAAGTTGAACCCACACAAGTATGGAAAAAAAACATGCAAACTTGAAACCGAAATATCCTCGCCAGCCACGGGGCTCAAATCCAGGACCTTCTTCCTGTGAGGAATGAGTGCCTACCACTACACCGCTGTGAACCACAATCCATTACAACAGCGGCTTTAAAAAAAAAAAAAAAAAAAAAAAAAAAAAAAAACGGTATTGCGATCCTTGGAGTTGATCTGTGTGTGCTGAGTTTTGATTGAATTGACCCCCACTGACATCACGGAATAAAAATAAGAAAACTGTGCAGATCAGAATTCGGACCTGAAGGGCATAGTAAGGTGATTTTGGATAAAGCAGAAAAAAATAAGATTGATTTTGATTGAGTCTATGATGGTGTTTTGAGAAAGCAGTGCAGGGTGTCAGAATCATATCCAGCCAGTAGGGTTCCCACTGAAAAACCAAACAAACACAAAGTATTCCCTCAGCGGCCGGCATTGTTGAAAAGAAATAATGTTAAAAGTTGGAAAATTGACTATGAAAAAAATTTTCAGTGTTTTCCCCAAATTCTGCAACAACAAGACAAATATAGTCTGCAATGGGAAAACAGGAACCAAATGTCAGAGTTTGTGTAGAAGACGGACTATGACAGCGAGTTCAGTTAAAAAGATATTCTAGTTTATAGTGTAGGCTTTACACAATGACATTTATGTCCCGGTCACTTGCATCACACAGCAGGTAAACAGTGGGTCCATGACTTGATGTCAGGTCCAGTTCCTTGGTCTGCTGAGCGATGCCCTACAGGCATACTATAAAAAACATATGAATGTTATACACCCATTGTTCCATCTAATGAGCTCAGACTCAGACACTTTAAAAAAAATAATAATAATGGTCCCATAATTACCGTAGCTTAATCTTCGAGGACCTCCTTACCTACCCAGGTCTGTACATTTGTACGTACAAACGTACACACAGCGGTCCTACATCAGCGTAGTATCACAGAAATACAGATTTTTATTTATTTTTTTGCCTTAGTAATTATATCACTTTCATATGCACATCGTACAATTTGACTTCCAGACCCGACCTATTTTCCATTTATTTAATATGTCAACGCAGGGACAGTTGTGGTCTAGTGGCATAGGGCGCTGGATCGCTGATCCCAAAGTTGGGGGTTCGAGTCCCACTCTCCACAGGGTTGTCACTGTTTCCCCCCCCCAGTGCAGCTAACTGGGTTATCAAAGGCGGGCCATGTCTCTCACTGTCTATGGTGTGAGACGCATGTAAAAGAACCATTGCTGACTTTCGTAAAGAGTAGCTGCAAAGCCGTCAGCGTGTTTCTGTCCGTTGCTAAAAAAAAGGGTTGTGACAGGAAGGGCATCCGACGTAAAAACCTCTGCCAAATCAAACATGCGAATCAGATGATTCGCTGTGGCGACCCCCGAGTAAAAGGGAAAAAAAGCCAAAAGGTAGACAGACAGACTTAATATGTCAACGCAACTACTCAACTTTCAAATCCTCCTCACCGAAACCTATGCCAGATCCTTCTGTCCCTCTGATCCTTTACCTGCTACAACATCAACAAAAATGTGAGTTTTCTCACGAGAGTATAAAAACACACCAGACCAGATCTACATCAAAATCGCAGATGCCTATAAAGAAAAAAAAAAAAGAAAAGGTTTAAGTGAATGTTTAATATTGCCATTCAAAAAAAATTCATTTTGCAGAGGCTTGAGTTTCCGTGTTCTCCATATACTTGTGTGTTTCCTCCTGTACTATGGTTTCCCCCCCCACAGTCCAAAGACATTCCCATTGGGCTCACTGGCTGGTCCAAGTGAATATTTTTGTGTGGTTTGGCCCTGCAATGAACTTGCAAGCTTTCTAGCTTGTCCTTTGCCTTTGCCCAGAATTGGCTAAGATAGGCTCCAGTCTCCTGCCCAACCCTAGTAGGGTAAAGCAGTTTGGCGAATGTATGAAGTTATATCCATTATAAGATGTTTCAACAAATGCAAACATAGATGTGTCCTTGTTGATGCCTCACTGTTTTGCATGGAGCCCTACAACCAGGCTTTCGTTTCAGGGAATCTTCCAAATAGAAGTAAAAATGTTAACCATCTACATGCTCAACATGCTCGTAAAGCAAATCATGTAATTAGAGCTCATGTGTTTTATAACATCCCTGTTCATTGTGTTGCTTTCCTGTTTATCTGTATTGATTTCTGTTGATGAATCTCATACAGCAAAAGCTAATTAATTACAAATGTGATATTATAAATGTGTCTATAGCTAGTTCCAGCTTTAACCTATAAATGCAAAGCTTAATAAGAACACTTGTTTCTAATGCTAGCGTTTCACACACACACACACGTTTTCTCATAAGTGCATATCAATGTAATCTCCTCCCACGAGCGAAGCCTCTTGACAATGCATTAGTAACAAGTGTTTTGGTATCACTGCTTAATTTAACAGTTAAGAGTTTGCAGAGAGAACACTTTACAATTAACCAACTAATGAGCATCTTAACTCGTGCACTGATCGAATATCAGCTGTTTTCCTGCAATAATAACTATTTGCATGGTGCAGAATCAGTTTAAAGTCCTTATGTTTATTAGCATTTTGCCATTTGACATTGCTTCAGCAATAAATATTAGCATGTTGTTAGTTTACCTCTGAAGACCTGTTGATGAATAAATTAGATTGAGGAGATGCATCGGTGAATTGTTTGCGTATCAAGAATATTAGATATGCGCACAACTAAAAAAAAGAGTTTGGTTTTGTTATCTATTTATCCACTTTTATCCCTTTTTTCAGAGCAGCAATATAGGACGGCTAAACACGCTTGAAGGACAGCCCTGCCTGTCGGCCTCACATACAGTACAGCTTGCATCTCTCAATGACAGCAGTGCCACCTGCGATCTAGTTCCATGTGTCTAAAATAACTTGAATTATCTGGCTACATGCTTGAGTTTGAATATTTCAGAAAGCACTTTCTAACTTGTATATTTATGATATTTAATTTAATATCTACGCTAAATCGACATTTAATTTAGGAGCAGGATAGTGGCGTATTGGTTAGCAAGTGCATCTGACAGAAAGAAAGTCCTGGACTCGGTGTTGGTGTCTCAGTGTGGAGTTTGTGTTCTCTCTCAGTGCTTGTGTGGGTTTCTTGTGTTTATCCTGGTTTACTCTTACAGTCCAAAGTTGAGCACATTGGGCTAATTCGCTGTTCCAAATTACTTCTAGGTGATGATGTGAATGGTTGTGCGTGTTTTGGACCTGCGATGGACTGGCAAGCTGTTTAAGGTGTACTCTGCTTTCATCTTGAGTCGGTTGAGATTGGCTCCAGGGTCCCTGTGACCCCAGTAGGATTAATGGGTTCAGGGAATGAATGGCATAAGATATGGCAATAAGAGTAGACTGAAATGCTAACCTTTCTAAAAGGAGAGTGCGTGTTAAAAGTTGGCGTGAAGGGTGATGTTTGCACAAGAAAGAAAAAAACGTTTTTTTCTTTAATTATGTAACAGGTCATTCACAAGTGTGTGTGTGATAGAAAACGGATGTCACTTTGTTTTCTGAAAAATGTTACGAAAACATGGCTAGTACTCACATTTATGCCATTTGGCAAGCAGCCTTATCCAGAGTGTCTTATCTGTGTAATTTTATTTTCTAACAACTAAGGGTTAAGGGCCTTGTTCAAGAGCCCACCAGTGGCAGCTTTGCGGTACTGGGGCTTGAACCCCCAACCTTCAGAATGTTCACGGAATGTGTGGAAAAGACATGGAAAGAACACGGTACAATGTCGGAATACATGTGTAAAAGCGCTCGGATTACCTTCGGAACCAGTGCAGATTGCAAATGAAGACCTTCGGATAATTCACGGAATGTTCACGGAAAGCACGGAACACTTGAGGAACAACTACTGCACTACTCCATTTTAGAAGGAAGAGCTACGGAATGATTGCAGAACAGGCGGAATGAAGGCGGAACGTTCACGTTCAACATGGAATGACTAAGGAATGGCTGAGGAATACCCAGCTTAACCATGTTTCAACACAGAAAAATCTGCAAAGATCAAAGGATTTGCTCCTTATTCTGCCTATAAATACGTGGAATGACCAAGGAAGCTCATTTTTCTCATTCATACTATGTTTATAATGTATAATATGTTTATAATGTACAACAAATTAAAAATTTAACATATGTTTGTGATTTACCATATGTTTCTAATGTGCAATATGTTTATAATTTACAATAAATGTAAAATTTAATGTTTAATATCAATAATGTCAATCTTCTTTCTTTTCTTTTTGGCTTTTTCCCGTTCTTGAGAGTCACCACAGCGAATCATGTGATTCGCACATTTGATTTGATTCCGCAAGTCTTCCGTGTTATCCACAACCATTCCGAAAACGTTCCGCGTGTATTCCGCAAACCTTCCGTGAGTATTCCGTGGCTGTGTTTGACCATCCGGAAGAGGGGGGAAGGCTCACGGAATGGTTAAGGAACACTGGCAAAATAAAAGGAATGATCATGGAACGTTTGAGGAAATGATGGAACGTTTGCGGAATGACTGAGGAACCTAAGGGAACACTGTCAGAAGATTTTTCTGTGAACGTGTTTTTGAACATGTTCAAAAGCACATCCGCGGAAGATTTGGCCTGCCGT
>CM045749.1:11766728-11771728 GCA_024760905.1 Plotosus lineatus
CTCATATAGGGAAGTGCTTCTCAATTATTTTCTGTGGCGACCCCCCAAGGAAGAAAAAACATTTCATGCCCCCCCCCCCCACCACCACCACCACCACCACCACCCCGCGAGCGAATATAAATAGTCTATATATAAATTTAATGTAAAATATATAAAAATAAATTTGTCTATAAAATTATTAGTAGACCTCTGCATAACACTGTATCTTTATTAACATTAAAAACAAAATAAAAAAGAAATATAGTTCAACTTATTCAACTAATGTCTTAATATCATCGTCTCTCTCTACCTTTCTCTTCGTTCCTGTTAGAAATTTTTCCGTGTTGTTTTTTTTGAGGGGTTGTTTACTGCACTTTAAATTGTTTGCTCGTGCGGAAAAACCGCTACACCATTGCAGGACAATGCTCTCATTGACATGCTCTCGCCACTGCCAATAAGTGGAGCGGAGGTGTAATTACACTTAATTCTTGTATTCAATTCCAGAAAAGCATGTTCCCCAGAGTCACACGCGCTCCATCCTGCATTACACCGTACCACCCC
Organism: Plotosus lineatus; assembly: GCA_024760905.1. NCBI lineage: Eukaryota > Metazoa > Chordata > Actinopteri > Siluriformes > Plotosidae > Plotosus > Plotosus lineatus. The sequence goes on from CM045749.1 coordinate 11,767,269, forward strand.
TGGCATCATACTGCGCCCCCCCCCCCAAGGGGGCACGCCCGACTATTTGGGAAGCACTGATATAGGGGCAATTTGGAACTGACAATCAGCCTTCTATGTATGTTTTCTTCATACAGAAACACCCGAGCATCAAACCATCAATTTTTTTTTTGTTGGTTTTTTTTTTTTTTTTAGTTTGAGAAGGTAATTTATTTTTTTTTATAGTTTCAGCCTCGTGTCCTGGATCCACAGATTTAGTATCTCGGTGCAAACTGACTTCATTTTAAGTAACTGATTTAAATTAATTTAATAAACAAGTAATAGTTTTTTAAGCAAAATGCCTGAAATATTTCTTGACCGATATCTTTATTTTGTTGTAATATATATATATATATATATTTTAAAGTTTAAACTTCAAGTATCATCTGTGGCCAGGTGACCAAGAGATGGACCGAGCTCTCCGGGGGGAAAGATAGCACATAATGTCCTTCCTATCGCTTGCATATATATAGGTATATGTGTAGGGCGCTGGATCGCTGATCCAAAGGTTGGGGGTTCAAGTCCCACTCTCCACAAGGTTGTCACTGCCCCAAGTGTGCAAGTTACTTGCAAGTGATTCTAACCAAACTGACCATGAAAAAATAAATAAAACTATAAACAAAACAATAAAAGGTTTTTAAGTGTTAGTGTTGTGTTTGATAAACGTTTATGTAATAATGTATCGGAGTATTCGGTATACTAGTATATTTGATTATTTCTAATATCAATCAGTTATTTTATTACTGTAAGACTAGGAAGCCCATTTCGGTGTATTTTTCCCGTAGAAGTGAGCCGCGTTTCCATCAGATCAGATGAAAGACTAATTAACTGCTGGCATTGTTGTATGTCTACTGCTGTTGTTATTAAATATTGTATTAGATCCTCCTGGGTTCTCCTTTTTTCTCTCTCTCTGTCGTTCACATTCAGAGTTGGCTCGCTGGCAAACTTTCCATTACAACCAAGGTAATGAAAAAAAGTTGATCTTGTGAACATTAATAGAGCTGACCCCGTTAGAAAGGTGATTTGAGTTATGTCACTACTACCGTGTTTTCCCGAAAATAAGACGGGACTTTATTAAATTTTATACCGAAATATGATACTTGGGCTATTTTTAGGTGGTGATGTATTTTACATTTTTCTCTATTACATGTCTTATAATATAGCTTTGTCTTTATGTATTCTTATTTCCTTATATTTGTAAAATATTTTAACCGAATCGAGCGATTTTAGCGATTTTTATGGACGCAAGTGTATGTCCTCGTTTTGAAGCAGTCGCTGACGTCATCGACTGAGCCTCAACGCGCAAGGATTAATACTTTGACAGCGTACTTTAGGGAAAGCTGCCTAATAGATGAGTCAGCGCTTTCACCTCGAGCCTGAGATTGAGCGAGAAGCAGGCCAATGAATTGCTCCCGCTCTCAACTAGGGCTTATTTTAAGGGGAGGGGCTATATTAAAATCATCTCGTAAAATCACACTAGGTCTTATTTTGTGGTTAGGTCTTATTTTCAGGGAAACTCGGTAGGTGATTGGGGCCGGTGGCGTTGTGGTTAGGGTGCTGGGCTCATGATCAGGAGGTTGTGTGTTCGAATCCCAGTTAGGCCTCCACTGTGCTAAGACCCCTAGGCAAGGTCTTAACCACAAGTGTGCCTCTATAAGTATAAATGGGTACCAGTAAACTATACTGGGAAGGTAACCTGTGATGGACTCCTGGTAGCGTCACGCTATGGAAACTGGGAATAAACACCGACCTGAGGAGTCACTAAGCTCAGGTGTAAAAAGCCCAACAGACGCCCGACCACTACTGGGTGATTATTCGTATTTATGAGACTTACTGAAGAAGGTCTCTCATGATTTTTAATAATCTGTATGTAATTTTTTTTCTCTTTTTTTTTTTTTTTTTTTTGAATAAAAGATTCCAGATTATTCAGAGAATTCAGTCATGTTCGTTATCCGAAAGGTTTTTTTAAAAAAAAACTATTTTTATTCTGTCTTTCTCTACATTTCTCATTTGGAGAAAGGGTAGTAAGCCACAACACCCCCCCACACACACACACACCGAAAAAAGAAAACAGTGGGTAATATGATTGCCCCTGACTTGCAGTTGAAGTTAGTGTGATTCAGTTTTCCAACCGAGACTCTTAAGCAGCCATACATCACCACGGACATATTTCATTACACGCCCCGAGCGGGGCGGGGCCCATAACAAGGCATCATGAGACTTCTGATTTGGTGGGACATTGGTCCTGAAGTCGGTTTCTAACATCTCTGCTCTGCACAGCTATTTATAATGGACACACACACACACAACAAGCTGTCAGCACGCTCCCAAGTGCACAGGCAGCTGAATCAGGACAAGCCCGATAACGGCAATTGGCCACTTGTCTCGCTTTGTCTCCGTCCACACCGAGAAATAATGTAAACGGCTTTCATGTGTATGTGTATTGAATAGGCCACTTGATCATGGATTCCTTCTCAGTGACATTTATTAGAACTCTTTACTTTTCCTGTTGAATCTTTGAGGTGTTTTAGGCCCATTATCTTTCACCTTGTATTTTATTGTTGTTGTTGTTGTTCCCTTTTTTTTAAAGTTCTTTTCGTCCTGACTTCCCTCCCAGCAGGTTCGTTGTGTTTTTACACTTGGTACAAAGTGAGCTTCTAGTACAGTCAATACTAAAACATTTACAGACAGCGAGAGTTTACTATCGCTTCCTCGCCGTGTAATTGGGAAGGCGTGATATTGATTAGATCAGGAAGGCTGAGCGTAATGAAGAAGTTGTGCTGCAGCGTCACACTCGTTGTTTCCCCAACACACAGACATGCCCTTTAATTTTAAAAGTCTCTTTTATTTTTAAAGTGTTTTTATTTAATCTCTTATTAAATAGCAATTATTGGATGATTGTATTTGGTATATAATACAGGGGGAAATAAGCAAAACAAACTTAAATTGGGATTTTTATTGCTAATTTTTGCATTTTGAATTGATTCATGTGTTCCCCTGAGTGAGGCAGGGCGAGTAATTAATAATCACCAATAATGCACCAAAGTTGATGTGATAATTCAGTGACATTCACTGAGCCTGAGGCCAACAATTTGTGTAATACACACGAATATAAGAAAAGCATAATAAAACCATTTTTAAAAATGTGTTTATTTATTTTTAAGTGAGCTACGTGCACATGCATGTCTGTCAGACTTCGACCAGAGCACAGCAACTTAGTGTTTTTATATAGATGACAAATAGGTCCTTCGGGCTTTTTCCACCTGAGCCATAGTGGCTCATCAGGGCGGTGCTTATCCCCGGTTTCCGTAGCGTGAAGCGACCAGGAGTTCAACTCCTCCTGGATGGGACGCTAGTCCATCGCAGGTTACCTTCCCAGTATATTTTTACTGGTACCCATTTATACTGCTGGGTGAACAGAGGCACACTTGTGGTTGAGACCTTGCCCAGGGGCTCTTAGCACAGTGGGGGTCTAACTGGGATTCGAACACACAACCTCCCAATCATGAGCCCAGCACCCTAACCACTGGCCCCAATCACCTAGTAGTGACAATCACGTTATAATATATACATACGTACATATATACATATATATATATATATATATATCCGACCTGGATTCAGCCGCCTCCAACCGCTCCGACTGGCGGACCACCACCCAGGATGTCAGGACAGCAGAGGAGAGAAGAGACACTCACTGGGGGGAGTCAGAGAATGTCGGAGACACCCCACCCCCACCACACTGCAAGGTCTTCATCTGCAGCAGCTGCAGCAGGATCTGCAGATCCCATATCGGCCTCTACAGCCATGCTCAACGCTGCAACTCCCTGACTGAAGGCCCACGACACAAACCCCCCATGATCTTTCGAGATTGATGGAGCCATAAATAACAACAATATACGTTTGATTTGGCAGAGGTTTTTACGTCGGATGCCCTTCCTGTCACAACCCTTTTAGCAAGGGACAGAAACACTGACGGCTTTGCAGCTACTCTTTACGAAAGTCAGCAATGGTTCTTTTACATGTCTCTCACCATAGACAGTGACAGACATGGCCCGCCCTTGATAAACCAATTAGCTGCACTGGGGGTGACGGTGACAACCTTGTGGAGAGTGGGACTCGAACCCCCAACCTTTGGATCAGCAATCCAGCACCCTATACCACTAGACCACCACTATATATATTAACAAATAATACGATCTAATTGGTCCAGTATCCTGCAAATAACACTTGAATTAAAATGAGGGAGACTCCGATTTCGTCGCCATCACTTAGAGTAGGTGGCATATTCATCACCCTTTAAAATGGAAAGACAATTTATAAATGTCTTGTGTCAGTTAGTTTTTTTTCTGTGTTCCATATTATATGATGATATACTTTATTAGAATGTATAATTTGCTTACATTTTATTGTGGTATGGTATATATTACACGCTGAATGAG
>CM045749.1:11774228-11866728 GCA_024760905.1 Plotosus lineatus
AATAAAACGTTAAACATCTCACAGAAAACATTACCAGATGTGTAAAGGGCAAGTGCTCTGGTTTAAGCTGAACACCTGGGATTTTTGATCCCGCAGACGGCACTGCGTCAAGAGGAGTCATTTATCTGTAGCTGATAGAACCACATGGTTTCGGAATTAATCCAGTAAATCTTTGTTTAGCACCGCGGTACAGAGTTAGCTCCAAAAACGCCAATAAAACTTTACTGTGCAAAAAGGAAGCATTTTGATAACTGTGTCTAGAAGCGCCATCGACCTCTCTGGGTTCAGAGGCATCTGGGATTGGGCTATCACACAAAGCAAACATGTGCGGTGTGTTATGGGTATGAAATAATAAATGTATAAATGTAAATATAAATATAATGAATTTATAAATGTTGTATGTAATTATATTCAGCTAGTGTGCTATAATTGGTAACACATGGTACAGTCGGCCCTCTACTTACGAAATAAATCCGTTCCAGAGCCTTTTTCGTAACCTGGGCTTTTCATAAGTAGAGGCGCATTTTACATGTAAAACGCGTGATTCGTTCCGAGGCTCCCGACTACCCCATAAACCCTTTAAAAATTATAAAAGTATACCAATTTTGTATATAATATGTGTTAAAAGTAAAAGAAAATTACTTACCTTTTTTAAATTTCTCGAACCAACCATGTGACGCTTTAAAGCCCGGGGATTGCTGGACCCTCACCCCACCCCCACCCCTCCCCCACCACCACCCTCCTTCACGAGGTCCATAAATATGGCGGCTGCTTTTTCCAAAATAATTGCCTTCGTCACTTTTAATGCCTCCTTCTGCTTCAGTATCATCACGATTGTCGAGGGGTTTCAGCCATACTCCTTTGCAATTTCACTCAACTGCATCCCACTTTTGGATTTTTTATCATCTCCTGCTTCACTTCGATTGATAACGGAGCCCGTTTCTTCTTTTCGGTGTCACCGAGAATCACTTTCTTGTTGACCATGATGAATAATGAAATATAACGCTGCAATTATCACTCTCAAAAAAAAACTCACTAGCCAACAGTCCTGTTCAACTCTCCTTCACGAACAAACAGGAAGTGACAAACATGAAGTGACAAACAGGAAGTATGGGTACAGGAATGGGTACAGTTCAGCGCCCTCCTGGCCAATGGCTGGAGGCCAGCGGGGCAGGATGTTGGGAGACAGCCAATGAGAGAGCAACTTGCGCATTGTTTGAATGGCGCGTTTGAATTTTTGAATGGCACATTTGGCGCTTTTCGTAAAAAGAGGACGAAAATTTCTGAAAATGTTTTTCGTAACCTGGATTTTTCGTATTCAGAGGTTTTTGTAAGGAGAGGGCCGAATGTATTACTCAGCTGTTTTTGGGTCACAGTTGTTTTGCCTGCATAGTCTAACTGGGTCTGGAACTTTCCAGCATATTATGAAACTTCGACATTGACCTGGTTGCGCATGCGTCCTGTGAATGGTCATGTGATTAGAACATTCGAGAAAAGGAACATTCCGAACTTTAGAAAATCTATATAAGGACCAGATGTCGACCAGCTCGGCATGGATCATCCAACGTGGCATCATCCAAGTTTCATCATTCAAGACTTCATCACCCAAGTCATCATCTGCGTTCATCAACAGCCAAAGCGAGCATTATCATCATTCGTTTCTTTTGATACGTGGGATTCCAAACTTTTGATCGCCAGCGATTGCACCGTCTCTAAATTTACCATACTGCAGCTGCTTGGTGACTATCCTTCTTTTGTGACCCTTGTTCGATTTGTATTTTGTTTAGCTCTAAGCTGTATGCTATTTTGCCTTATTTTGTTCATATTATTAAATTGCATTTATTGTATGTCGTTGTTTGTCTTGTTTTGCTGGTTTCACAGGGACTTTTCCTATTCTAAATTTCCATACATAACACGTTGTCATATGAACCTGTTCCAGGTTGTTTCTGGAAAAAAATGGACACTATGATATTTAGACCAAAGATGAAATGGACCACTCGGACTATTACCAGGTACAAATCCAAAATCCAGGTAGTCTCATGGTCTGGGGTTGTGTCAGTTCTCCTGGTCGAGGTATCTTACACTGCTGAGTTGCAGAATTAATTCAGATACGTAGACTGAGGTTTTCGTGTGATATTTTTTCCACCGACGGCCCTGTACATTCCAACAAGACAATCATAAACCACATTCTGAACAATTTACAAAGATACGGCTGAATTGGAAATAGAACCTAAAACACTTTCATTGATGTCTCGAGTCCCTGCAGATCGTTCAAATATTAAAAACTCGGAGGGATAAATGTTTAAATGTACCTAAGTTTATGAAACGTGTTGCAAGGATCGAAACTGAAATCAGTGTTTGTTCTGGAAATCAAATCCTATGCTTCGCTATTGTTTTGAGTGCAATACTAGTGGAAGATGATTCACAAACACAGCAGTAGGACCTTCATTCTTTATGGACCTCAAGTGTTAACAACTTGATCTCCTCACCAGAAAATAAGGAATATCATCATCCATTCATTTTCTTCTTCTTCTTTTCCTTTCAGCTGTTCCCTTCAGGGGTCGCCACAGCAAATGATCTGCCTCCATCTCACCCTATCCTCTGCATCTTCTACTCTTACTCCAACGACCTTCATGTCCTCCTTCACCACATCCATAAATCTTCTCTTTGGTCTTTCTCTAGGCCTTCTGCCTGGTAGTTCCAACTTCAGCATCCTACTACCAATCCTTCCTTTGCCTTTTTCACTATCCCTCCTCTGTACATGTCCAAACCATCTCAATCTAGCCTCTCTGACTTTGTCTCCAAAACATCTTACATGGGCTGTCCCTCTGATGTACTCATTCCTGATCCTATCCATCCTCGTTACTCCCAAAGAGAACATCAACATTTTCATCTCTGCTACCTCCAGTTCTGCCTCCTGTCTTTTCCCCAGGGCCACTGTTTCTAAACCATACAATATCGCTGGCCTCATCACCGCCTTGTGCACTTTTCCCTTCATTCTTGCCAATACTCTCCTATCACACCGGACACTTTTCTCCATCCATTCCAACCTGCCTGCACGCGCTTCTTCACCTCTTTTCCACACTCTCCATTGCTCTGGATTGTTGAGCCTAAGTACTTAAAATCCTCCACCTTCTTTATCTCTGCCCCCTGTAACCTCACCTCTCTTGGGTCCTTGTCGTTCACACACATGTATTCTGTCTTACTGAGGCTGACCTTCATTTCTCTCCTTTCCAGGGCATACTTCCACCTCTCTAGATTTCCCCCCACTTGTTCTCTGCTCTCACTACACATCACAATGTCATCTGAAAACATTATAGTCCATCGAGATTCTTGTCTAAACTCGTCTGTCAGCCTGTCCATCACCATAGCAAACAAGAAGGGGCTGAGAGCTGACCCTTGATGCAGTCCCACCTCCACCTTGAACTCTTCTGTCACACCGACAGCACACCTCACCACTGTCTTACATCTCTCATACATGTCCTGCACCACTCTAACATACTTCTCTGCTACTCCAGACTTCCTCATGCAATACCACAGTTCTTCTCTTGGCACCCTGTCATATACTTTCTCCAGATCCAGAAAGGCACAATGCAGCTCCTTCTGACCTTCTCTGTACTTCTCTATTAACATCCTCAAGGCAAACACTGCATCTGTGGTGCTCTTTCTTGGCATAAAACCAAACTGTTGCTCACAAATGCTGACCTCTGCCCTTAGTCTAGCTTCCACTATTCTTTCCCATAACCCCATCGTATGGCTCATCAACTTTATCCCTCTGTAGTTGCCACAACTCTCCACGTCTCCCTTGTTCTTAAAAATGGGCACCAGCACACTTCTCCTCCATTTCTTCGAGCATCTGCTCACTTTCTAAGACCTTGTTAATATTCTTGTCAGGAAATCTACTGCTACTTCTCCTAGACACTTCCATACCTCCACCGGTATGTCATCAGGACCAACTGCCTTTCCACTCTTCAGCCTCTTCAATGCCCATCTCACTTCACCCTTTCTACTTTGCTACTTCCTGGTCCTCAACGGTCACCTCTTCTACTCTTTCTTTCTCTCTCATTTTCCTCATTCATCAGCTCTTCAAAGTACTCTTTCCATCTTCCCAGCACACTTCTGTCATCAGTCAATATATTTCCCCCTCTGTCTTTTATCACTCTAACTTGCTGCATGTCCTTCCTATCTCTATTTCTCTGCTGTGTCAACCTCTATAAATCATTTTCTCCCTCCTTACTGTCCAACCTATCATACAAGTCATCATACGCCCTCTGTTTGGCCTTTGACACCGCTACCTTTGCCTTACGCTGTGTCTCCCTGTACTCCTGTTTACTCTCTTCAGTCCTCTCTATGTCCCACTTCTTCTTAGCTAACCTCTTCTTTTGTACACACTCCTGCATTTCGTCATTCCACCACCAAGTCTCCTTATCCACTTTCCTTCCAGAGGACACACCAAGTACTCTCCTACCTGTCTTCCTGATCTCATTGGCTGTGGTTGTCCAGTTATCTGGAAGCACTTCCTGACCACCCAAAGCCTGTTTCAACTCCTCCTTGAAGACAACATTACACTCTTCCTTTTTCAGCTTCCACCACTTTGTCTTCCTTTGCCTTTTTCACCTTCCTCACCATCAGCGTCATCCTGCACACCATCATCCTATGCTGTTTGGCAACACTCTCACCCACTATTACTTTGCAGTCACTGACTTCCTTCAAATTACATCGTCTACACAAGATGTAGTCTACCTGTGTGCTCCTACCTCCGCTTTCATAAGTCACCCTATGCTCCTGTTTCTTCTGGAAGAAAGTATTCACCACAGCCATCTCCATCCTTTTTGCAAAATTGATCAACATCTGTTCGTCTGTGTTCCTGTCCTGGATACCAAACCTGCCCATCACTTCCTCGTCCCCTCTGTTGCCTGCACCAACATGTCCATTGAAGTCTGCATCACTTCATCTAACTCACTCCAGAATTTCTCCTTCTCTTCTAGCTTACATCCTGCCTGTGGGGCATAAGCACTAACAACATTGAACATCACGCCTTCAATTTCTAACTTGAGACTCATCACTCTATCTGACATTCTTTTCACTTGTAGAACATTCCTAACCAACCCCTCCTTCAAGATGACTCCTACTCCATTTCTCTTCCCATGCACACAATGATAAAACATCTTAAACCCTGCTCCTAAGCTTCTAGCCTTGCTACCTTTCCACCTTTTCTCCTGAACTCACAGTATGTCCTCCTTCCTCCTCTGCATCATGTCAGCCAGCTCTCTGCCTTTTCCTTTCATAGTTCCAACATTCAAAGTCCCTACTCTCAGTCCTAGATTCATGCCTTTCCTCTTCTCTCGCCGTCTACGGACAGGCCTCCTGCCTCTCCTTCAACTGACATAGTCCAATTTCCACCAGCACCCTGTTGGTTAACAGGACTGATAGCGGTCTTTGTTAACCCGGGCCTCGACCGATCCAGTATGAATTTCGTTTTGATCATTTGCATGAGAATTTTGGCAGAAGTTTTACGCTGAATGCCCTTCCTGTCGCCACCCTCTTCATTTATCCGGGCTTGGGACTGGTGTGAGGGTGAACACTGGCTTGTGCCACCCCTCACGGCTGCATTCATCCATTCATTTTCTGAACCGCTTAATCCTAATTAGGGTCATGGGGAGGCTGGCACCCATCTCAACCACCTCTGGGTGAGGGCAGGGTACACCCTGGACAGCTTGCCAGGCTATCGCAAGGCCTACACTGACACAACCATTCATAAACCCACTCACACCTAGGGGCAATCTGGAACAGCCAATGAACCTACTGTGCATGTTTTTGGACGGTAGGAGGAAACCGGAGAACCCGGAGGAAACCCACACAAGCACGGGGAGAACATGTGAACTCCACACAGAAACGCCCATCCTGGGAATCGAACCCAGGACCGTCTTGCTGTGAGACAGACGTGCTAACCACTATGCTACCGTCCCAGCTATAATGAAAATCTTACAAATTTTTCTTTTAAACCTTATTCGGAATTATGAATAAGTAAATAAATAAACAATTACAATAATGAGATTACTGACTCAGTAATTCTTCAGTGGTTGGCACTAAGGTGTAATGTTTAGCATATCCACCTCACAACAAGAAGCTCTTGGGAATTGTGTGTGTGTGTGTGTGTGTGTGTGTGTGTGTGTGTGTGTGTCTTGCCCAGCGATGGTCTGGTGAGCTGCTTACAGTGTACCCCCTGTTCATCATTTCATTGTTAGACATTTTTAAGAGTCAGATATGAAACCCTTGGAAGAATGTTTGAGTGGAGCTCACCCTGGAATGCAGGAGCTCTTGATTGCCAGTCAGGTTCATGATTCCATAATCTCCCGCCCCACAAGCGCCCCTGCTATCATTTTTGCTCGGGTGAAGTGGATTTTTTTCGTAGAGTGGGAACAAGTAGCCATCTTCAAAGACAGAGGATGGAATAGAAAGTAGCGTGAGTGGTCCCCGTCATCCAATCATGTAAAATGGAAAACCAATGGCTGAGAAAGAAAATCGAGAGGAGATGAAGCCAGATGTTCACTCCCCAAACCCTACAGAGAAAATGAAAGAACATCAGGCGATCAGCTGGTGGACAAGATAGTACATCCTGGAAATAGGATATTTATTTATTTATTTTATTATTATTGTTGTTGTGTACTTCTGAGTGATGCATTGAAAAGGTGCGTGACTACCAACCTGGAGATTACTAGTTCGAATCCAGTTTGATGTCACCGTCATCCATGACTGGCATACATTCCCTTCCCTTTCACTCACAGGGATCACTCGCCAACCATGGGCTTCTGTGACCTCATTCATACGAGAGCGCGGATAGCTTTCCCTTCATATGTGTTAGGCCACCCCTAAATACGAATGCCTAAAATAGGTGGCAACATTGCTTGTCACCCCTCACCCCCCTATTGGAGGTGGTCATGTGATATGGATGGCAATACTTGACGGGCGGGAATTGGATAGAACTTTAGGGGAGAAAATGCAGGGGTTGGATTCATTCATTTTCAAAGCCGCTTGATTCTAATTAGGGTCTCAGGAAGGCTGGCACCCACCTCAACCGACTCGGGGCGAGGACTGGGTACACCCAGAACAGCTTGCCAGGCTATCTCAGGGCCAACAATTGTATAACCATTCACACTCGCACCTAGGGGAGAGTTAGCCCACTGTGCATGTCTGTCAACGTGCTACCCATTATGCCACCGTTCCGCCAGAGGATTATTATGGTTGTTTTTGCTGCTGTCACTCAAAATTATAAACAAATGATTAGATTTGATTGATTTTTGCTCTGTTTTTGTTCTTAATGTTGTTTACTGGTGAGACCGCTTCATCAGCAGGGGCAATCTTCTCTGACTGTGATCTGGACTGCCTTGGAAGAAATGACACTGACCCCGGACAGGACTGTCTTGTGAGAGAGGACATGTTCTACTCATGCATTCTTCCCACCGTGACCACATCAGGCGTATCCGACGTCCCAGGAAGTGCTCATAACGGAACATGTCAATGGCTTTGAGCGTTGAGGACACAAAAATCAATTATATCTGAAAAATGTAAATTAAAAAAATATATATGTACAACAGGGGGCAGTGGTGACCTAGTGGTGTAGGGTGCTGGGTCGCTGATCCTAAGGTTGGGGGTTCGAGGCCCACTCTCCACAAGGTTGTCACTGCCCCCCCTCCCCCCTCCAATGCAGCTAACTGGGTTATCAAAGGCCGGCCATGTCTCTCACTGTCCGTGGTGAGAGGTTCATGTAAAGGAATCATTGCTGACTTTCGTCAAGTGTAGCTGCAAAGCCATCAGCATGTTTCTGTCCCTGCGATGGCCTGGTGAGTTGTCCAGGGTGTACTCTGCCCTCGCCCAGAGTCGGGTGGGATGGACGCCAGCCTCCCCGCGACCCTAATTAGGATTAAGCGGATACAGAAAATGAACTGAACTGTACAACAGGTGTTTATTACACTATGTATGTAAAATACACTCGTATCCAGAAGTATTGGCACCCTTTGCCTGTATTTAATAAACTAGGACAGACAGTAGCCATGTCATGTGTCAGCATAAACTCCTGTAGTTTTTTTGCGTTCTAAAGATGATGACAACACTTTTATTACCCTTTTATCTATTAGCCTATTTCCATCTCTCCTCTCAGCAACACACTGACTCAGCTGATGAAGTGAAAAGTGATTGAGAAGCGCCGCTCTCCTCTGCTTAATGAAACGTTCCATAAATCCGACACATGCAACCAGTCAACAGATCAAATGTTCTGAGCTACCAGTTCCATCCCAGATTCCCACAAGCCCCTGTGATCACCCAGGTAAAGGAAATGTTTACTGTAAGCGTCACTCTATTGTTTCACTATCAGTTTGTAAATGACTCGTGATTTTATTGTAATTAACTTTACACTGTTTTGTAATGAAGGCCGACTTTACATCAGCAGCGCTGACTCCAGGAGAAAACAAATTAATTCATAAGCAGAAAATATTGTATGTTTACATCATTTCATCGCTTCTGAAACAGAGCAATATGACGGCGTAGTGATTAGCACGTCCGCCGCACAGCCGGCAGGTCTCGGGTTCGATTCCTTGGCTCGGCGAAGGTTTCTGCGTGAACTTTGCATATTCCCTCGTGGTTTGTGTGGGTTTCGTCCAGGTAAGACGGTTCAGTCCTACAGTCCAAAGACATGCACATTAGGCTAACTGGCTAGGGGGGAAAAAATTATGTCTGTCTGTCTGTCTTCCTTTCGGCTTTTTCACTTTTACTCGGGAGTCGCCACAGCGAATCATTTTGATTCGCACGTTTTTAATTTGGCAGAGGTTTTTACGTCGGATGCCCTTCCTGTCACAACCCTTTTTAGCAAGGGACAGAAACACGCTGACGACTTTGCAGCTACTCTTTACGAAAGTCAGCAATGGTTCTTTTACATGCCTCACACCATAGACAGTGAGAGACATGGCCCGCCTTTGATAACCCAGTTAGCTGCACTGGGGGGGGACGGTGACAACCTTGGGGAGAGTGGGACTCGAACCGCCAACCTTTGGAGCAGCGATCCAGCGCCCTATACCACTAGACCACCACTAGACCACCACTGCCCCTAGGGGAAAAAAAAAAAAAAAATTATGTACAAAGGAAAATACTTGGGTAGTGAACTGGAATATTCTAAGAATTGATAAAAGAAAAACGAAGACCTGAATAAAGGCTTTCAGGGAACTGCTATAATACTCATAGAAATCTGTGCCAAGAATTGATGGAAACCTGGCAGCCCGCACATTTCCATTCTTGTGTCGAATCAATTTTCACACTTATCTCGAAAGGTTTGAGATGATTACTCAGTTATTGAGGGGCTGAAAGCATCCTTCAAAATTTCCCTCAGAAAGATTTTTACAGTATATTTTTAGCAAAAAGAATAAAAAATGATGCCGTAATATGGTAGCGTAGTGGTTAACACATTCACCACACAGCCAGAAGGTCATAGGATTGAGTCCTAGGCTGGGTCAAGGCATTTCAATGTGGGGTTTATGTGTTCTCTCCATTCTCATCTGTCTGTACTCTGACTTCCTCCTGCCGGCCGGTGGCGGCGTGGCTAGGATGCTGCGCCCATGATTGGGATTCAGTTCATTTTCTGTAACCGCTTAATCCTAATTAGGGTCGCAGGGAGGCTGGCGTCCATCCCAGCTGAAGCCGTGCGAGGGCAGAGTACACCCTGGACAGCTCGTCAGGCCATCGCAGGGCAGAAACACGCTGACGGTTTTGCAGCTACTCTTGTCGAAAGTCAGCAATAATTCTTTTACATGAACCTCACACCATTGACAGTGAGAGACATGGTTGGCCTTTGATAACCCAGCTAGCCGCACTGGGGGGTGTGGGGTGGGGGTGGGAGGGTGACAACCTGTTGAGAGTGGGACTTGAACCCCTAACCTTAGGATTAGTGATCCAGTACCTGGGGGGAGGTCAGTGACAACCTTGTGGAGAGTGAGACTCAAACCCACAACCTAAGAATCAGTGATCCAGCACTCTATACCACTAGGCCACCACTGCCCTGATCGGGAGGTTGTGTGTTCAAATCCCAGTAAGACCCCCACTGTGCCAAGACCCCTGGGCAAGGTCTTAACCACAAGTGTGCTTCAGTTCACCCAGCAGTATAAATTTGTACCAGTAAAATATACTGGGAAGGTAACCTGCGATGGACTAGCGTCCCATCTAGGATGAGTTGAACTCCTGGCAGCTTCACGCTATGGAAACCGGGGATAAGCACCGCCCTGATGAGCCGCTGGGCTCGGGTGTAAAAAGCCCAAAGGACTTTACCTCACCTAACTTCCTCCTGCAGTCCAAAGACGTGCACATTTGGCTAATTGGCAGTGTGTGTGTATGTGTGTGTGTGTGTGTGTGTGTGTGTGTGTAAGGGCATATGTATATGTTGGCTGTGCTTTGGTCTGGCAAGCGGTTCAGGGTAGAACCCACCTTTGCCCTCCCCTAGTTGGACTAAGTATTTCAGGAGATGAGCCAGATGAGTGAGTGAAGTATTCGTAGACAAAATCTGAAACCATTTCCATAAAATATATTTTCTAAAAAAATCACAAAAACCAATTTTAAATGGGGTATTGTAAATACACGGAGTCCATCTCTGAGTGTGTGTTTAAGTAGAACTATTTGTTTTAATAGTTAATTTATGACCTGTCACTGAATTCTGAATAATTCATCTGTCGGGTGCTGAAAGCCTTCCAATGCTGAATGTCCCCTGTGTGTGTGTGTGTGTGTGTGTGTGTGTGTGTGTGTGAGTGTGTGTGAGTGTGTGTGTGTGTGTGTGTGTGTGAGGGAAGACCCTGTCTCTGAATTATTCCATAACATTTATAGAATTTATTTTCTTTTTTGTCCCTCCTCTGTGACTTCGTTGAGGATTTTGATTGATGGCCAGTGTCGGAATACACAGTGGCACGGGTGCTAATATTTCTCTGGATACTTGGCATATTTGTGTCAAACAGATGATTGCTGTGCCTGTGTTACTGAGACAGAATACCAAATCACGTCTATTACATCTTTGCTCCCTCATTCACCATGCACACAACTTCTGATCTCTCTCTCTCTCTCTCTCTCTCACTCTCTCACTTGCTTGTTTCAAATTAGCTTCTTGTTCCTGTCTTGTCTCATTATTTAGGAGGTATTAGATGGAGCTGATTAAGCGGATACGATTCTGCTGGACTTGTCTCCAGTCTGTGTGAGTTCACTATTTGTGTGTGTGTGTGTGTGTGTGTGTGTGTATAAACTGTGTTGCAGTAGTCTTGGTCCACATGGAGTATGAGGAACGATGATGTCATGTTGTCATTTTCTCTCTCTCTCTCTCTCTCACACACACACACACACACACACACACACACATGTACGCAGAAAGAATCGTTTATTTAATCTTCAGGATGAAATGTTTTACCCTGGTCAAGCTTACTGTGGATCCAAAGTCCATTCCATCAACTCTGTACATTAAGTAGGAACACACCTGATATTAGATGCCAGTCTATTGTCGAGCAGGCCATCCCTGTACACACTGACACATTTATTTCCACTTCAGGTAGCTCAGAAAATACACCTGAAAACACAAAGCCACTTACACATGAGGAGAACCTGTCAACCTATAAACAGGTGAGTCTTGATTTTGGAGGCAATGCTACCCGATACTCAATGCACCACTTGAACACACCACCCCATCAAAAACATATCAAGCTTGGGAAACGACTTTTCAAACAGCAAAGTGATCCACGGGGGTGGGAGGGTGGGGATACACATACACACACACACACACACACACACACACACACACACACACACAACACTCTCTCTCTCTCTCTCTCTCTCTCTCTCTCTCTCTCTCTCTCTCTCTCTCTCTCTCTCTCTCTCTCTCTTTCTCACACACAACTCTCTCTCTCTCTCGCTCTATCTCTCTCTCTCTATCTTTCTCTCTCTCTCTCTCTCTTTCTCACACACACACACACACACACATACTCACAATGCATATTCAGAGGTCCAAACTCAACTTTAACTTGATTCCTTGAGGGATCGGAGGTCCAGATGAGCCGTGTTTTGCTCACATTCGGCGAGCGCGCCACATTTATTAAACATATACTGAATTAAACAACTTAAAAAACTAAACTAAAAACCAAAGCGTTAAGCCTCCTTTCATCTCTGACTGACTTTGTAAGCAGTCTCTCTCGCGCTCTCTCGTTCTTTCACACACACACACACACACACACACATAACTATGACTCTATGGTGTGTTTTGCCGAATGCGGGCTCTGTCCACACGCAACGTGCAGCTGACGGAACAATTCTATTTAAATGTTTAAATGGATGGGATGTTTTATTTAAAGCGAAATTACAGTAACTGTTTGAAAGATCAGAGGTCCTCATTCGATATTAACTTGCTTCCTTGTGAGATCGGAGGTCTTGTTCAATGAAGCACTTCTGCTTCAATATTGTGTCAAAATAATCGCTTCTGTCACTGTATTTCCACTTTAAGGTCTCCTTCTGCTTCAGTATCATCCTGATTGTAGAGGGGTTTCGGCGATAACGAAATATAACGCTGCAATGATCTCAAAACAAGCCAAGATACTTCATAGCCACAAGCCAAGATTGCCTCTTTAACTCTCCTCACGCGTGGGGCGGACAAAAGGTATGGGTACAGTAATCGGTATACGTCAGCTCCCTCCTGGCCAATGGAAGGCCAGTGGGGTGGGATTTTGGGAGACAGCCAATGAGAGAGCAACTCACACATCGTGTGAAATTTTGATTGGCGCATTTGAATTTTGAATGGCACGTTTGGCGCTTTTCGTAAGAGGGGGTTGTTTTCGTATCAAGGACAAAAACTTAGGAAAATGTCTTTCTTAACTCGGAATTTTCGTACCCAAGGGTTTCGTAGGTAGGGGGCCGACTGTGTGTGTGTGTGTGTGTGTGTGTGTGTGTGTGTGTGTGTGTGTGTGTGTGTGTGTGTGTATCTATATATATATATATATATATATATATATATATATATATATATATATATATATATACACATATACATACATATGTATATATATATATATATATATATATATATATATATATATATATATATGTATATATATATATATATATATATATATATATATATATATATGTATATATATATATATATATATATATATATATATATATATATATATACATATGTATGTATATGTGTATATATATATATATATATACACATATACATACATATGTATATATATATATATATATATATATATATATATATATATATATATATATATATATATATATATGTATATATATATATATATATATATATATATATACACACACACACATCTCAGCCAAGTGTTGACGAAGACCAGGTACAACATGGACATAGATTATTATTAATATAATAAAATCAATCTGCAAAAAAAAGTGTCCCCAGGTCTACTAGGGCAAGTATTGAGCTGTGACCAGGCCTGTTCTTCCCAAATCATCTCATCTAATCTCCTCATCTTCTACTAAGTCAAGGGTTGGGTCGCGGGGGCAGCAACCTAAGCAAAGAGGTCCAGATGTCTCTCTCCCCAGCCACTTCCTCCAATTCTTCCGGGGGGACACCGAGGCGGTCTCAGACAAGCCGAGAGACATAGTCCCTCCAGCGTGTTCTAGGTCAACCCCGGGGGCTCTTCCCGGTTGGACATGCCCGAAACACCACACTAGGGAGGCGTCCGGGAGACATTCTGACCAGATGTCCGAGCCACCTCAACTGGCCCCTCTCAATGCGAAGGAGCAGCGGATTTACTAGACCGGCTGGACCATATTCCATTCTGGAGTTGCTTCCTAAATCAGACTTATATGGATTAGGGCAGCAGTAGGCTTCCATTCAGTGGAGTGAATCTTCAATCAGAAGCTAATCAGGATGTCAAGATTCTGAAGAATGGTACCAGATAAGAGCATAATACCAATCAGATGGGCTCTACATAATCCATACAATGTACAATTCTTATTGTCTTCGTTTCTGTCAGGAACATTGAAATAGACATGGGAAGAAGGTTGAGGTGAACAATAGAATTAAACCAGACAGGTGTTCGGAGTGTTTCCACCCCACAGCAATGGAGCAAAACAGCCTTATATGGGTACTGGCTTTAATTACTGCATTTTCACAGCCGTAAGGTGCATCGGATAATTAGGCACAAAATCAACGAACGGGCCCTGTCCACACACGAGGCGCACCGGATCATAAGGCGCATCACACAAAACAAAAGTCAGATAAGTCAAACTTGATTAAACTCATTCACAATAACTCAACATTGTTCAACTGTAACAATATAAAATAATAAACTCACTTTTTTAGTTCATTTCTCTTCCACAAATCCATCAAATTCTTTATCTTCAGTGTGGGAGTGTAACAGTTGCACAAGTTGGACATAAAAGCCGAATCCCTCTATTATTTTTTATTATTTTATTTTTTATTATTCCCTCACACATGGAATCTGATCAGTAGAGATGGAGATTAGAAATCTTCCTGGGTCGTGATCTTCTCTCAGTCACGCCCCCTTAAAGAGACAGCCCATTAGTATTGTGCTGGTTACAGAGCGAAGGTCATCACTCTTGAGGAGCTGTATCAGTGTAACTTTAAATTCAAGAAGGTTAATCCGAGGTCTCAGGAGAACACCTGTATCAGCAGTGCTTTATCCCGGTATTTGGACATAAAGCCCGGATCCCTCTAACTTACGACCTGCTGTCACCAATATCTAGTGTTTGAGGTTCTTTGGTTAATCCACCGGAATGATGGTAAGCTCGGAATTAGTTTGCTTCACTTGGGTTTTGACGGTGTCAGTGGGATGGAGCTGGAGTCGAGGCTGCATCCACACACAAGGCACACTGGTTAATAAGGTACACTGTCAGCTTTTTTGAAGATTGAAGGCTTTTACATGCGCCTTATGGTCCGAAAAAATATGGTACCCATGTGCACATCATGCGATATGCTCCATTGTACATATGACCAATCTTGCAACAGAACTTTCTTGTTTGAAAGTTTTCCAAGATGGTTGGGGACGGACCCATCACGCTCGATCAAGGTCACAGGTAACCATCTCGTTTGAAAGTCCATATATGGTTTTATATTACTGTTCCTGAGTAACAGCAACTTGATCAGCACTCATTTCAAAGTTACATACGCCCTTTCGCAAAAGATTAGTGACCTTGATATGACCTTTGCTTTTGACATTGGCATTCCAGGGCAGTGGTGGCCTAGTGGTATAGGTGCTGGATCACTGATCCTAAGGTTGGTGGTCCAAGCCCCACTCACCACAGGTGTGTGTCCCCCCCCCCCCATGACTTTCAACAAGAGTACCTGCAAAGCCGTCAACATGTTTCCGCCCTGCGATGGCCTGGCGAGGTGTCCAGGGTGTACTCTGCCCTTGCCCGGAGTCGGCTGGGATGGGCGCCAGCCTCCCTGCGACCCTAATTAGTATCAAGCGGTTATACCGGTGATTAGCATACCAACAAACCTGGAGATAAAAACAAATCCTATATCGGGAACTCTTGGTACCCAATGGAAAAAGCACCATTCCCATTTACCACCGCTGAAAGTTCTGGGTTTTTTTTTGTTTTGTTTAGAGAGAGAAAAAAACGACTTCGCTTTAAGAGTTCACCATTTGCTTTGTACACCCTGAACCAAAAACAGTTATAGATAATATATCCTTCAGATAAAGAAGTACGTATCTTACCAGCTTGTTTTTCTTTCAGAAATGTTTTAGTACAAAAAACGAATCAATGAGTCTCACAAGTCTGTCTGCATAACACCCGGGAGAGTACTAGCTGCCTCACATTCCTCTTTTTCTATTTCTCAAACAGTCTCTCTCTCTTTTTAACCCAAAACTAACACAAATGAAGCTTTAAATATATTCCAATCCCATTTATTGTAACACTATTGTTCTCTCAATGTCCATCAATGACAAGCATTCGTAGATCTCGCGAGTAAATTATTAAACACTCGGAGTCTAGGAGTTTCACGTTAATTAATATAGGGAGGGCAGCACGGTGGCGTAGTGGTTAGCACGTCCACCTCACAGCAAGAAGGTCCTGGGTTCGATTCCCGGCCTGGTCGTTTCTGTGTGGAGTTTGCATGTTCTCCCCTTGCATGTGGGGTTTCCTCCGGGTACTCCAGTTTCCTCCGACAGTTCGAAAACATGCAGAGTAGGTTACTTTTCTGTTCCAAATTGCCTGTAGGTGTGAGTGTGAAGGGTTGTGTGAGTGTTGGCCTTGTAACGGACCGGCGAGCTGTCCAGTGTGTACATCCCCCTCACTCAGAGTCAGTTGAGATGAGTGCCAACCTGTCCGCCACCATAATCAGGATTAAGCGGTTCAGGAAATGAATGAATGGATAATATATGGCGGCATGGTAGCGTAGCCGTTAGCTTGTCCACCTCACAGCAAGAAGGTTTGAATCTTGGTCTTAGTGAGGGAGTTTTTGTGTGGCGTTTCCATTTTTTCTTTGCGCTTGCATCGATTTCTTTGGGGTAGTCCAGTTTTTCTCCCAGTCATAAGATATGTATAATCAGGTAGGATATAGGCTCTAGCCTTTCCATGACCCTAGAAGGGTTAGTCAATCTACGAATTTCATGAATTAAGTTTAATATTAAATTCCATTGATAATATATTTAAAAAAAAAAAAAAAAAAAAAAATATATATATATATATATATATATATATATATATATATATATATATATAAATTTTAATGATATTCATTCTTTCTTTCTCTGTGTTTTTTATATAGGTTTCTCACCATCCTTACTGAAAGTCAGATACAGTACACGCATTATTAATGTGTTATTAATTCCAGTGTCAGGATACATAGTGCATGGTAGTACACACTGCCCGACCAAAAAACCCAAAAAGTTGCAAACAAATATATAGTTCCAGCTTTCTTACAGCACGCAACCATCATTCCATCGTTTAAACACACTTCGGCAACATAAAGTCTTCTCCAGCAGACCCTGAAAACTTTCAATAGGGTCAAGTTCAGGACTCTGGGAGGCCAATAAAAGGTAAAGTCATTTGGGTTTTTACACCCGTGCATAGTTGCTCATCAGGGCGGTGCTTATCCCCGGTTTCCATAGCGTGAATCTACCTCCTCCTGGATGGGACGCTAGTCCATCGCAGGTTACCTTCCCAGTATTTTTTTACTGGTACCCATTTATACTGCTGGGTGGACTGAGGCACACTTATGATTAAGACCTTTCCCAGTAGTCTTAGCACAGTAGAGGTCTAACTGGGATTCAAACACGCAACCTCCCAATAATGAGCCCAGCACCCTAACCACTACGCCACCGGCCCTAATAATTATAACTGGGAGGCCAATACATATGTGAAAGTAATTCCTCATGCTCCCTGAACCACTCTTTCATTATTTGAGTCTCCATTTTATAGCCGAGCTATCAGGAAGAAAAAGTGCATTGATGTGATAATCTGTTCATTCGGAACATTCAGATCATCAGCTGCTTCGTTTTTTCACCACATTAATGTTGCTGAGCCTCGACATGAACAACTGGAGCTACAATGCCATGTGGTGATCAGGGATAAATGCTCTCCATGAAAATATTAGGGTGCAACTTTTGTTTTTTGCTGGGCAGTGTATGATTAAAGCAGTGCTTCTCAATTATTTTCTGTGGCGCCCCCTCTAGGAAGAAAAAAACATTTAATGCCCCCCACTGCCTCACAAGCAACTATAAATAGTATTTGTCCATAAAATTGTTATTAGTACACCTTGGCATAACATTGTATCTTTATTACCTTTAAAAATAGAAAAGAAAGAAATATAGTTGAAATTACGATCAAGAAAAACTTCATTAATATTGTTTTTTTTTAATCTGTAATAGAAAAGATTTAAAGCGAACAAATGTACCTGAAATGAAAAAAAAATACATCATTATTTAAACTCATTCAACTTATTTAT
Organism: Plotosus lineatus; assembly: GCA_024760905.1. Classification (NCBI taxonomy): domain Eukaryota; kingdom Metazoa; phylum Chordata; class Actinopteri; order Siluriformes; family Plotosidae; genus Plotosus; species Plotosus lineatus. The sequence continues at coordinate 11,792,206 of CM045749.1, forward strand.
GTCTTAATATCTCCGTCTCTCTCCACCTTTCTCTTTGTTACTGTTAGAAATAAGCGCCACTGCCAACTAGTGGAGTGGAGGTGCAATTACACTTAATTCTTGTGCACTATTCCAGAAAAGCATGTTCCCCAGGGCCATACACGCTCCCCCAGCATCACACCGCCCCTCTCCTGGCATCATCCCCCCCCCCCCACTATTTAAGAAGCACTGGATTAAAGGATGATCAGTACAGAGGCACACACACACACACGTTATAAGTTCATTACAGGATTAAGAAGAACAGAAAATACTCAAGTTGGCAAATTCCCATATATGAATCTGGAATGCCACAGTATTAGGAGGACTATCTGATATTTTCCTCAAAAGTAGACAGATTGTCAATTTAATGTAAATAGTGTAACATGTCTGTAGGCCATACTTAGAAAAACAGTTATTTGAATATTTCAGCAACTCAAATCTTTCCAGAGCGGTTCTATTGAACCCTGAAGCTAAACCCTGTGCTTTCCGACCTCACATAGTCTTCCAGTTTATAGGAATGAGAGTCCCTGAGGGAGCTAGTAAAGAATCCTTTCGAGTGAGAAAGAGAACCTTTTTTATAAGCTGAAAACACAACAGCTTATCTAAAAGAATCGTCTCCTCCGAATATCATCTATATTTTATTGTATAAATCAGTCAGGAAAAACCTGCACTGAAAATAAGTCACTTTACCAGTATATCTTTTCAACTGTAATATATTACCTAGTAATAGACTGTGTAATTGTTTATGGACACTTGACTATTGCCTGTTATGTGCTTTTGGAACATCGTGTTCCAGATTTTGACCTCCTTTCCTTTTTAGGGGAAATTTGGAACTTCCGATTAACCTCAAGTGCATGTCTTTGGCGTGTCGGAGGAAACCAGAGCACCCAGTGGAAACCCACACAAACATGGGGAGGGCATGCAAAACGCAGAGAGAAACACCCTTGCTGAGACTGCGAATTGAACCCAAGACCATCTCTCAGTGAGGTGGACATGCTAAGAACTACACCATCGTGCCACTCGATAAGTTCCAGTAAAGCGACATTGTAAAAAATGCAAACGCCAAAAAAAAAAAAAAAAAAATTAACAAAAAAACACAGTAGGATTTTTGGCTTTCAAATCATTTTCACCGCAACAGTCTGGGGAAGAACCGCACATGATGGTCAGGTGTCCACATACTTTTGGAACTTTTATGTAGAAGTATTTCCATGTAACACTGATATAATGGATTCAGGTTGATCTAAAGGACCTTGTAGTAAACAGTGGCAGTGTCTGATTTGCTACATCGTGGTCATTCAGAGCAGTACAGAAAAATATTATATATACACAGTCAGTTCGTGTATTTTATGACTTTTTTAGGCTTGAGCAGGCTTCAGGGTCTACTATTTGTAATGGTGGGGATGTTAGGAGTGCTTTGAGAGGGTACTTTACTTCACACAAATATCCCCAGAGCAGCAAATTGCATCACTATAGACGGTGGCGTAAATGAGACATGGCAGATTCTCATGGATTTGGGGCACCTCAGCCCTCCGAGATGTGGTAGGCTGGTGCTTACAAGATGTGTGTGTGTGTGTGTGTGTGTGTGTGTGTGTGTGTCTGTGAGCGTGGCCATGTCTCATTCCTGTGAATAGAGTCAGCTGGGTTTTATTGGTGTGATTGGCATGTTGCTAAGCAACCAAACACTTTTCACTTGGCACACCGGTATTGGTCCTGGCAGCAGCAGATAAGTGTGGGATTTGATCATAGACTCGACCGGCACACTCCATGCTTTAAATTTCCCCGGCTGACGAGGCACTGTAATAGTTTTTCCAGGAGTGTGTAACGTTGAATAATTAAAGCTGAAGCGTGGCTCTATTTCTTTGCGCTCACGCTGCCTGCTGTTGCAGGGAGAGGGACTGTGTGTGCGTGTGGGGGTGGGTGGGTGTGGGAGGTTGAATCCAGGAACCATGCTCAGAGAATGGGGCCAGAACTCGGTTCAAGCTGCTTTATGGCCACCGTAGGCTGTGGCCCACAGAGCCGTCACTGAGGTGCTACAGCAAATCTTACCTGTGCATGGCAAAATTTTTCAATCCGAATAGAGTGTGATGCTGGAGCGTACAACATAAATCGTAAATAAATAATATAAGGTGATGTGGGTATCGCTGAATACTTCCCAAGGCGGTACGTATGTCACTTGAAGTGGATACTTTTAGTAGATACTTTAGTATTATATACTAGTATTATATACAGTTGGCTCCCATCTCGGCTGACTCTGGGCGTGGGCAAAGTACACCCCATACATACAGCTCGCCAGGTCATTGCAGTGAAGAGACATACTGACGGCTATGCAGCTCCTCTTGATGAAATTCAGCAATAGTTCTTATACATGAACGTCTTACCACAGACAGTGAGAGACATGGCCAGCCTTTGATAACCCAGTTAGTGCACTGGGGGGACAGCAGTGACAACCAGTTGATAGTGGGGCTTGAACCTCCAACCTCAGTGATCCAGTTTAACATCAGGCTTTGAAATTGAATAAAATTGTTTGCATGAAGCATTAAAATATCGAGTGAACAGCACGTCTGTAGGCAGAAAAAAAAATCAGTAAAAATCCTGTTATAATGATTTCCATAAAATAATAATTTTAATTAGCGTCATTGGAATGTTATTTTGGTTCAGAAAAAAGGTGAATGTTCAGTTCATTTTCTGTAACCGCTTAATCCTAATTTGGGTCGTGGGGAGGCTTGCGCCCATCTCAGCCAACTTTGGCCAAGGGCAGAGTACACCCTGGACAGCTCGCCAGGTCATCGCAGGAACACGCTGACGGCTTTGCAGCTACTCTTTACGAAAGTCAGCAATGGTTCTTTTACATGCCTCACACCATAGACAGTGAGAGACATGGCCGGCCTTTGATAACCCAGTTAGCTGCACTGGAGGGGGGCAGTGACAACCTTGTGGAGAGTGGGACTCGAACCCCCAACCTTTGGATCAGCGATCCAGCGCCCTATACCACTAGACCACCACTGCCCCAAGGTGAATGTTTTTAAAACCAAAACTTGTTTTAGTTCACATTCTTCTCATACAGTGCGTCTCAATTATTTTCTGTGGCGCCCCCTCTAGGAAGAAAAAACATTTCGCATCCCCCCCACCACCCCACGGGCGACTATAAATAGTATTATTTGTTTATAAAATTATTAGTACACCGCTGCATAAAATTGTATCTTTATTAACTTTAAAAATAGAACAAAAAAAAGAAATACAACTTACAATAAAGAAAAACTTCATGAACATCGTTTTTTAATCTGTAACAGAACAGATTTAAAGATTTTGCACCAATGTGCCTGAAATTAAAAAAAAGTAATAATAATGGTTTTTTACTGCACTTCATATCGTTTGCTCATGCAAAAAAATCACATGACATAGTATGACAATGAGAGCGCCACTGCCAACTACTGGAGTGGAGGTGCAATTACACTTAATTCTCATACACTATTCCAGAAAAGCATGTTTCCCAGGGTCATACACGCTCACCCCCTTCCCGCCATCATACCACCCCACTATTTGAGAAGCACTGATCTGATATGCTGGTTTGGGGCAGTGGTGATCTAGTGGTATAGGGTGCTGGATTGCTGATCCTAAGGCTGGGGGTTTGAGTCCCACTCAAGGGACAAGGTTGTCACTGACCCCCCAGTGCAGCTAACTGGGTTATCAAAGGTCGGCCATGTCTCTCACTGTCCGTGGTGAGAGGTTCATGTAAAAGAACCATTGCTGACTTTCGTAAAGAGTAGCTGCAAAGCCGTCAGCATGTTTCTGTCCCTTGCTAATGGGTTGTGTCAGGAAGGGTATCCGACGTAAAAACCTCTGCCAAATCAAACGTGCGAATCATTCGCTGTGGTGACCCCTGATAACGGGAAAAAGCCGAAAGGAAATCTCCTGTTCTGATATGTTGGTTCAAGTCGGGTTCCTATCAAAGAGCCAAGCACCAGCCAATCAACTTCATGAAGCAGACCAAGCAATCGGCATTACAATAGAAAACGGCCAAAAATCATTGTGATGTAAAACAATCAAACAGCAGTGTGAAGCATAACATCCAATTAGCATCACAATTTAAAGTAGCCCGTCAGCATCGCGATTCACAACATCCAATCAGCACTGCGATTCAAAGCAGTCAGTCATCGTGATGCACAAAAAAATCAGCATAATGATGCCAAACAGCCATTCAGTGTTCTGATACATAATCAGTTCACATATAGACATCATCAGTTGGATGCGCAGACATACCATCTAATCATAGCAATGGTTTCTTGAATATCTTGTTGCGAATATGTTGTAATTCTTTTGAAGTTTGTAAATGTGATTTTATTTCTTCATCTTTTATTTCATGCACACAGACAGAAATGACTAGCAAGTTACATTGCACTGTCCTACACCCTTAAAAATATATCTTATTCTGAGAAAAAAGTTCTGAATACAGGTTGATTTTATTTAATAAATGAAACCCACTGGCCCACATTCCAGATGTTTTTCTTATTATCACATTTAGTGTTGTACAACAAAACATTCAGCAGGGTGGCACAGTGGCTCAGAACTTCATATGGTTTTCTCACAGCAAGAAGATCCTGAATTATGACTGTGGCTTTTCTATATAGTGTCTCTGTTTAATCTTCGTTTAAAATTGACGCTAAGTATGAGTGCGAGTAATTTTCTGCTGCCCCTGAACAACTCAGGGTGCTCCCCATCTTCACCTGGAGTTGGCTGAGATAGGCTCCAGTCTCCTCACGACCTTAGGATTAAGTGGTTCGGCGAGTAAATGAGTGAGTACGAGTGAATTTGTGATATTTTTACTGGCTAAGATGTACATATTGCAGTATAGTTTATTCGTGTTAGTTTTATGTGACCAGAAATACTCTGTATGCAGTCTGATTAATGACATCATCAATGAGGTCATTGTTTGTATGATTGTGCAGATGGAGTTTTTTTTTCCTACAATGATTTAGCTCTCTCACTCACTTATTTGCCAAACTGCTTAATCCTAATATTAGGGTAGCAGGGAGGCTGAAGTCTGTCTCAGCTAACACTGGGTGAAGGCGATTACACCCTGAACAGCTCACCAGAGTATTGCAGGACAACACATCCAACCATTCTCATTCAGATTGACACCTGGGGCACATTAGAACAGCAAATTAACCAACCAAGTGCATGCCTTTGGACTATAGGAGGAAAGCAAAATACACTGAAGAAACGTGCACATGCAGAACATGCACGCTCCAGAGAAACGCCGAGGACTCACACGCAGGACCTTCTTGATGTGAAGCAGATGTGCAGACCACTATGCCACTGTGACACCCATGATTTTATCTTATATATTACAGGGATCCCTCACTTTCTGCCGTTAATGGGGACCAAGACACATAGACACACACACACACACACACACACACTCACACACACACCAAAGACCGCTGATTTCCGTGAAGTTGGATCGACCCCGCTGACTGACATATACGTATATGTACATGTGTATATAATGTCAATAAAAACATATTCATGGCTATAAATGTTTATAATAACAATTAAACATTCAAAAATAATGCATAAGCTGTAAATAAAATATAAACACACACACACAGATGCGCACCTCACATAAAAATGTAAGAAGTTTTGTTGGGGGGTTTAGGGTTGTTTTTTTGTTTTTGTTTGTTTTTGTTTTTTTTTTTGTTTTGTTTTTTTTTGCGTAATTGGCCTTGTTTTATGGCATTTTTCTCAACTTTTCCCCCATTTTTCCTTAATTTCCTTTTTTTTTTTTTTCACCAACTACCTTCATGTCCTCCTTCACCACATCCATGAATCGTCTCTTAAGATAAGATAAGATAAGATACAGCTTTATTAATCTCACAATGGAGAAATTCACTGTTACAGGCTCTTGAGGTACCATCAGTAGGGGGTGCAAAAATAGATACAAATACAAACATACACACGTACATATATATTATATAAGTAAATAAATAAGTAGATACATAAATAGTATAAATTAATAAACAATAAAAGAAAAGAATGGAGCAACTTTATAGACTGGCCTATAGGTCTTAGGTCTCTCCGATGTCCTCATTCCTGATCCGATCCATCCTCATTACTCCCAAAGAGAACTTCAACATTTTCATCTCTGCTTCTCTAGCTCTGTCTCCTGTCTTTTCCCCAGTGTCACTGTTTCTAAACCATACAACATCACTGGCCTCAACACCGTCTTGTATACTTTTCCTTTCATTCTTGCCGATACCTTCCTATCACACATCACACTGGACACTTTTCTCCTGCCTGCACACGCTTCTTCAACTCTTTTCCACACTCTCCATTGCTCTGGATTGTTGAGCCTAAGTACATAAAATCCTCCACCTTCTTTATCTCTGCTCCCTGTAACCTCACCGTTCCTCTTGGGTCCTTGTCATTCATACACATGTATTCTGTCTCACTGAGGCTAACCTTCATTCCCCTCCTTTCCAGGGCATATCTCCACCTCTCGAGATTTTCCTGCACTTGTTCTCTGCTCTCACTACAGATCACAATGTCATCTGCAAACATCATAGTCCATGGAGATTCTTGTCTAACCTCGTCTGTCAGCCTGTCCATCACCATAGCAAACAAGAAGGGGCTCAGAGCTGACCCTTGATGCAGTCCCACCTCCACCTTGAACTCTTCTGTCACACCGACAGCACACCTCACCACTGTCTTACATCTCTCATACATGTCCTGCACCACTCTAACATACTTCTCTGCCACTCCAGACTTCCTCATGCAATACCACAGTACCTCTCTTGGCACCCTGTCATATGCTTTCTCCAGATCCACAAAGGCACAATGCAGCTCCGTCTGACCTTCTCTGTACTTCTCTATAAACATCCTCAAGGCAAACACTGCATCTGTGGTGCTCTTTCTTGGCATGAAACCAAACTGTTGTTCACAAATGCTGACCTCTGCCCTAAGTCGAGCTTCCACTATTCTTTCCCATAACTTCATTGTATAGCTCATCAACTTTATCCCCCTGTAGTTGCCACAACTCTGCACGTCTCCCTTGTTCTTAAAAATGGGCACCATCACACTTCTCCTCCATTCCTCAGGCATCCTCTCACTCTCTAAGACCTTGTTGAATGTTCTTGTCAGGAAATCTACTGCTACCTCTCCTAGACACTTACATACTAGACATACCTCCACCGATATGTCATCAGGACCAACTGCCTTTCCCTTCTTCATCCTCTTCAATGCTCTCCTCACTTCACCCTTACTAATCTTTGCTACATCCTGCTCCTCAACAGTCACCTCTTCTACTTTTTTTCTCTCTCATTTTCCTCATTCATCAGCTCTTCAAAGTACTCTTTCCATCTTCCCAGCACACTTCTGTCATCAGTCAATACATTTCCCTCTCTGTCCTTTATCACTCTAACTTGCTGCACGTCCTTCCCATCTCTCTTTCTCTGCTGTGCCAACCTGTATAAATCATTTTCTCTCTCTTTATTTTCCAACTGAGCATACAAGTCATCATACGCCCTCTGTTTGGCCTTTGACACCGCTACCTTCGCCTTACGCTGTGTCTCCCTGTACTCCTGTTTACTCTCTTCGGTCCTCTCAATGTCCCATTTCTTCTTAGTTAACCTTTTCCTTTGTACACACTCCTGCACTTCCTCATTCCACCATCAAGTCTCCTTATCTACTCTCCTTCCAGAGGACACACCAAGTATTCTCCTACCGGTCTCCCTGATCACATTTGCTGTAGTTGTCCAGTCATCTGGAAGCACTTCCTGACCACCCAAAGCCTGTTTCAGCTCCTCCTTGAAGACAACATGACACTCTTCCTTTTTCAGCATCCACCACTTTGTCTTTTGCTCTGCCTTTGCCTTCCTCACCTTCCTCATCATCAGTGTCATCCTGCACACCACCATCCTATGCTGTTTGGCAACACTCTCACCCACTATTACTTTGCATTCACTGACTTTCTTCAAATTACATCGCCTACACAAGATGTAGTCTACCTGTGTGCTTCTACCTCCACTTTTATAAGTCACCCTATGCTCCTCTCTCTTCTGGAAGAAAGTATTTACCACAGCCATTTCCATCCTTTTTGCAAAATCTATCAACATCTGTCCGTCTGTGTTCCTGTCCTGGATACCAAACCTGCCCATCACTTCCTCGTCCCACCTGTTTCCTGCACCAACATGTCCATTGAAGTCTGCACCATTGACCACTCTTTCACCTCTGGGGTTACTCTGCATCACTTCATCCAGCTCACTCCAGAATCTCTCCTTGTCTTTTAGCTCACATCCTGCCTGTGGGGCATAAGCACTAACAACATTGAACATCACGCCTTCAATTTCTAACTTGAGACTCATCGCTCTGTCTGACACTCTTTTCACTTCTAGAACATTCCTGACAAACCCATCCTTCAAGATGACTCCTACTCCATTTCTCTTCCCATCCACACCATGATAAAACAGCCTTTCCACCTGGTCTCCTGAACACACAGTATGTCCACCTTCCTCTTCTGCATCATGTCAGCCAGCTCTCTACCTTTTCCTTTCATAGTTCCAACATTCAAAGTCCCTACTCTCAGTTTTAGACTCATGCCTGTCCTCTTCTCTCTCTGCTTACGGACACGCCTCCCGCCTCTCCTTCTTCGACGTCTTCGACCATCAGTAGTCCAATTTTCACCAACACCCTGTTGGTTAACAGCACTGATGGTGGTCGTTGTTAACCCAGGCCTCGACCGATCCGGTATGACATTCTTTATTGTGACTCGCATTTTTTATTTGGCATTTGTTTTACGCCGGATGCCCTTCCTGACGCAACCCTCTGCATTTATCCGGGCTTGGGACTGGCTTGAGGGAGAGACACTGGTTTGTGCCCAACCTCACGGCTGCATTTATTGAGGGATCACTGTATATATAAACTTTTATATACAGGGATCACTGTATATACAAATACAAGAAGAACAAAGTAAAAAGACCAAGTCCAGCTTGCCACTTTTTTGCTGTGTCGTAAGTTTGTTTCGAAGAGTCATTTGGAAGAGAAGTGAAAGGCAGCAGTTTTTAATTACCTGTAACCAGATGCATGTTTCGCACCTTTTATAGACCCTTGGACTCTCATGGTGTATATTGTCCAAACAAGCTGTTAGAAGACAGACCAAGGGCAGGAGTTGGGTGGCAGGTGGCAGTGAATAAGCAGTGATGTTTGATGGGGTAGGATAGCATCCATTCAGGAACATTAGACAATTTTACAACTGATTATAAAGAAGTACGCTATAAATAAATTTCCCACTTCCACCTTGGGCTATAGTTTGTATTTCTCATTACACTGACTTCTGCTGGACCACAACTTGCCTGCTGCACTTTACAACGAAATGGAAGCCAATAGAACAGAGAAGAATTGACAGTGTACTGTACAGATAATTGGCAGCACATTTTATATAACCCAGAGTCATAGTGTTCGGATAATGAAGTAGCAGTCCAATATGTACAACATGGCTATGAGTCAGTTGCAGAAGTAGTGTGCTCATGACTCACGTATTCACAAATGCAAGCTCAATTAGTAGGAAGATGAAAGAGGAGAAAGCCAGAGGGTTGAGCAGTGCAGAGGCAGTTTAAAGCAGCAGCTCTATTGCTCAGATAGAATTACTGGAGGGATAAAATAGAGCTTTACTGGGCTGGACAGCATCAGATCACGACCCTGAGAGGATGTGTGGGAAGCACAGAGTCTTTGAGCGTGTGTGTGTGTGTGTGTGTGCTTGTGTGTCCGTGTATGTCTGTGTGTGTTTAATTGAGGTCTGTGTATAAAACCCATCGGCTATAATGCTATGTTTTCCTTCACTAGCCCTGAATCTAATCATCAAAATAATCATAGATGCTGGACAATGGAAGAAATATACAACTAGTGAAAAAAATTCAAACCATTATTAAGGGTAATCTGTATTAAAAACCGTCTCTAATTCCTTCTACAGGTGAGTGTATGTATACAGGGATCCCTCGCTACTTCGCGCTTCAATTCATGAGGCTTCAGTGCATCATGTTTTTTTTTTAAATATTCATCGAATTAAAAAAATAAGTAAATTAAGGGGAAAAGTTAAGGAAAATGCCGCAAAACAGGCCAATTATGCAAATAAAACAAAACAAAACAAAAAAAACCCCAAACAAACAAAAACAAAAAACAACCCAAAACCTCCCATCAAAACTACTTACATTTTTGTGAGATGCATATCTACGTGCATGCATGTGCGTACGCGTCTGTGTGGGTGTGTGTTTATATTTTATTTACATCTTATGCATTATTTTTGAATGTTTAATTGTTATTATAAGCATTCATAGCATTGAATATGTATTTATTGACATTATATACACATATATATGTACGTATATGTCAGTTGGTGGGGTTCATTCTACTTTGTGGAATTTGGTGGTCTCGGGGCGGGGGGGAATTTTTGGTCCCAATTAACTGTGGAAAGTGAGAGATCCCTGTATATACATAATTTGCATGCTGGTGAAGTGGTTAGTATTTTCGTCTCCAAATCTGAATGTCCTGGGTTCAAGCCTTGTTCCTTGTGAGGGCATTTTTGGGTGGTATACAGTGAGTCGTTGACTTACGACCTATGCGAGTTACGTCTGATCGACTTTACGACCGCAAAAGTGGTGAAGCATGATTCATGGCAGTGCAGTGCGAGAGTTGCGTACGACGGTTGTTTGCGCTTCCGGCAGCGCCAGCATCTTAAAAGGCCAAGCAGGAGATGATGCAGCTTCACTTTCCTAACTGCTCAGAGCAAATCTGTTCATCTACTTCCAATGCCACGTCACTGTGGCGCGAAGCGGAGAGCCAATCCTTTCTGTGTGGGCGGGTCTGATACCTTGAAAGTCTAATTTTATTGGACTCACATGCTGCAGTGTTTATGTGACAGGAAGCGCGTCCCAAGTTTTGGCAATCAGCTGATCTGCGGGTTGAAATTTTTCCATGTCTGTCCATTTGTGTTTGCTTTCCAGCTGTGCTTGGCTTCGTGGAAAAAAACGAGGAAACTTTATCTCTTTACTCAAACAACACGTGCAGTCTGTGGCTGTTGTTATAATCCAATAAAATTAGAGTTTGAAGTTATTGGACCTGCCCACAATTGGAGTACAGAAAGGATTGGCTCTCTGCTGTGCACGACAGTGACGTGGAATTGAAAATAGATGTATATATTTAAATGCGCGAGATTTATTTATCTCTTTTTGTTTGGCGTGAGTGTATTCGGAGAGAAAGTCGACATATGACCAGATCGCTTTACGACCGGTCTGCCAGAACCAAACGCAGTCGTAGGTCGATGACTCACTGTACTTGTATGGGTTTCCTCTGGGTTCTATGCCCATCCCCCACTCCATTCAAACACACAATAGGAACACTAGACATTCTTCATTGGTCCTCAGGATGAATGTGGATATGTAAGGCTGTGTGTGTGTGCTGGATGGAAATGTAAGCCGTGTGTCAAAACTAAGAAAAGAACAAGATGGTAGATTTCAAATCATGGATTGGACCCAGCACAGTCACCAGATCTAAACCCCATCGAGCTGGTTTGTAAATCAAGTGAACGGAAGGATAAAGGCAACCATCAGGTGTCACACATTTGTGAAAATCTCTTCGACAGTCTTGGGAAAAACTTCAAAAATTATATTTAATTCCCATCATAAAAAGAAAAAAATGGCATGAGTGTGTCCAACTCTCTAATATCTCCTAAAAGGTGGCAATATCATCATCGTCGTCGTCATCATCATCATCATCATCATCTGCTTGATCCAGGATTGAGAAGGAAGCAGCCTTAGCAGTTAGGTCCAGATGTCCCTCTCCCCATTCACTTCCTCCAGCTCTTCTACTGCTACACTGACCGAGGCGTTCCCAGACCAGTCGAGAGACATAGTCCCTCCTTCATGTTCTTGGTCGACCCCGGGGTCCCTTCTTGGTTGAACATGCCTGAACCACCACATCAGGGAGATGTGCAGGAGGCATTTAAATCTGATGAACCAGCCACCTCAGCTGGCTTCTCACAGTGTGGAGGAGTAGCAGGTTCTACTACGAGCTCCTCCTGGATGGCCGAACTTCTAACCCCGGGTGCCAGTCAGGGTGGCGACTTTGATGAGTCAGAAATTCAGATTTGTGGTGAACAATTGTAACAATTTCACCTGTTGTTTATTTGTTCTTTGCGTTAATACACAAAGTACAAAATAGTAGAGTTTTTGAACTTTTGGCTGGTGGTGGTGGTGGTGGTGGTGTGTGTGTGTGTGTGTGTGGTGGTACATGTCACACAATTCTTTTCCCCCCCTAATTGAATCTTGGCTAGCTCCCACCCAACAGCCAGCTCTCGAGGCTGATTCAAGCTTCCTTCCAACTTCACGCTGAGAAAGTCTCTGCCCACCCAGTGTCCGTGTGATCGATAGTGATTACTGTCCTTCCCAACGAGTACAGCCAATTTTGCTCTTTTGGACTTGTGGATGTCTGGTGGCATCATCAGGATCCAAACTCGAGATCTCTAGACGATAAGAGAAAGACTTTTGCTTTGTGCCACTCGGGAGTCCCTGTGTTACTTTTTTGATATACACCGTGAATAAAAGAACAGAAATAGAAATAGGTGGAATACATAAACCTAAAAAAACTCGGAGAAGATCAAAAGAAAATATGTTTGTACAAGATAAAACCAAAAGCTGAAGAAAGACACAAAAAAGATGGTGTGATATAATAGAGTTCAGTGATATAAATGAAGACACAAAGTCAAGTAAACAGATCTGGTTTTAATAAAGATTTAAGCATATAAAGATTTTATATTTTGTGCATATATTATAAAATAACATGTATTTTAAGTGGTGTGGTTAACACGTCCACGTCACAGAAAGAAACTGGTAATACTAGTGCTTGGGAATTTCTGTGTCGGGCTTGCATGCTCTGTCTGTGTTTGCATGGGTTTCCTCTGGGTTCTTCGGTTTCTTCTCACAGGCCAAAGATATGCACATTATGATAAATGCCTGTTCCAAATTGTCCCGAGGTATGAGTGTCAATGGTTGTGTGTGTTTGCCCCGTGGTGGACTGATGAGCTATTTGGGATGTACCCCACTTTTACCCAAAGCTGTGGCTGAGCATCCCCATAACCCGAGTAGGATTAAGAGGTTCATAGAATTAATACATGAATGAACGTTCATGAAATTTCTACCAGAGGGGGACAAGAAAGCCTTTTTTTTTTCTTTTTTTTTTTTTTTAAACGATTGCTTTTATATAATATTGTGCATTCGGGACCATTGGTGCAGGTTAGGGTGCTGGGCTGATTATCAAGGGGTCATGGACTCAAGTCCCCGATGGACCCCCAGCATGTTAAGATAACTGGGCAAAGCCTTAAGCCTGGCTCACATGTTAGCAATCACGACCGAATGCGCAAGCAAATTTTAGGTGAAAGGTAATCGGATATGTTTTCGGAGATAGACGGTTGAATCTGAGGTAAGTGATCTGCTTTTCTGGACTTAGAAAAGGTTTTGGATCGGCTCAAAATTTGGTGCGAGTGGCTCTAACAAGTGAACAGTTTCGGAAGCATTTCAGGTTTTTTTGTTTTTTTTTTGCTCTTTTTCGAATTGCTCAAGCTGCACATGTCATATGACTCCACCCCCTTCTTTTTAAATAGGGAAAGCCAGTTAAATGATGCACAGATCATGGTGAATCTGCCCCTTCTATAAAGAAGTGGCTGATAGGAGTCTTGTGTGCTTCTATTTACACTTTCATTAAAAAAAAGAAAATCTGCATATTTCCTATGCACAACGTGGCTCTTGCCATCTTGCACACATATTATAAAAATATATTATTTCGAAATATAAATGGCTGTTTTGGTGTCAGTGGACTTACTGCTCAAGCTGCTTTTCACTAAAGACATAGGGACGCGCATCTCAGATCTGTTCTTATTCTTTAGGATGCTATATTTTTATATTATTATATATTTTATATTATTATTGCTGTATTTTTTTATTTACTTTTCCTGGAATCAATAGTTCAATTTGGATTTCCTACATAATCTCTCCTCTGATATAATCGGATTGTCCCTTATCAGTGTGAGTTGGAAAGTTGATCTAGTCTATCATGCAATATCCAACAAATATTAAATCCCCACTTTTAATTTTGTTCCGATCTAACATGGAATGAACTCATCATAAAGGAAGGCACAGGTTTTTCCACACAGCTCAGCGCTCCGTTACCTCACACACATGTCCACACTTTAGATTCAAACCAGTAGTGCAGGCTGAAATACTGCCTTTCCCATAAGCCAAAGCTGAGCGGCTAATGCTGAAATACGGACCCACTAGACCAGTGCTTATCAAATAATGTGGCATGGTATGATACGGGGAGGGGGGGGGTGCGTGATGCTGGGGGGGACATCTTTGACCTTGGGGAACATGCTTTTCTGGAATTGTGCTCAAGAATTAAGTGTAATTGCACCTCCACCCGACTAGTTGGCAATGGCGCGCTTATTGTTGTGTGATGATGTAGTGATGATATGAAGTGCAGTAAACAACCCCTCAAAAAACAACATGGAAAAATTTCTAACGGGAACGAAGAGAAAGGTGGAGAGAGACGGAGATATTAAGTCATAAGTAAGTTGAATGAGTTTAAATAAGGATGTATTTTTTTTTATTTCAGGCACATTGGTGCACTTTAAATCTTTTCTGTTACAGATTAAAAAACAATGTTAATGACTTTTTCTTTATTGTAAATTGAACTATATTTCTTTCTTTTTTGTTTTTAATGTTAATAAAGATACACTGTTATGCAGAGGTGTATTAATTACAATTTTATAGACAAATAATGCTATTTATAGTTGCTCGCGGGGTGGTGGGGGGCATGAAATGTTTTTTTCTTCCTACAGGGGGCGCCACAGAAAATAATTGCGAAGCACTGCACTGGACTCAAGATAATCAAATGGAAGTTACATGTAAAATATCGCCTACAGAGAAAAGAGAAAAAAAATCACAAGTCATCATGAAGGAAAGCACTTGGATTTGTTTTGTTTATATTTTAAGGGCAGGTTCAATACAATACATTACAGCCAGTGGAGGGTCACAGATCCTCACGTGTAACCTATATTCAGGGGGTTTGGATTAGACTGCACATTTCTTGTAATAAAAACTGCACTATCTAACGTACAGGTGTCAAACTCGTGCCACAAAGCGCCGTGCGGCTGCAGGTTTTTGTTTCAACCAATCAGCAGCACACCTCAGTTCAGTTCATTTTCTGTAACCACTTAATCCATAATTAGGGTCACGGGGAGTCTGCCGCCCATCCCAGCCGACTCTGAGCGAGGGCAGAGTACACCCTGGCCAGCTCGCCAGGCCATCGCAGGGCGGAAACACGCTGCTTTGAAGCTACTCTTGTTGAAAGTCAGCAATGGCTCTTTTACATGAACCTCCCACCGTAGACAGTGAGAGACATGGCCGGCCTTTGATAACCCAGTTAGCTGCACTGGTGGAGCAGCACACCTGACTTTGCTAAATTACACAACTGATCTGAGTCTTCATGCAGTCGATTGGTCAGTCTAGAGATTGACCAATCAATTGCCTGAAGACTCAAATCGTTCGTTTAAATGATCCAAATCAGGTGTGCTGCTGCTGCTGCTTGGTTGAAACAAGAACCTGCAGCCACATGGCGCTTTGTGGCACGAGTTTGACATCCCTGATCTAGAGGCTATATCGCTTACATCAAAGTTAGCGTTTAACCACGAGAGTGCCTAGCAGTAAAAATAAAAATTCCACCTCGGATGAGTTCAACTCCTCATCACTACATGCTAAGAAAATCAGGGATGAGTGCCAGCCTGGTGAACCAGTAGATGCCGGGGTAAAATCCCAACATCGAGAGAGGATGATTGCATGTTTATGTATTTATTTATTTAACTTTTTTTTTTTTTTTGGAGGATTATTATACTTGGTAGAGGTTTGCGCTCTCTCTCTCTCTCTCTCTCTCTCTCTCTCTCTCTGTGAGTGTGTATGTGTGTGTGTGTTCTTATTTTTGAATATACAGTGATACCTCTGCTCACGAACATAATTGGTTCCCAGAAAGTGTGTGTAAGGCACACACACATATATATATATATATATATATATATATATATATATATATATATATATATATATATATATATATAATATGTGTGTAATAATTGTTTTACATCCACATTCAGGATCAGGCCTGGCGATGATTTTGTCATTATCAAGGCGCAGGGTTCATTTTAGCACAAGTCCTAAAACGAACACAAACACATCTGGGTAGCAGGAAAAACATTAAGGTGAGTCTCAGACGAATCAAATAAAATAAAATTTGCAGAAGGCTTGATCTTTCTCTGCTTCAGGACACCTGACAATTTTTTTTTTTTTAGATTATTAAAATTAAAAAATAATAATAAAGAATTGGGTGTGTACATGCAGGAAAAAAACTTCACTCTGTACACCCTTACAAATCCTTTATGCTTTAACCTCCAATCACCCTGCTATTAATATACTTTATTATTAATAATAATAATAACAACAATAATAAATAAATATATAAATAAATAAGCACCAACTCTGACACACAGCATTGATTTTGTGTGTGTACTTCCTTGAAAACACTAATAGTGCAGTTCATAAACCTTCCAAACAGCTCCGGAGGAAAAATAACTGGCTCCTACAATGTGAAATCACTTAGTCAATTTTTCAGCCAATAATCTACTGCTGAAATTACAACCGGATTTTAAGTACAGTGATACCTCAGCTCACGAACATAATTGGTTCCCAGAAAGTGTGTGTAAGGCGAAAAGTTCGTCTTCCGAACATTTATTTCCCATAAGAAACCATTAAAAAGAGAATAATCCGTTCCCAGGTCCCCATAAAACATAATTTTCTACTAAATAAGCCTTAAAACTACACAAAAATATACCTTATTTTATGCATAATAAATGTGCTATTGTATTGTAATTAAAGAAATAAACTGTACTGTATAATAAAGTCGTTTTATTTACCTTTGTGATGGTAGTTGATGGCTTGATGGAATGGAGTGGGAGGACGGAGGGAGGGAGGGAGGGACTTACTGTTTGGAAGGAGAGTTTGGAAACGCCTACTGTTTGGAAACACCCTTAGCCACACACGCACCCTTAATAGTTTCCTTGTTCTTAAGGATGGGAGCAATGGTAGCCTTAGCGTACTGGTACTGGGACGCTGAGTCACACAAACGCACACCTCGTTCGTGTTTTTCAATGATCTCTGCCTGTGGTGGGGTCTTTTTCGGTCCCATAATAGCAAAAGTACACTCAATATGGTCCAAAATGTCTAGCAAACACAAACCACTTCCGCACCCAAAGAAAGGGGGTGACGAACTGGGACGCCGTGAGCGTGCGTCAGCTTCTCGTGGCCGCCACCGTGGCGCTGTTCGACCGCGTGGTTTGGTTCGTCCGCCGAAAACTAATTCGTCAGCAGAGACTATATGCTCGCAAATTTAATGTTCTTGAGGCGAAAAGTTCGTGAGCTTAAGCGTTCGTCAGCGGAGGTTTTACTGTATTCTAATAGCTGCATTCTGGATTATATAAGATTTATCCCTATGATCAGTATACAAACTGACGATATTCAGACTGAAGGGCAAACGCTTTTCTGCCTCCGTGTTCTCGGTTGTGATAAGCATAGTGAATTCTGAACACGTTGGCTTCCCTGTCCAATCTTTAAACATTCAGCCCAGAAAGGGGAATTGAAACAAATGTATAAAAGCCTGTGAAAATGCTCTCCATCCTCAATGAGCTGCCTTCAGCAAAATAATTTCCATAAACGTATCATATTGGCCATAACAAAGCAATCTAGAGTTGATGAACTACGGCAAATTTCTGGCTTTTTCCTCCCATGAATTCATCATTTCTGCTTTTAAAATGCTTGCTTTGATTTATTGAAATACTTTGAGAAATAATAAGCTGAGACTGTCGGAGTGGGAGACCACGCATTCTTTACTAGAACTGACAGCTAGAGAGACGGATGGAGGATGAGCGAGGGATCATATTTTACAAATTCCGGGATGATTCAGTATCAATTCAGTCAAGATCATATCCCAGCTGTTACCTGATAAATCGGTGCAGCTGGATCAGAGCCTGAGACGGCTGAAGGTCTACACCACCAGTGTGGAATGAAGCTGTGCCCATGGGCGAAAGCTGCCATGGTTTAGAAAGCATAAGAAGGAAAGGAAGGCATGTTTTCCTCTGGCTGTGCTCATCTCCTCTCATCTTTCCATTCCTCTCACTCCAGAGTGGTTGACAGTTCTGCCTACGCCCCTCGCTGTATCTTCCATGCACCACGTTTTTCAGACAAGTGTCATGTCTTTGGAATGAC
The DNA here is from genome assembly GCA_024760905.1 of Plotosus lineatus. Lineage (NCBI taxonomy): Eukaryota > Metazoa > Chordata > Actinopteri > Siluriformes > Plotosidae > Plotosus > Plotosus lineatus. The sequence continues at coordinate 11,810,577 of CM045749.1, forward strand.
GTGCTGCAATAACGACGCAATGCAACCTTTCAGACACACACACACACACACACACACACACACACACACACACACACACTCTTCACCAGGATCTTCAAACACCACTAAATTCACTCTATTGTGTGAGTAGTTGTCGAATAAAAAGGAGAGGACGCATCCTATAAGAGCGCCTGATAATCAGGCCATTGTGAAAATGTCGCTGAATTGCTGGCGCACGCACAACGGACGCGGTGAAATCGCATCATGCAATTGCATTTTGCAGTCTAATGCTTCTGGGTGCATGCAGTTCAACTGAATTAAACTAAGATCCAGAGATGGGCTCAAATTGAATTTACAATTCAGATTTGCGCACATATCTGTGATCCGCTTGCTTTCAGTAATGAATTGAACACAGCTCATGAACCGCAGATCATTTTCTGAATGAATTGACTGAAATGGCATTGTTTCTAATAAATCCACAACACTGCACTGAAAAACAGGCTTTGTGTTCATCAAAACAATTCCCAAAGTAGCTTAATGCATCAAATGCTTAAAGCCTAATTCGAACTGGCCAACCATTTGAAAAATATAAAGTGAAAGTGTGAGAGAAGGGCAGCGGTGGCCTAGTGATAAAGCCGCTGGATCGCTGATCCTAAAGTTGGAGGGTTCAAGCCCCACTCTCAATCGGTTGTCACTGTTGTCCCCCCCCCCCACCCCCCAATATATCTAACTGGGTTATCGAAGGCCAGCCATGTCTCTCACTGTCTATGGTGAGAGGTTCATGCTGACCTTTGACAAGGTGGCTACATAGCTGTCAGTGTGTTTCCGCCCTATGATGGCCTGGTGAGCTGTCCAGGGTGTACTCTGCCGTCAGCTGGGATGGGCGCCAGCCTCCCTGCAACCCTAATTAGGATCAAGTGGTTCAGAAAATGAATGAGTATGAGAGAAAAGTAAGTGGATTCATTGTAAAGATCCCCGAGTTTACAGGTTTACAGTGCATTATTTGTTTTCGTCTTTGTTTGTTTTTTAAAGCGCTCGTCCCATACCTGTCACAACAGGTATCCAATAGGTCCATGACATAAAGTTGGACAAATTCCGAAGAGTTGTAGGTGTGTCACATGAAAGCCACATGCCGTGTGATGTAAATTGTTGTGATGCGCCCTTATCGTAGACTGTTCACAAACTGTTCCAATAGATCATTTCAATTTAAAATTTAGATTTAAAAATGAATTCTCAGAGATTATTCTCAATGTCATTTCCATTTCCTGGATCTGTTGCGCAATTCCTTACGATGTCTTTCCGCATTGTGAGAATAGACAAAGGAACTTCATACAGTTTTTCAGTCATGTGATGCCCTTTGAATCAAATGGATTTCTCAAAACATCCCTATCAATGCCCCGCAATAAATCCACCACATTTTTACAACAGTTTTAATGTATTTTCCCTCACGACAAATACAACGCACATTTTATATGTGAATATACAGTGATCAAATCAATCAGATTGTTTGTGAAGTAAAATGTATAGTGTGTGTGTGTGTGTGTGTGTGTATGTGTGTGTGTGTGTGTGTGTGTGTGTGTGTAGTTTGCATAAGGCCAGTGCTTCTCAAATAGTGGGGCACAATTAAATGTACAATTGACAGTGTACACTACAATTAAGTGCAATTGCACATCCTCTACAGTAAGTGGCAGTGGCACTCTCACTGTGTTCCCTATGATGTAGGGAATACAGTGAGAGCGCTACTGCCACCTACTGTAGAGGGTGCGCAGTTACCCTGTCCCGCTGCCAATTGTAGCTTGCACATGCACAAAATTTTCCCCGTCCTCCCACTGTTACAAACCACTTCATGCCTGCCCATGTGACACCTTCGCGCAGTCGATGACCAGAAGGGTTAGTTGACTTATTGTTTATTCTGTTTTATTATTATTTATTATTAATTATTATTAATGTCAATGCACTCGTATTATTAATATGAAATATTTCTTGTTTTTACATGTTTTTCTTTAATATATTAGGTCAAATATACGTGTTTGTGGCAGGTTATATGAGTTTGGGAGGGGGTTGGAACGGATAAATTGGTTTTCTGTTATTTTTGATGGGAGTAATTGTCGGCGGGTGGGGGTGGGGGGGTTGAAATGTTTTTTTTTCTTCCTATAAGGGGTGTCACAGAAGATAATTGAGACGCATTGCACAAGGTGTTCTCAGAGCGCGGAGGAATACACGCGGAAGAATACGAGGCTAATCGGCCCAGAAAAGCCATTTCCCCCGCAGAGCTCATAAATCAAAAATTTGCTCGTTAGTTAGGGCAGATTTTTGGTGGGATTGAAGGTCGTATCATGGAAAATTTGTTATTAAAGACACTCGTAAGTCAAGGTTCCACTGGATTGCTTTCATTTATGGCAAGTGGGCCACTAAATGTGTTAAGTGCTCTCTCTCTCTCTCTCTCTCTCTCTCTCTCTCTCTCTCTCTCTCGCTCTCTCTCTCTCTCTCTCTCTGTCAAATATATACACGTTCATAAAACAAAGTATAATTGAAACAACATGGAATTTTTGGTGTTTGTTGATTTTAGTGGGTGAAGTCTGAAAACTGACGACCCATGTTCTTATATTAAATGTGAAGTGCCGGTCAAAAGTTTGGACACACATGTGGCCCAGTAGTAAGGTGCTGGATTACTGATCCCAAGGTTGGGGGATTCAAGCCCCACTGTCAATGGGTTGTCACTGCTGTCCCCCCAGTTATCAAAGGCTGGCCATGTCTCTCACAGTCCGTGGTGAGAGGTTCATGAAAAAGAACCATTGCTGACTTTTATCAAGAGTAGACTGCATAGCCATCAGCATGTTTCTGCCCTGCGATGGCCCGTCAGGCTGTCCAGAGTGCACACTGCTCTCATCCAGAGATTGCTGAGATGGGCGCCAGCCTGTGATCATGATAATATATACTGTATATACATATATGAATTATATCAAGCAGTTCATCTGTCTGCACAAGGTTCAACCCTGAGCTTGGGTTCTTTGCGTCCATGTGGATCAGGTTGTCTTTGGGTGTCCTGTGAAAAATGTGGGGTTCCTGCCTTGTCCCTGAGGGTCAGTTTTCGAATCCACTGCCCCTTGATTGGTTTTAAAACCCACTGCCGATGAATGATGAGTAGAGAAAAGAGAGGAATGTTTCTGCCATTAGCTGCATAGACTCCTGGCTCTGTTTGAGTAATATGCCAATCTCTGTGAAATCAAATCTTATAAAGCTAATCTCTCTTCGGGCCTCAAGTAAACATTAAGCATTCAAGTGTCATATTCTCCATTAAAAGTTGGTAGAAGCTCTTGGTGAATGAAATATCACTTGTCCACTGCAGTGAGGTATTTTTCCTGGCATTAAATGTCAAAAAATGTTAGCGAATGAGTCCAAAGTGTTCCAGAAACATAGAGTTCCTGTCTGTGAGTTGTATAAGAGGAGGAACTATAAGAAATCTAACTCCACCTTGAGCGTTAATTTCCACCATCCCCCCTCCCCCTTCTTCTCTGAGGATATTTGATCAGCATCTTTGAATTCTGTTATTATTATTTACATGCAGCGTAACTTATTTAGGACTTTAGTGCTACCTGTTAATGCAGGTGTGTGGTGTGTCTGACGGGCAGAATCCTGCGAAGAAGAACCCAGCAGAATTCTTTATAATTGAAATCTGTGGAAAGATCCGGGGTTATTTCATATCCTGTTGATACCTGCATTGCATGATTGGAGTTTGATTGTACTCGCAGTGGAAGGCTTTGGAAAATCAGTTTATGAGCCACTGAGATACAGACTTCTCTCTTTTTCTACACTTTTATAAGGATTAGAATTTACACATAGAAATGACAGCAGTCATCCTACAGTACATGAAATATTGCACATAAACATAAGGTAAAAGAACTTATTAAATTAACTCCTGGAGTAATATTAATCATTTTTATGGCTGTTTCAAGTGCTAATGGAATTTAGAGAGCACCGGTTCAACAGCAATTTGCCCTGATCATTAAAGAATCTGTTCCACAACTGCTGATTTTGGGCATTGGTTGCCGGTGTAGTGTCATTCCTCATTATTTCTATAATCGCCTGAAAATAGCAATTTCGGCTAACCTGAGTGCTAATGATAGGTAACACATTTTGTCGGAGTTCACACTCTGCTTTATAATATTTTAAATAATAAAAAAAAAAAAAAAGATTTTTTTGTGTGTGTTTATTAATTAATTAATTAATTTTCTTAACCACTTAATCTTAATTAGGATCGCCAGGAGGCTGGCACCCATCTCAGCCGACTCTGGGCGATGGCAGAGTACACCCTGGACAGCTCGCCAGGCCATCGCAGGGCAGAAATGCGCTGACGGCTGTGCAGTTCCTCTTGACGAAAGTCAGCAATGGTTCTTTTACATGAACCTCTCACCGTAGACAGTGAGAGACATGGCTGGCCATTGATAACCCAGTTAGCTGCACTGGGGGGACAGCAGTGGAAACCATGGACAGTGGGGTTTGAACTCCCAACCTTAGGATTGGTCACCCATAACCTTACCACCGGGCCACCACTGCCTCTTTTTGCATTTATTTATTCATTAATTTGCTGAACCCCTTAATTCTCCACGAGGAGGCTGGAGCCCATCTTCGCTGACACTTGGCAAAGGTGGAGTACACCTTCAATGGCTTGCCAGTCTGTCACAGGGCCAACACACACAATAATACACACATGAAACTTAGGGTTCCAACCCTCACCTATGGTCATGAGCTTCAGGTAGTGACCGAAAGAACAAGGTCACGGTTACAAACGGCTGAAATGAGCTTCCTTCGCCGGGTGGCGGGGCCCTCCCTTAGAGATAAGTTGAGAAGCTCTACCATCCTGGGAGAGCACAGAGTAGAACCGCTGCTCCTCTGCATTGGGAGGGGCCAGTTGAGGTGGCTCGGGCATCTGGTTTGAATGCTTCCCGAACACCTCCCTGGTGTGATGTTTCGGGCATGTCCAACCGGGAAGAGACACCGGGGTCGAACTAGAAAACGCTGGAGGGACTATGTCTCTCGGCTTGTCTGGGAACGCCTCAGTGTCCCCTACGGAAGAGCTGGAGGAAGTGGCTGGGGAGAGGGATGTCTGGGCCTTGTTTGCATAGGTTTCTGCCCCTGCGACCTGACGACGATGACGATGATGATGATGATGATGATTAAATTTAGCGATGCAGGAGAGGCGGGGCTAAGCTGTGTTGGTAGCCCATCCCCAAACTTGAACATCTTGACCTTGAAGAACTCAATGTTTGGTTTCAGTGAGACAAAAGCTACGGTACACAGAGCCGGAAGATCATAAGAAGTGCTGAGAGAAGTGATTGTGGATCAGATGATGCTGTTGCTTGGCGATGCTGGGTGGATGTTGGGTGACTGCCCCACTTTCCTGAACTTGTGATTTTTGTTTGTTTGTTTGTTTGTTTTTTAGATGTTGGACTATGTTAAATCTTAATCATGTACTCATCAGCCCCAAACTGTTGAAGCCCAGCAGGACTACTGGGCGACGATTCAACTTGACATGACCCATTGAGCCATAGTAGCTCAGAAACCATCTCCATGTGTGTATAGAGAATGACAGCCACCATTTGAAGGATGCCACCTTTAAAACGTGACGTATTAAAACTATATTGGATAAAATTTCGCGTGTGTAAATAATAATATGTCTATCTATACATTTGTTTCAATTACCTTATTGGGTCACTCTGCATTTCCCCACCCCATCCTCCTTCGAAAGCTGTGAAAAGCATTGCGAAATCTGCCATGTTTAATAATAAGCAGGTGGTGTGGATGGAGAGCTGAGAGTGAAGCTGGGATCCTGGTGGTCTATGAAAAGCACAGACTGGAAAATGCTCAGCAGAGTGAGAAATATGAGGATGTATTTATTCACAGCTCTCCAGGTTCCTCTCTGTGTATGTTCGCACTGATGCACATGTTCACAAAAACATTGTTTTTATGTTTGCCTTTTTAAGCGACTTCAAAAACATTACTGAGTTAAATCATTTGCATTTTTTTTTTTAGAAATCTGAAATGGATTGATTACCTGTTTAAATCATCTAATTGACCGCATATTTTTTGCCCCTCTCCTCCATGTTGGTTTAATTGGACACTGAAAACATTGAACAGTTAAAATCTTTGTATGTTTTATTTTCGGAGGTTTTCTTTCTCTTTGTCCTCCTTTCATCATCTCGCTTTCTCTCCCAATCATCAGCAATGTGCAAACAATTTAAGACCCGTCTGCGCTTATTAGACGGCGCGGCGTAACCTTTTACTTAGCAGAGGTCCTCGGAAATTGTGTGTATGTTCGTGTACTGTGACCCAAAGCAGATGCAGGCGGGTCATGGGGTTTCCTTTGATGCTTTTGTACCGCCTCCTTTTTTCTTTTTAAATCCAGTAGGATATCTTTCTAACTGCTCACCTTCCCCCGACTCTGTGCGTATGTCTTTAGAAGGAAAAAAAGACAATAAATAAGACGATTTTAAACCTAATGATGAGTTCTAATAAAAGCGATTGTCTCCCTTTAAATGATTGTTGTCTCTTTTTCCAACTGGTTGAAAACAATTCAAAAGTTTAAGATTTAAGTCTCAAATAATAATCCTTCATTAATACCTTATTCTACCTGGGAAGCATAACAGGCATTTTTTGGGAAGAGGAGCGATTTCCTCCCACTTGTCTCCCTATTTTGGTTACCTGCCAGTTTCGTCCCCTTGGCCGGTACTTCTGCATTATGTGCCAACTACCAGCCAGGTAATGTGAAGGCGAACATATGCTTGTCATTCTGAATAACAAAGAAGGAAGAGTCATGAGAGTAATGTCTCCCCTTCCTCTCAGAGACCATGGTCAATCTTTCTTCCTTGGCTTCCCGCCATACGGAGGATGTAAAAGGCTACTTTGCTGTGAAAACAAGGTCTTTCTCAACCCATATCCTGCTCCTGCCATCCTGAGGCCAAAAACTTCTGTTTACATGCAGATCCTCCGCCGCCTTCCTGAAGCCATAAGCTTGTGTCTCATCCAAGTCCTTCTCCTACCATCCCGTGGTTGCAAACTCCTGCTTGCTCCTCCCATACAGATCCTCTTCCTTCCTTCCTTTCTTCCTGACCCCAGGTTTTCAGCTCCTGTGCTTACCTTCCTCCTGCCACGAACTTGCGTTCATATCCATATTCTCGTCATACCATTCACGTCCTCACGAAGGCCACAAACTTGTGCCCCATCCAGGTCCTGTGCTTACTGTACGAAGCCCACAAGCTCCGGTTTATATACCTAGTATTCTCTGGACCACCTTAGACCATTAGCTTGTGCCGCTTCCACATCCTGTGCCTGTCTTTCTGAGGCCACAACTCCTGTTCACATGCATCCTCCCCAACCTTTCTGAGACTATACTAGTAAGTCGGGTCCCACATTCAGGTTCTGCACCTACCATTCTAAGACCACAGCCAGCTGTTCAAACGGAGATCCTCCTCCTGACTTCCTGAAGCCCCATTGGTCCGGGGCCTACTATCTTAAGACCACAGATTCCTGTTCACATGCATTCAAAGGTTACCTTCGTCCAAGCGTTTTATTCACGCCATCACAGATCCTCTCTGCAGGTGGGCTCAGTAAACCCCGGACAGTCTGTAGAGCGCTGCCAGGAAGTCGCAGTCTGAGAAGTGGTTGAAGATGTGGTACATCTGGACGTGCGATTTGGTTGCTCCTGTTGCATTCACACTTTACTACAACTTTTCTTTTTCTACAAGTTCCAGCTCCATTCAGGTTTTATTCCTTCCTTACTGTGGCCACAAGCTTTGGATCAAGTCAAATGTCCCTTTCACCTTCGTCTGACCACAAGTTCCTACTTTATTTTAGCATCATCCTATCTTCCTGTGGCCACAAGCTCTTGCCACATCAATATCCTACCCCTGCCAGCCAGAGGTCTAGTCCTCTACTCCTGCTGTAGTCCAGTCCTATTCTTCTCATTATATGCCTTATAGCTATTGTACTTTATTTATCCAGATCCTGCTCCTGACAGCCAGAGGCTACTTGCTCCGATGCTTTATGGATTCTACTCCCTCTATCAATAAACCCAATAGATCATCTCGCATCCCATGATCACCAAGATATAGTTCTCACTCTTCCTCAATCTCCTTTACCAAAAATATAGTGGTTTTATTTGCAATTTTTTTGATAACTTGTATATGTCAGCAACTCATTCATTCATTTTCTGAACTGCTTAATCCTAATTAGGGTCACAGGGACGCTGGCACCAATTTCAGCCAACTCAGGGCAAGGTCAGAGTACACCCTGAACATCGTCAGGGCATCACAGCGCAGAAACACACTGATGGCTATGCAACTACTCTTGACAAAAGTCAGCAATGGTTCTTTTACATGAACCTCACACCATAGATAGTGAGAGACATGGCCGGCTTTTGAAAACACAGTTAGCTGCACTGGGGGGTTGACAACCCATTGAGAGTGGGGCTTGAACCCCCAACCTTGGGATCAGTGATCCTGCACCTTACCACCAGGCCACCACTGCCCCTATGTCAGCAACTCCTAAACCAGATGGTCTATAGTAAGTCATATTGTTCAAATATATCTGTATATATAAAAACAGTGTACGATTAGATCAGGCAGTGTAAACACTCTTGCCAAGCCTGGGACTCAAATCCAGCGCCGTTTTGTTGTGAGGCAGACGTGGCAATCACAACGCCACCATACCGCCACCATGCCGTAACTGCAAGAAAACAAATTTTTAATTTAATGTAATCTGTACTATTGTATTGTTTTTAATGGTGAGATCATTGCATCATTTACATTTCAGCTCATGTCTCTGTATTTGTCTCATTCTTTTTATCTCCTAGAGGCTTTCATCTCTCTCTCTCTCTCTCTCTCTCTCTCTCTGACAGAAGTAAAGTGCTGATGTCTGGCTAATGGAAGGTTATAATAAATCACCTCACAGCTCTGCAATCTGTACACTACATACTCTATCTCCTTTTCATTTTCATTTTAGAAATCACCAAAGGCCGACTGGACACAAACTCTTTACTCATTTCACAGCATGAACATCCCTTCATCAGCATTGGTGAGAATAAAGATAAATTACTGCCAGATGCCTTTTCTCTATATGAACGCAATAAAAACACAATATTAAAATTCAGGCCAATGCTTTAATGTAAACACACGACTGGTTAAATTCTCAAATCTGATTGCCAGCTAGTGTTGTGGGATTTAAATTGTTTCATGAACATCCCACAATATTTTGTAACTGCAAACAGATAAGGGCTGAGACCTGGTTTTAATGGTTAGCATCAGCAATTTGCTATGGTGTCGGAGGAAATAAACAGTTCAGGATGTGCTGTTGTAGGAAAATAATCCATTTATTTTGTTATAGCAGCACGCCCTCCCCATCTCTTTTCATTCCTTAATTATTAGGTTGCCGGTAAACGTGACAATAATTCAAATAAACAATTTCAGAAGATCAGCACGTTAAAGCTACAGATTTGTGAAGGATATTGATGAGCGGTGCTTCTCACTGCTCTGTGACATAACAAAGATCACTTTGACAAAGAGGCTCAGAATATTTTCAATTATGTTGATTGTTTTTCTCTCCTCCCACATTTTTCTGATCTACTTAATCTGCAATTGTCCGATTATTCTGTAGGATTTATTTTTAGTGTAGTGCACTTAGTGTTAGTGAAGGAAGGCATATACTAGATGACTTAATGTCTCTGCTGTTAATGGGGTAACACAATATCTCTTCAGGAAGCAAATCATGCAAATTGTGCACGACATATCTGGGTTTTTTTTTTTAGTTTCCGTCCACAAATAAGGCTCAGGATCTATAGGAATGGGTTCCTTCTGTCCATTTGTCCATTATACTTTAGTTTCCAGATATTTATCTTTTGCCCACTGAAGCTGGGGCTTTCAAACTTGGTATGCTGGCTCACTACTCTGAATGCTAGGATGACTTTGCATGTGAGTGACCTCAACTTACTTTTCAAGGTCACAGGGGCAAAACTCGAAATTAGGTTTCTGGACATTTACTTGCCGCACGCTGAGGCTGGGGCTTTCAAACTTTCAAATTGGCATATTGTATTGTTAAATGGTCCTTTCAGCATTAGCATCTGGACCCCTGTGGACTATTTTTACTCTTGGTTTGTGTGGGCTGTTTTTGTTTGTTTGTTTATTTGTTTGTCTGTTTGTTTGTTTGTTTGTTTGTTTGTTTGTAAAGCTGGATTACACAAAACGTTATGTGTGGAGTTAAACATTTTGACAACAAGGATGTCATAAAAATTTAGAGATGATGATGATGATGATCATCCTCTTCTTTTTCCTCCGCACGTCCTGGATTGATGAAGCCAAAAGGACAACATCTGCAAAATGCAAAGCCAAGAGCCTATACCACCAAATCAAAACCCTTCAATGCCGTAGATGCAACTAGAAATTCTGTACATAAAAATTATGAACAGAACTGGTGTCAAAGGACAGCCCTGGCGGACTCTAACTCTCACCGGAAACAAACCTGTTATTACCAATGAAGACTAAGCTCTGGCTCTGGTGATACAGAGACCAAATGGGCCGTAGCAACGGTTCCGGTACCTTGTACTCCTGGAGCAGTATTTAGAAATTATCCAAATCAAATTCTTGAGCTAGAAACTTTTGTGTGAGGATGATTAGTAACATTTTGATTCAAATAGTGAATGGCTGATCTTGAGCTTGGCTTGGGGTTGTGCTCTGAGTGCATCTGTTTCAAATCCAAATCCAGAAGGGGGGGGGGGGGAACACTTTTAATAGTGTTCAACTGAAAAGTGATGCCTAGAATTTTTTCATATATTTATAATTATTTTAATTTTTGAAGCTTTTACAGAAAATTCACAATAAAGGTACAGTGGAGCCTCAGTACTCGAACTTAATCCGTTCCAGACGGCTGTTCGGATTCCGATTTGTTCAGATTCCCAATCTGCTTTTCCCATTACTGTAAATAGTCTTAATCCATTCCGTCATCTTTTATACGGAAGTTAACAGTCCCGTAACTCATACCATTTTCCCGCCTCTCTATTACAGTGACTACAGTTTCTCCATTTCATCTATGAACACGAGTGTGCTTTATTGTTCACAGGGAAGGCACTAAAACACTTGCACTAGAGCACTAGAAACACGGAAATCAAACTAAAGTGGAAACTGGTGGAGCACAGAGCTGAGAGCTAGAGAGATCATGAGGAAGAGGGACAATCTTCTAGCACTGGGAAGAGCGCTGCTAGTCTTTATAGCCCGTGATTAAATGGAATCAAGTGTGTTTGTTTAGCACCCCACCCTGCGTGTGACAGCCACGCCCCTCTCCAACGCGCATTTCAATGCCATAACATGCTAAAATAAAAACCACAGTGCAGTTAAAACATAAGAACAATAAAGATAAGAATTTTAACCTGTGTGGTGGTGAGCAGTTGGCATATATAAATGTTGGAGAGGAAGAGAAGAGGAGGATTCCCTTCCATAACAGATTCAGGTAAATCAGCCAAAGCTGTGTTTCCTCTTGCTACCGCTTTGCATGGATGACTCTTCTTCAAGATGTCCATTTCTTTTCTTGAAGAACATTTCTAACGTGGTTTGTTTCTGCCTTCTTTTAAAACCTTACGGAAGTGGTTCATGAGCTCATCGTTAAAGGCGTTCACAGCGCTGCTAGCACTTTAGCTTAGCATTAGCACTTTAGCTTAGCTTAGTGCTTTAGTGCTAGCTTTAGCTTTATGAGTTTGATACATACATAATATTGCATCAACAACTTCCAGAATTCCCCAGGATAGCTTTATTAAGGGTGATACATAGTATTAACAACTTCTGGACTTCCGGAAGTTGTGCACGTTTCCTCCCTCTTGGTCTTGTTTTTTCTCACGCGTTTCTCGAGTTTGACTTCCATTTTTTGTTCGGTTTCTGGGACGAAAAAAAATCATAGATTTTTTGTTCGGATTCCGATTTGTTCAAACTCTAGAGCGTTCGGATTTTGAGGCTCCACTGTATATCTTGACTTAAGTTGTTTCGAGTTAAATCGTTCTCGATTATACGTCAGTTTTCAAAAAAGTATATGTAAAAATGAAAAAAATAAAGTTTACATTATTATAATACTATATTATATATTATATATATTTAGTATATTAAATATTGTGTATTGTATATATATATATATATATATATATATATATATATATATATATATATATATATATATATATATATATATATATATATATATATATATACACAGGGATCCCTCACTTTCCGTGGTTAATTGAGACCGAGATCCCCACTACTACTACTACTACTACTACCACATCCCCATGTGACCACCAAAATCTGCGAAGTAGGATCACCCCCCAACCTTCCAACCTCCCCTGACTGACGTATATGTACTGAAACCGCATGAATTGAAGCGTGAAGTAGCGAGGGATCCCTGTGTGTATCTATATTTGGGCATACCCTTGCCCCGGCTTGCCGAGAGACAAGCCAATTCAATTTAAGTTGTTTTTCGACTTGAGTCGTCTCTTCTGGAACCAATTAACGATGTAAGCCAAAGTATACCTGTATCTATATTCACTCTTTTCACCTGTACATGAGGAACAGAGATAGATCTTTTGGTGAAGACAGAGTATGTTCAGAAATCTATATCAGATGTGTAAGATTTGATTTGTCATCTCATGTTTTAACTGTTTTATCCCATATTAGGGATGTGGCAAAGCTGTAGCCATATCTCAGCCAACTGTAGGTGAAGGCAGGGTACACCCAGAACAGCTCACCAGACGAACACACACACACAAACAAACAAATCATTCACATTCACATCTAGGAGCAATTGAAAATATCCAATTGGCCTAAATATCCCTCAGCAGGCACAGGGCTTAAACCTAAAACCTTCTTCTTATGAGGTGGAAGTGCTACCCACTACACCACTGTACTGACCACTGCCCAGAAATGTTATATGTTTCTGAAACCTGTACTTTAAACTATCCACATGTAATTAAAATGCACTGCAGTTACTCTCTCTCTCTCTCTCTCTCTCTCTCTCTCTCTCTCTCTCTCTCTTTCTCTCTCTCTCTCGCTCTCTCTCGCTCTCTCTCGCTCTCTCGCTCTCTCACTCACTCTCACTCTTGCTGCCTGTGCGTGCCCTGGGTACTGTATTTTTTAGAAATCTATTAGTCAGTGGGTTTATAAATATCCTTGGTTTGCATTAAATAAAAGGAAGATGATTAAGATGAAAAACAAAACATAGAATGAAGTCTATTTTGCATCTGGTCTTTGAGGTATGAAGATCTGCAGCAAAGCAAGTGTCATATTTGCACGCTAACTGCACACATTTGCCTTTTCTGGTGTGTTTAATCATCGAAGGCTTTTCATAGCTCAAACAAAAATCCTTCTTTTGAAAAAGACTCAAATGTCTTCATTTTTAGCGGCTCTAAAAAAGAAAGAAAGAAGGCCCGAGATTCACTAAAGCTTTCTTAATTTCGAGTGAGACACTCGACTGCACAGGTAATTGAACACCTCATTGCAAGTGTCTGTTTTTCTCTCAGATTTCAGACCGTCTTGTCTCATGCAGTGTCTGGTCTAAATAACCAATCTCGTGATTTTAACACTTTTTTTTTTTTTTTTTTTTTGCAGAACGGCACTTTGCACAAGTTCCATGAGTATTGTTAGTAATTTGGAAGATGCAGGTGAAGAGGGAACAATACACAGCATCATTTTCACTGAATTCTGAAACAGAGTAGAACAATGATTGTTGATTATTTTGTTGTATTCCTTGTTTTTTCCCCTCTGATCCATTCAATGTTGTGAAGTGCTTTCCACAAGCAGTTTCCAAAATAGAAAAAAATTATAATGTGCTGGCCATTAAAAATTTACATCCAGGTCAAATATTTCTAATAACAGAATAATTAAATTCTTAACAGTTATTCATTCTTTTACTGTTTTATTCCACCATGATCGTAGGGAGGCTGGGACCCATCCTGGTTAACTGTGTGTGATGGTACTGGTGAGCAGACCACTGCAGGACCACCCACACACACACACACACACACAAGAATATCTAATTATCCTAATGTACATGTTTTTGCACTGTGGGAGGAAACCAGAGTACATGAAGGAAACCCACACAAGTACGGGGCAAACATGCAAACTCTGCTTGCCAGGCACAGGACTTGAACTCAGGACCTTCTTGTTGAGAAGCAGACATGACAATCCTTACTCCATCACGCCACTGATATATATATATATATATATATATATATATATATGTATATATATATATATATATATATATATATATATATATATATATATATATATATATATATATATCTCAAATTAAACATCGAAATTGGGCAGTGGTGGCCTAGTGATATAGGACGCTGGATCAGATTGGAGGTTTGAGTCCCACTCTCCACCCCAGTGTAGCTAACTGGATTATAAAAGGCCGGCCATGTCTCTCATTGTCTATGGTGTGAGTTTAGTTCAGTTCATTTTCTGTAACCGCTTCATCCTAATTAGGGTCACGGGGAGGCTGGTGCCCATCCCAGCCAACTCCGGGCGAGGGCAGAGTACACCCTGGACAGCTCGCCAGGCCATCGTAGGGCAGAAACACGCCAACGGCTTTGCAGCTACTCTTTACGAAAGTCAGCAATGGTTCTTTTACATGCCTCACACCATATACAGTGACAGACATGGCCCGCCTTTGATAACCCAGTTAGCTGCACTGGGGGGGACAGTGACAACCTTGTGGAGAGTGGGACTCGAACCCCTAACCTTTTGGATCAGCGACCCAGCGCCCTATACCACTAGACCACCACTGCCCCAATGACTATGGTGTGAGGTTCATGTAAAAGAACCATTGCTGACTTTCGACAAGAGTTGCTGCATTCATTTCCACCCTGCGATGGCCTGGCAAGCTGTCCAGGATGTACTCTGCCCTCACCTGGAGTCGGCTAGGATGGGAACCCGCCTCCCCATGACCCTAATTAGTAACTAATTAAATGTATGTGTATATATATATATATATATGTATGTATGTGTATATATATATATATATATATATATATATATATATATATATATATATATATATATATGTATGTATATATATATATATATATATATATATATATATATATATATATATATATATATATATATATGTATATATATATATATATATATATATGTATGTGTATATATATATATATATATGTATGTATGTGTATATATATATATATATATATATATATATATATATATATATTTTTTTAAATGTAAAAGCCAAGATTATCAGTTGTACTTCTACTAGTCAATCACTCATTACACACTCTTTCACCGAACCACTTAATTCTATAGGGTGATAGGGAGACTGGGCTTATCTCAGCCAACACTGGGTGAAAGGCGGGGCACACCTTGAACAGCTTGCTAGTCCATCACCAGGCAAAACACACATAACTCTTCACATTCATACTGAAGGGTTTTTTGGATCAGTAAGTTAGGCTAATCTGCATGTCTTTGAGCTGTGGGAGGAAACTAGATTATGCAGGGAAAACCCACACAAGAGCAAGAAGGATAAATAAATCTCACAAAGAAACACCTGAGCCCAGGACTCAAACCCGGGACCTTCATGCTGTGAGGCGGACTCCGCCACTGAAGCACTCTCCACAACACTCTCTTTCATCCTAATTCATATACTCATTCATTCATTCATTTTCTGTAACCGCTTAATCCTAATTAGGGTCACGAATACCGGTGAGGTCAGAGTACACCCTGGACAGTTCGCCAGGCAGAAACACGCTGACGGGTATTGCAGATATTCTTGTCAAAAGTCAGCAATGGTTCTTTAACATGATCCTCCCACCATAGACAGTGAGAGACATGACCGGCCTTTGGTAACCCAGTTAGCTGGACTGGGGGTAATTCATATACTTTTTATATGTAATTAGGGTCAATTTGTCTGAATGAAAGAAGCACACTATTATTTTCTACACTATTATTCAGACACCATTTACATGCCAGTCAAATGTCCGCTTCCTGTTTGACCCTTTTCTTGTGAACTGAAATCGTGTTTTTTTTTTTTTTTTGGCGATTCAGTGCTACAGTAACCCTGTCTGCCAACGCTGTACATTACCGAGTCTGTTTGAGCTGTAAGGCCGCCCTCAATCACCCTCCCAGAGACTTCATGTATTGCACACATGTACTTTCTTCCCGGATTTGACACTTTCACCCATCATCAAGCCCCTCATGAGCTGAGTTAGGTGTGTCAGAACTGGAAGACATAACCAGGTTGCCAGGTTGGCAGGTCTGAGATTGAGAACTGCTGCCATCGACAAAAGGCTGACTCGGTGCAGTGTCAGTACCCTTGGAGAAACTTTACATTAAGTACTTTGCCTGTAGCCACATCGCCAATGTGCAGGAAGCGTAAAAACTTGCCGTCTCTTGGCATGAGCATAATTCAATGCCTAGCAGGGCCAGAAGCAGTGACTCTCATGGGGAGCCTCGCCAAAGGCACTCACTCTGCTACCTCCTACGTAGATTATTTTTAGTCGAGACTATGTTCTTATGTTCACAGCATGTCTTTAGGGACAAGCGAAAGCCTTGATGGATACCTTTAAAAGAAAGAAAAAGCACATTGTGTTCAACATGCAGGATTTCTGGTTTTAACACCGCTCTCTTAAGCTGGGTGCAGTTTTATGTGTGCAGTTGAGCATTCTACTGATTATTGAGCCGGACGTGTTCTTTGAGCCATTTGAAAAGGTCCAGGCTTCATCGTGGAATTGATCTGAATTTCGGGTTCATGGCAATCCAATGTGTAAAATGTTGCGCTGTGTAGGAGACATAAGAGGAGACAGATATAAACACAGAGTTTGATTTGTTACTATAGAAATCTACCTAAGATATGTAAAGTGTGTGTGTGTGTGTGTGTGTGTGTGTGTGTGTGTGTGTGTGCGAGGCTAAAGTTCGAAACTCATCAGGTCGCAGCTTTCATGATATTGCATCATGATGAGTGAAGTTTAACGTCATGGTCCTATCTCAGAGCATCTTCCAGGAAGACGTTGTTTTGGTGTGACAACAAGCTGTCTCCGCCCGCGGCATACATTTAGCAACAGGCAGAGTAAACAAGAGACACAGGGCTCCAAGCACACCACCATCACATTGATTTCTCTTCACAACATTCATCATTAGTGTTTCTGTTTCTCTTTCTCTACATTTTTTTTTTTTTTTTGAAATTGTAAATATTTTAATCTGAGGAAAGTGTTCTGACGAGCAAACTATTCAGGAATTCACTTGGGAAGCGTTATCAGTGTGTTTGTGAAATAATTTCACTATAAAGCAAATATGACAGAAGAGATTTACTCGACATTAATTCGTCCACAACACAATGTATTATTAATACTCTATTCTGAGTAAGTGTGTCATACTGTCTGGGATGTGAACAGATGTTCTGCAGGATCTTATTAAACAGACTTTTAGTGGTTGAGTGGGTTCAGTGCATGCTGGAAATTTTCCGAACAGAGTCCTATAAATGTGATGAAGACGAGGTGGATGACTCTAATTAGGACAATGTAATTCAGGGACATCTACTGAGCTTCATTCGTTCAGTCATTCATTCATTCATTCATTCATTTGCTGTAACCACTTAATCATTATTAGGGTCGTGGGGAGGCTGGTGCCCATCCCAGCCAACTCTGGGTGAGGGGGGAGGGCAGAGTACACCCTGGACAGCATGTTTCTGCCCTGCGATGGCCTGGCGAGCTGTCCAGGGTGCACTCTCCCCTTTCCCATCTCAGCCGACTCTGGGCGAGGGGAGAGTACACCCTGGACAGCTCGCCAGGCCATCACAGAGCACAAACATGCTGACAGCTATGCAGCTACTCTTGATGAAAGTCAGCAATGGTTCTTTTACATGAACCTCACACTATGGACAGTGAGAGACATGGCCGGCCTCTGATAACCCAGTTAGCTGCATGAAGCGCGCGCCGCGGGGTGGGGTTTGCATAATTGTTTTAATATATACTACATGGGGACATTAGGACAAAAACTACACTAGTACAAAGGAGAATTTTTTTACAGTTGTCCTATATGCTATGAGCGGACTCCGTAACCCTGTCTGGGTCGCTCTTTCAGTCATTCTGTAATTATTTCATAAAAAGCAACAACTATTTGATATGTTGGGTGTTTTTTTTGTTTGTTTGTTTTGTTTTTGTTTTTGCTTTGTTTTTCCAAGAATGAGGTATTTTTTCCACAAAATAAAACTTTATTGGCCCGTGCCTAGAAACAGGCCTGCAGTAGTCCAGGTCTCTTTCTGCCGGTGATGCTGAAAGAAGCTGTCCTGGTGTGATATGTAGCAAACAGAATGATGCAGCTGGTCAGAGGTCCCTTCTATTCCAGTTGCTTGAGGTTACATGCTAACCCAGCATACGAATACTGTTTGTTAATTCTAGACTTATTGCACAGAAAGCAACAACATTTGAAATGAAACTATTTAATGGTAAGATTAATGGTAAAATCAGGCATTTTCCCTCCCAACAACCTTCATTTCATCTTCCCATTTCATAGAATAGACCCGAGGGAAGAAGCCATCATCACCATTGGTGAAACGCTTCTAAAGTCGCTGGTTTCCATACAAAAACAAAAGAAATTTATCTGAAACCAGTTTTTTTATTTTAAAGCATGATATTAGCGCCACCTGCTCTGAGTGATGGTAATCAACTGCGAGTATCTGTCTGTTTGATTATAGAATTATCCACTCAGAATAATGTTTAATAATCCTTAGATAGACCAATTAAATTGAATCATTCTTTTGTAATATGTAGTAATCTGCAGTATGCTTATATATATATAATATATACATATACAAAAGGACAGGACAAAGGCTTTCTATTGAAACTCCATTTATCACTACAGATCTGTTTCGAGGGGTGGTGAAACCATCCTCTCTCTTCAGGTGATTACAGAAGAATTCTTCTGTAATCACCTGAAGAGAGAGGATGGTTTCACCACCCCTCGAAACAGATCTGTAGTGATAAATGGAGTTTCAATAGAAAGCCTTTGTCCTGTCCTTTTGTTATTTGCTCTACCAAAAAGTATTGAGCACTCTCCTACGGAAGGATCTACTCAGAAAATCCTCTAATATATACATATATATATATATATAAGCTCTGGATTGGATTAATTTCATTTTATATATATATATATATATATATATATATATATATATATATATATATATATATATATATATATATATATATATATAAACGATATATAATATATATTATATATATATATATAGTATATATAATATATAATATATATATTATAATATATCTATGATATCTACTACTCTATATATATATATATATATATATATATATATATATATATATATAACGAAATTAGTCCATTCCAGAGCTTTTTTCGTAAGTTGAACCGCATTTTACATGTAAAACGAGTGACTCGTTCCAAGGCCCCCAATACTACCCCCTAAACCCTTTAAAAATTATAAAAGCATACCTTTAAAGACCTCCTTCTGCGTCAGTATCGTACCGATGGTAGACGGGTTTGGCCATATTCCTTTGTGATATCACTTGAGCCCATTTCTTCTTCTCACGTGTGTGTGTGTGTGTGTGTGTGTGTGTGTGTGCGCGCACATGTTGACCATGTCTTCTTAGCAGAGTTATAATCTTACAAATGTTTATGGAAGGTTAAAAGTCAAGAAAGCATAAACAACAGTAACTCTGTCTTTTACATGAAAAGCATCATGGTGGGAGGTATATGCGTCATTCCTCTTAGGCAATGGGATCCCTGTCCAAAATGGTGTCAGGTGGATCTGTCCAAGATGGCGCTTGAGTGAAAGCGACATAAACAACAGCTCAGTTGGGAGGCCAGCGGGGCAGGATGTTTGAACCTCATTGATGAGAGAGCAGCTCGTGCATTGTTTGAATGGCAAGTTTTAATGTTTGAATGGCACGTTTGAATTTTTAAGATGCCGTTTTCTTGTTTTGTATCCTGAGACAAAAATTTTAGGAAAATGCTTTTCGTAACCTGAATTTTTCGTTTGGTGAGACTTTCGTAAGGTGAGGTACCACTGTGTGTATATATATATATATATATATATATATATGTGTGTATATATATATATGTGTGTATATATATATATATGTGTGTATATATATATGTGTATATATATATATATATATATATATATATATGTGTATATATATATATGTGTGTGTGTGTGTGTGTGTGTGTGTGTGTATATATATATATACAGGGATCCCTCACTTTCCACAGTTAATCTGGACCAAGATCCCCACGTGATCATCAAAATCCGACATTCTTTCTGTGTCTTACCCTCTTGCTTGAGGATGTCAGTGATGGCCTTCTGGACAGCAGTCAGGTCGGCAGTCTTACCCATGATTGTGGTTTTGAGTAATGAACCAGGCTGGGAGTTTTTAAAAGCCTCAGGAATCTTTTGCAGGTGTTTAGAGTTAATTGGTTGATTCAGATGATTAGGTTAATAGCTCGTTTAGACTACCTTTTCATAATATGCTAATTTTTGAGATAGGAATTTTGGGTTTTCATGAGCTGTACACCAAAATCATCAGTATTAAAACAATAAAAGACCTGAAATATTTCAGTTGGTGTGCAATGAATCTAAAATATATGAAAGTTTAATTTTTATCAGTACATTACAGAAAATAATGACCTATATCACAATATGCTAATTTTTTGAGAAGGACCATGTATATAGTGTGTGTGTGTGTGTGTGTGTGTGTGTGTGTGTGTGGACTTTTGAACAGGATCCGTAACCCTGACCTGCTTGGCTGTACAATTGTACTATATCCACTCTCGACTGTCAACTGTAAGTTGGCTTGGATAAAAGCTCCTGCCAAGTGTTGTGTATGAAATGTAAATGTTCAAATGCTAATTTAAATGGCACGCCTAATCTTTTGAAATATGTGTCAGAAAAGTGTGTTTAAAATCCTCAACATTGTTTGTTATTTGACAGCCATTGAACCATGTGACATGAAATTTGTCTCATAATGCCACTGTGGTCTTTATTCAGACGCCTCTACACACTTACTCGAGTGGAGTTGTTTTTCATGTTTTTTTAAGGTTAAATTCAAATTTTCAAATAAGACTGCTGCATTGATTATTTCCATTATAATAAATACGGATAAATGGTATTCAGATAAGACAACCGGAGCCAGCATGCAGTTAGTGTAAGCATTACTTAATAATCACCATTTACCCTAATTAGGATTAAGTGGTTACAGAAAATCAATGAATGGATGGATGAACACTCATTTGCCAAATCGTTTAATCCTACCATATTAGGGTTGTACTTGGGGAGGGTGTGGCTGCGTCTATCTCGACCCTGGCCGAAGGCAGGGTTCACTCCGAACAACTCACTATACCAGTGCTTCTCAATTATTTTCTGTTACGCCCCCCCCTAGCAAGAAGAAAACAATTCGCGCCCCCCCACCACCCACTTTCCGCCGCAACTATAAATTATAACTTTTTTCTATAATATAGTTACAGGTATATCTCTTCATTATATCGTATCCTTGTTAACATAAATAAAACAAAAAGAAAGAGATATAGTTCAACTTACAAGAATAACTTTTTTAACATTTTTATTAGTCTGTAAAAGAAAGTGCATCAATTTGCCTTAAATTTAAAAATAATAATATCCTTGTTACATTTTTGACAAACTTACCACACCATTTGCTGCTGAAAATAAAATCAATAAATAATTAATTCAAATTGACTTCAGAAACATTAACTCAGGAGCACAATATATAAACACTTTAACCTACAAAACAAGAACAAATAGAACAATTTGTGCTGATTTTTTTTTCTCAAAATGAGGAAGCCAAGATTAATGGCTACAATGAGCACGTTTTGCAGCGCACAGCTTCTCAAAGCGAGGTTTGAAGCAGTTGAAGAGTTAATACTCGCTGCGCACAATGGGCAATGAGGGCGCCACTGCCAACTACTGGAGTGGATGTGCAATTACACTTTCTTGTAATACGGCGGAAAAAAAGCATGTTCTCCAGGGTCACACGCGCCCCCCTCAGCATCCCATCGCGCCCCCCCACTATTTGAGAAGCACTGCACTATACCATCACAGAGCAACACACACAATTATTCATGCTTGCGTCCACACCTAGGAGCAATTTAAAACTGGCAATTAGCCTAAGAAGGTGAATGTCTTTGAACTGTGGGAGGAGACCGAAGCAAAGCCATGCATGACTGCGGGGAGCATGTAGCCTCCACAGAAACACCCAAGCCGGAGACTCGAACCCAAGACCTTCTATTATTTCTAAAATAACAGTACAGTACTACTTTCTTCTATTATAATGGCACATTATGAAGTTTACTGGTCCTTTTATAGCACAGCAGAGCAGGGGGGGGCCAAAACATATACTCACAGGTCTATATGAAAGCACTCATCATCATTTTAACACCAGGCTATGGAGGCGTTATCTTTATCTGTGATTTATTTATGTGCTGAAGTTTCATGATGGATATTAAGGATATGCAGATCAGTAATAAAAAGGACTAGATTTGTTGGCCTTGTTGTTCGATGTTCGCTCAGTAACAGATCACACCGCAAGAACATGTATGATCAATCTGGCGAAAAATGTCATTTAATAAATGAAAATGTATATACAGGGATCCCTCGCTACTTTCTGCTTCAATTCATGTGGCTTCAGTGCATCACGGTTTTTTTTTTAAATAAATAAATATTTATCGAATTTAAAAAATCGGGAAATTAAGGAAGAATACGGGGAAAGTTAAGGAAAACGCCACAAAAACAAGGCCGATTATGCAAAAAACAAACAAACAAACAAAAAAAAACTAAACAAACACAAAACAAAAAACAACCCAAAATCTCCCATCAAAACTACTTACATTGTTGCATCTGTGTGTGCACGCACATCTGCACGTGCATGCACACGCGTATGTATGCGTGTCATCTTCTTCTCACGCAATACCATCTGTATGTGTGTGTATATTTATGTTTTATTTACGTCTTATGTTATTTTTTAAATGTTTAATTGTTATTATAAGCATTTATAGCATTGAATATGTATTTATTGATATGATATACACATATACATGTACGTATACGTCGGTCGGGGATGGGGGGTGGGGGGTGTGATCCTACTTCGCGGATTTAGAAGGTTGCGTGGGGATCTCCGTCCCAAATTAACCGTGTAAAGTGAGGGATTACTGTAATGGTAAACTGCTCTGGCATAACGTGAATAAAACTCTTCAAGAGTTGTGACCCAGCATCGAACCAGACCTCATCATACCATCCAGTCATTGGTTAAGCCCATGTCGCACAACAGACACAGGTCTACAAGAAAAAAGGGGGAAATTCATCAAGCGGGTGTGGTTGTGTCATGAACATCTCGCTTGTTGGGCAAAGGGAACCACCGTCATCATCAATCCTTGTTCTGGAGTTTTCAACATGCTCCATTTTTTAGTCTCATTGGGAATTCTTGCGATTCAGTTGATTTCTTAAATCTTTTTCAATAGATGGAATCTTCAATATCCAACAGCTTTATGGTAGATATGCAAATTGTTGCACCAAGGTGTGAATATGAATGGTTGTATCTGTGTCTGTTGGCCCTGTGATGGTCTGGCATGCTGTTCAGGGTGTACCCCGATTTCGCCCAGTGTTGTTTACAATGGGATGAGACTTTTAATTTAAATACCGGATGCTAATGAGACATGACCTTGATTTAATGGTTTGTTTTCACCCCCCCGTCCCGTCCCGCCAAAAAATGAAAAAAGTTGGTTGGTAAAAATTATTGTTTTTTTCTTTTTATGTTTGCGCAAATGAGTAAACATCTATTTTCAGGTACAATTTCCTCTTAATGTGAGAAATCTTAGCATTGAAGAACTGATTACACGATGACTCTCAGGTTTGGTAATCCAGTTCGACTCGCCCCTCCCCCCTTTTCTCTTTGATCACATGTATAAACAAGTATGTTTGCACTATTAAAGGCTGATGGAATTTTAGATTTCCAGAAGCATCTCAATGGTATCTTGTTATTCAACCAGGTGCATTAGCATATAAATGTGCATCTCTTTTTAGGGGAAAGCATTGCATGCTGTTTTTGCTAGAATGGTTTTTGGAAAACTATTGCCTCAGTGGCATCCTTCACTTAAGGTAGCGATTTGACTTATATCTGTGCATTGCACATTTCAGAACCACTGAAATGAGACAATACGTGGATTTCCATAACCCATTAAAATACAGAAGCAATTTGTTTACTGTATGCATCTTCTTTCCACCTCTAACATTATTGCCAAAGTAAAATCCGACCCGGATGCTAAAGCAGGGTTTTGTAAAACTAGATTTTTTTTGAAAGTCCTTTTTGTTCATTTTAAAGTCCCTAGGCTCTTAACCCAGTGCTTCTCAATCATCCCCTTGGGGGATGTGGTATGATGCCAGATGGCCAGGGGGGGCGTGTATGGCCCTGGGGAACATGCTTTTCTGGAATTGTGTATGAGAATTAAGTGTAATTACACCTCCGATCCACTAGTTGGCAGTTGCGCTCTCATTGTCAAGCTATGGTGTAACGGTTTTTCGTACAAGCGAACGATATGAAGTGCAGTAAACAATGCCTCAAGAAACAACATGGAACGATTTCTCACAAGATTGAAGAGAGAGGTGGAGAGAGACGGAGATATTAAGACATAAATAAGTTGAATGAGTTTAAATAAGGATGTATTTTTTTAATTTCAGGCACATTGGTGTACTTTAAATCTTTTCTATTACACATTAAAAAACAATGTTCATGAAGTTTTTCTTTTTTGTTGTAAGTTGAAGTATATTTCTTTCTTTTTTGTTTTTAATGTTAATAAAGATACAATGTTATGCAGAGGTGTACTAATAACAGTTTTATAGACAAATAATACTATTTATAGTCGCTCGCAGGGCGGTGGGGAGGGGGGGTGAAATGTTTTTTTTTCTTCCTGGGGGGGCTACAGAAAATAATTGAGAAGTACTGTTTTAACCTATAAACCTTTCAGGGATTTAAGATTAACTAAGGCAGATAATTATGAAATCTCAGCCACATCATTTCAGTGTGAATGCACCATGTGACTCAGCAGTGCTGGTGACCTTTTTGACTATGGCGGAGCTACGGGGCTGCATCTCAGCCGCTGGATTTGATCTTGCAGTGCATTAAACTTCATCAATCATGTTTCAGCTCTGGGAATTCAGGAAATATGTGCTGGTTTAAATCATGTCTTACAAGTTAAAAACAACCATATCCCAGAAGCACTGCGCTGGTGTACCATCCTGACTTTTTAAGGCAGTCCTTTAAGGTTCACGTTCAGTCGTGAAAACTCTATATGTTTTATCTTCTAGTATCATTTATGGCTGAATACATACGTTTGCTGGAAAAACCACCTCGGCTCACAGGCTTACTGTCTCCAGACTTAGCTGTTTTACATCTTGCTTTGGTTCTGTGTCTGTTTGCAATAAAAGAGCAAGACATGACAGAAGGAACAACCTTGCATGTACATGAACTTGGCAGCACAACACCGATTCGGAGAAATCAAAAAAGTCAGAGATGAAGTGAGCGAGAGTGCCAAACACTTTTTTGATTTGATATATTGTAGTTTTGGTATACAGTAACCCCCTGTTATTTGCGGGGGTTGCGTTCCGCCCCTTCTCGCGGATCCTGCAAATCTGCAAAAATATTGATGTGGTTTTAAAACTGTACGTATGATATTCCCACTCTCCACAAGGTTGTCACTGTCCCCCCCCCCCCCCCCCCACAGTGCAGCTAACTGTGTTATCAAAGGCCGGCCATGTCTCTCACTGTCTATGGTGTGAGGCATGTAAAAGAACCATTGCTGTCTTTCGACAAGAGTAGGCTGCAAAGCCGTCGGCGTGTTTCCGCCCTGCGATGGCCTGGCGAGCTGTCCAGGGTGTACTCTGCCCTCGCCCTGAGTTGGCTGGGATGGGCACCAGCCTCCCCGCGACCCTAATTAGGATGAAGTGGTTACAGAAAATGATGATGAACGTATGATATTACATGCGGTAAAATATGCTTGTTAAACACATCCTATAGACAGTCTTACTCATTAATGTAGTAGTAATGCATTAAAATGTAGTAATGATGAAGTACAAACTTTTTAATTTTGCACTGTGATAATATTTATTAATGAAGAAAGCGCTTAGTTACCCAAAGATAGAAAAGATGCAGGGCATTTGAGTAGCATCACAGTGCTTAAATAATCATTAAGTTCACAATTGTGAATTCACAATTCAGGAAATCATGTTGATGACTTGTGCGCGAAGATAAAAAAAGAGGTGTACACATCATCTGCAACCAATCAGCAGGAGGGAGAAACAAAAGCTCTCAGCCATTGGCAAAATTTGAATCACGTGCCAGTAACTTCCGGGTTTCCCACTAATCCGCAAGCAGGTGGGGCTGCGAGCGCCGAGCTGTGAATGGACATGGGCTTCCTGAATTGTATTAATCCCACAAAGGAAATTTTGGCTTTACATTGAACTCATCCAAAGTGAGACACACTCCGGCGCAGGGAGAGCGGTTGGGTGGTAGGTACCTTGCTCAAGGGCACTTCAGACACAATGGTGTAGGAAGGGAAAGTGCCCCACCCCTCACTACAACCACCACCACACATGTTTCCTGCTGGTTTGGGAATTGAACCAATATGAAATATATTTATAGCTGGTACAGAGCTCTGACACTCATGCACCGGAGTAAGTACAGGGATCCCTCGCTACTTCGTGCTTCAATTCATGTGGCTTCAGTGCATTGCGGTTTTTTAAAAAAAAAAATATATATATATATATATTCAGCAAATTAAAAAATAAGGAAAGAATAGGAGGAAGGGTTAAGGAAAACACCACAAAAACAAGGCCAATTATGCAAAAAAAAAAACAACTCTAAACAAACACAAAACAAAAAACCCAAAACCTCCCATCAAAACTACTTTCATTGTTGCATCTGTGTGTACACGCGCATGTGCGTGCATGCGTGCACGTATGTATGTGTGTCGTCTTCTTCTCATGCAATACTATCTGTATGTGTGTGTATTCATATTTTATTTACATCTTATGTTATTTTTTTAATGTTTAATTGTTATTATAAGCATTTATAGTGTTAAATATGTATTTATTGATATTATATACACATATTCATGTACGTGTAGGGCAGTGGTGGTCTAGTGGTATAGGGCGCTGGATCGCTGATCCAAAGGTTGGGGGTTCGAGACCCACTCTCCACAAGGTTGTCACTGTCCCCCCAGTGCAGCTAACTGGGTTATCAAAGGCGGGCCATGTCTGTCACTGTCTATGGTGTGAGGTTCATGTAAAAGAACCATTGCTGACTTTCGTAAAGAGTAGCTGCAAAGTCGTCAGCGTGTTTCCGTCCCTTGCTAAAAGGGTTGTGACAGGAAGGGCATCCGACGTAAAAACCTCTGCCAAATCAAACGTGCGACTCAGATGATTCGCTGTAGCGACTCCCGAGTAAAAAGGGAAAAAGCCAAAAGGAAGACAATATGCACATATTCATGTATGTGTAGGGCAGTGGTGGTCTATTGGTATAGGGCGCTGGATCGCTGATCCAAAGGTTGGGGGTTCGAGTCCCACTCTCCGCAAGGTTGTCACCGTCCCCCCGTCCCCCAGTGCAGCTAACTGGGTTATCAAAGGCGGGCCATGTCTCTCACTGTCTATGGTGAGAGGTTCATGTAAAAGAACCATTGCTGACTTTCGTAAAGAGTAGCTGCAAAGTCGTCAGCGTGTTTCTGTCCCTTGCTAAAAGGGTTGTGACAGGAAGGGCATCCGACGTAAAAACCTCTGCCAAATCAAACGTGCGACTCAGATGATTCGCTGTGGCGACTCCCGAGTAAAAAGGAAAAAGCCGAAAGGAAGACAGACATTCATGTACGTATACGTCAGTCGTGGGGTGGTCCGACTTCACGGATTTTGATGGGCGTGTGGGGATCTCGGTCTCAATTAACAGTGGAAAGTGAGGGATCCCTGTATATGGTTTCAGAAAGACATAATTTAAGCATTTGGCAGACCCCCTTATTCAGAGTAACTTGCATTGATAATTTTTATACACCTGAGCAGGTAACGATTCAAGGCCTTGCTCAGGAATTAATGAGGGCAGCTTGGTGGTAGTAGGGCTTGACCCCCTGTGCTTTGGATCAAGTAACCAAGGAGCCTCAACCACTGAGCCACATAGTGGTCGATTCCATTCTCTTTCCAAGAGATGTATGAATAGACCCTTTTAAAGTGCTGTCTTTAAAGAGGAATGATGTAAGCGCTCCTCTTCTGCCTCTGTAGTATACAGTAGCATGTCTAATGTGTTCTCCTTCTTACACCGTGTTCTTTTATTCACCACTTATTCAATACCTAATTCTGGAATTAGTACATTTAGTGCTTGTATACGCGTATTTCATCTCCCTGTCGCCTGGTCTGTTTTGTATAGCATCATTAACTATGTATTTCACCTGAGAGAGGGTTCCTATGTTCCCCCAGCGAACGGATCTTTAATTAGCAGCTTTTCGATAAACACCATTATTCAGCCCCCTCCCCCATAACCAGTTCAGCAAGATAAATGATAGCATGCCTATTGTCCATGAAGTACTTTCACTAATCACTGAGAGTACCATGAGGTGAAGGGAAGCATTAAACAATGCAAATCAAACCACATTCTTCAAACGTGCTTCGTTGTGCTGCTCAGCCAGATAGCGCGAGGAGAACGAGACGACTCCATTAGCAGGAAAATGGTACAAAGGCACCACAGAGTGAATGATGTATGAGTTTCCATTCGTTTCAAGCTTTGGAAAAGAGTTAATTTCTCCTTAAGAAGCATTAGACAGAAGCAATTTTACTGTTTTGAAAAACACTGTCATTAAAGAGCGTAAGATAAGACAAGTAATGATTACCCCCTCACGGCCCTCAAATTCTAATTTTTAGGAAATGCCATTTAAAAAAGAATTACATACTGATGGTGGAATAAAGGCAGTTTGTTGTAACTGCACAAGCACAACAACAAATTCATTATCACACTATTAATATCCAAAGAAATAATCAAGAAAATGTAATATATTCCATTAAAATGAATTATACCAAGTGTATAATGTTATACTGTATACTAACATGGGGGTCATGGCGGTATAGTGGTTCACACGGCCGACTCACAGCAAGGTTATGGCTTTGAGTCCTGGGCTCAGCAAGGGCGCTTCTGTCTGGAGTTTACATGTTCTCATTCTGCTTGCAGGGGGTTCCTCCAATTCCCTCGATTTCTTCCCACAGTATAAAGGCTTGCACAAATTAGGCTCATTGGCTGTTCCAAATTGCCCCTGACTGTGTGTTGGTCCTGTGATAGCTGTTCATGGTTTATCCCATTTTTTTCCCGAGACCCAAGTCTGCTGAGGCTCAGAGTGACCTTGTAGGATTTCGCAGTTCAGCAAATGACTGAAAAAATTTATATACAGTAATTAGATATAAATAAATAATATGTATATTTTGTGCGGCCAGTGGTGTAGTGGTTAGAGCGCTGCACTCATGATCAGGAGGTTATGTGTTCAAATCCCAGTTAGACCCCCCCCCCCACACACACACACACACACACTATGCTAAGACCCCTGGTAAAGGTCTTAACCACAAATATGCCTCAGTCCACCCAGCAGTATAAATGGGTACCAGTAAAATATACTGGGAAGGGAACCTACGATGGACTAGCGTCCCATCCAGTAGGAGTTGTACTCCTGGTTGCTTCATGCTACATGAAACTGGGAATAAGAACCAGCCTAGTGAGCCACTGGGCTCTGGTGTAAAAAGCCCAACAGACTTATCAAATAATATATATAAAATTTATTTTACAGTACAGTCAGCCCTCTACTTACGAAAACCTCTGAATACGAAAAATCCAGGTTACGAAAAACGTTTTCCTAAATTTTCGCCCTCTGTATACGAAACAACCTTTTCTTACGAAAAGTGTCAAACACGCCATTCAAAAATTCAAACAATGCATGAGTTGCTCTCTCATTGGCTGTCTCCAAACATCCCTCCCCGGAGGCCTCCCATTGGCCAGGCGGGAGCTGAACTGTACCCATACTTCCTGTACCCATACTTCCTGTTTGTCACACGCATGAAGGAGAGTTGAACAGGACTGTTGGCTCGTGAGTTTTTTTGAGAGTGATCATCGCAGCGTTATATTTCGTTATCCATCATGGATCCCAAGAAACTGATTCCCGGTGACACCGAAAAGAAGAAGCGGGCTCCATTATCAGTCGAAGTGAAGCAGGAGATAATAAAAAAATACGGAAGTGGGATGTGGTTGAGCAAAATCGCAAAGGAGTATGGCCGACACCCCTCTACAATCGGGACGATATTGAGGCGGAAGGAGAACTTAAAAGCGGAGATACAGTGACGGAGGCAATTATTTCGGAAAAAGCAACCGCCATATTTAAGGACCTCGTGAAGGAGAGTGGGGGTGAAGATGAGCGTTCTTTAGACCAGCATCCGCAGGACTTTAAAGCGTCACATGGGTGGTTCGAGAGATTACAATTTTTTTTAATAATTTTCTTTTACTTTTAACACATATTTCATACAAAATTACTGTGCTTTTATAATTTTTAAAGGGTTTATGGGGTAGTCTTGGGAGCCTTGGAATGAATCAGACATTTTACATGTAAAATGCACCTCTACTTACGAAAAGGGCGCTGGAACGGGTTAATTTTGTAAGTAGAGGGACAACTGTATTATGTTTTAAACATGATTTTTTTTATTTTTTTATTTCCAATTCTGTTGATCTAAACAGGTTAAATTTTTATAACAGCAAGTTACGTTATGGTTTCTATAGCAACAGGTGCCTCAAAGTGATTTCCACTGAAGTCATAACATATAACCTAAAACCAATAATGTGATAAACATGCAACAAATATAATTGTCTAATTTTTATAGGAGTGGGTCAGTGGAGTAGTGGTTAGCACGTCTGCCACACAACAAGAAGTTCGTGGATTTGAAGTCCCGTCCTCGGGCATTTCTGTGTGATGTCTGCATGTTCTCTCTGTGCCTGTGTGGGTTTTCTCTGGTTAATCCAGTTTCCTCCCACAGGCCAACGACATGCACAGTAGGCTATCTGGCTGTTTCAAATTGCACCTAGGTGTGAGTGTGAATAGTGTGCGTTTTGTCCTGTGATGGACTGGTCAGCTGTTCACCGTGGACCCTGCCTTCCCTCAGTATCAGCTGAGATAGGCACCAGTCTCCCCACGACCTTAGCAGGATTAAGTCGTTCAGCAAATGAAAGAATAAATTATTGTGGTTCCGGATCTGTGATGCACGTTCCACAGAAAAATCCGTACAAGCATTGGAAAACTATATTTGTTTGACAGAAATACATTATGTGACTACTTATGATTCTGTGATCAGCATTTTTTTTTTATCTCTGTGAAAGCAGTTGAGCCTGCCTTTCTTTTCTGGTGAAAAATTTTCAGTCACTGATTTAAGAAAAAATAAGGATTCAACCCCAAAATATATTAGATTGCATAGGCATCAGCGTGTTTTTTTCCCTGTGACGGCCTGGCGAGCTGTCTAGGGAGTACTCTGCCCTCGCCTATATAACGGAACACTACCATTATGAAGTAGAAGATTTCACATTTGGAGCGGTTTTCAGTTTTCAAACAGATGTGGTGGCGCATGCACGTGATGGACAGTGGGAATTAACTTATTTTTCCAGATGTTTCAGGTTATTTTCTGAACCACTGTATTCTTTATTAGGATGATGGAATGGCTGGAGCCCATCCCATTCTTCTCCAGATGAAGGTGAGTTTTATTCTGAGCAGCTCTCAAGACTATTGCAGGGCTACAAACACAATCATTCACAGGATCTGATCTCATTTACACCAAGGGGCAATGTGGAATTCTCAATTAGTCGAATGCAGATGTCTTTGAAGTGTAGGAAGAAACTGGAGCATCCCGGAGGAAACCCCAAGACCCCAGTAGGATGAATGACCAAATTAATAAATCCATTTTAATAACCAATCGGGTCATTCTTTTCATCCTCTCTATCAATTCAGCATTTTTGTGTCCATTCACATTTTCCTTTTTTTGTCTTGTTTTTTATTGTTTTTCACACCATTCTGTAAATTTACCAGACTGCCATGGAAAGAAGTATTCTGGAATATTCTTTCTGGTTTATCTTCATGAACAACCATCAGGATATTTTCCCTGATCTGATGTCTGATGTGAAAATTTAACCCAAACTCTTCACCTGTATCTGCATAGTTTTATACATTATACTGCTGCCACATGATTGGCTAATTCTATAATTACCTCAACGCGTGCATACCAACCATAACTGCATGATGCAATTGAGAGTGTGTTGATGATTTACTGCTGCATGCTCAGAGTTTAAGGACTATTTCTTTATAAGAGTTTACCCAGCAGTTTGTAAGTTCAGCAAATCCAGGGAGAGCAGAATGTGCTGTCAATCAAATAAAATGGCAATTAAACAGAAGATGGACCATCTGGTGTAGAAGTACATGAAGAGTTTTTCAGTGAGGAGCAACAAATGTGTCTTACATTGTGATGCATGGTTTGCCTGAGATTAATAATGGTGTATTTCGGGGGTTTTATGTGTGTGTGTGTGTGTGTGTGTGTGTGTGTGTGTGTGTGTGTATGTTCAATTCTATATACTGGGTTCAAGTCTGCTGTCCAGGGTCCACCTATTTGCACACGCCCTACACAAAGCAGTGATAATGCATGGATGCTTCATTATTAAGATTTTTAGTCGGCATCGCAGATGCCCAAGTCAGCATCAGCTTAATGAAGGCCAAGTGGCTTGTGAGATCTTATAGTAAACAGTTTGATATTGTTGAGTTTATATGTGAGGTGTGCATCTGAGTGTGTGTGTGTGAGTGTGTGTGTGTATTTATATTTTGTTTTCATCTTGTGCATTATTTTTGAATGTTTAATTGTTATTATAAGCATTTATAGCATTGAATATATATGTATTGATATTATATATACATATACATGTACATATATGTCAGTCAGAGGGGTCGATCCTACTTCATGGAAATCGATGGTCGTGAGGGGGGGGTCTCGGTCCCCATTAACTGCGGAAAGTGAGGGATCCCTGTATATGGAGATATATATATATATATATATATATATATATATATATATATATATATATATATATATATATATATATATATATATATATATACACACACACACATATACATATATATGTATATATATATATATATATATATATATATATATATATATATATATATATATATATATAAACTTGGGCAGGGGTGGCCTGGTGGTAAAGGTGTTGGATCACTGATCCTAAGGTTGGGAGTCCCAGCAGCCCCACTCTCAACGGGTTGTCACTGTCCCCCCAGTGCAGCTAACTGGATTATCAAAGGCCGGCCATGTCTCTCACTGTCTATGGTGTGAGGTACATTTAAAAGAACCATTGCTAACGTGTACTCTGCCCTCGCTCGGAGTCAGCTGAGATGGGCGGCAGCCTCCTCATGACCCTAATTAGGATTAAGCGGTTACAGAAAATGAATGAACTATAAAACTGGTGCACATTCACACTTGAGATGATTTGGCACAGCCATTTAGTCTCTTGTGAATTGTTTTTGGATTGTGGGAAGAAACAAGAGTGCCCAGAGGAAACCTGCGCAAGCATAGGCCATATATATGGCGGCACGGTGGCGCAGTGGTTACCATGTCCGAACCACAGCGAGAAATCCTGGGTTCTATTCTTGATTATTATTCCCCATACAAACAATTACGTATGCTAAAAATGGCTTATCAGGGAAGAGTGGCCCAGTGGATAGCGCTTCCATTTCACAGCAAGAAAATCCTGGCTCTGAGTCCCATACCTGATGAGGAAGTTCTGATATGGAGTGTGCATGTCCTCCCCTTACTTGGTGTGGGTTTCCTCCAGTTTCTTCCCACAGTCCAAAACATACACATTGGTAATTGATGATAATTGGATATTCTCAATTGCCCCTAGGTGTGAGTGTCAGCATCAGTGGTTGTGTGGATTGGATCTGTGATGATCTTTTCGCACACGGTGTATCCTGCTTTAACCTTGAGTCAGCCGGGTTGGGCTCCAAGCTCCATGCAACCCAAATAACGGATAACGCTTCTCAGAAAATTAAATAAGATGGCTTATGTGGATCCTTCACGGTTCAGCAGTAACTTCCACAGTATCAAACCTTACCAACTGAGCTACATCAAGTATGGATGTTAGATGAATAGAAATTGATGGAAGACGTGATCTTTTGTACATGCTTTATAATTTATTGTCCCTGCAATGTAAAGTATGTTTAACAGGGGTCATGTCTGATTCCTTTCCAAGAAAATCATAATAATTCAGCGATGATTTTCTCACTCCTTCAATTTCACAGTACACAGAGTTAATTCATGCCAGAGTCTCATAGAACTACACTGTAGGATTTGCAGACTGCCGTGTGCCCCAAGGTGTGAATGTTTTCCAGCCTACGCTTAAGGTAACCAGAATGTGCTGTGAAGGCCAAATGCTATGTGTTTATGTAAGCAGCTAAAGTTTGTTGTAATGCATATATTTATTTGCACCTCTTTTATAATCAGAGTTAATACATTTCTAGAGATCCAAATCCCTGTTTTGATAAAGTTGTACTGCAGTCTGATTAGCTTGCATATGGGAAAGTATATACAGGGATCCCTCGCTAGTTCGCGCTGCAATTCATGTGGCTTCAGTGCATCGCGTTTTTTTTTTTTTTTAAATATTCATTGAATTAAAAACACAGGAAATAAAGGAAGAATAGGTAGAAAAGTCAAGGAAAATGCCACAAAAACAAGGCCAATTATGCAAAAAAAAAACCAACCCAAAACCTCCTAACAAAACTACTTACATTTTTATATGAGGTGCGCATCTGTATGTGTGTGTATTTATATTTTATTTACATCTTACGCATTATTTTTGATGTTTAATTGTTATGCTTCAGCAACATTAGAATTATTTTTTCCAAAAATTTTCACCATTTAAGAATAACACCATCATCCAGCAACACAAATAAAACTGTCAGAATTTTCTCTTTATGAGAAAATAAACAATTCAAAACCTTAACTTGTAACACCAAGTGAATTCATCATCATCTTCTTCTCCTTCTGCTTAATCCAGGGTCGAGTCATGGGGATGTAGCCTAATCAGGGAGGCCCAGGCATCCCTCTCTCCAGTCACTTCCTCCAGCTCTTCCAGGAGGACACTGTGGCATTCCCAGACCAGCCGAGGTACATAGTTCCTCCAATGTGTTCTGGTCGACCCTGGTATCTCTTCCTGGCCGGACCTGCTCGAAACCCCACACCCGGGAGGTGTTGAGGAGGTATTCTAATCAGATGCCCAAGCTACAACTGTTTGCTTTCAATGCAGAGGGACAGTGGTTCTACTCCCAGCTCCTCCTGGATGGCCAAGCTTCCAGATATTAGATATTATTTTACAATGTTATGTTCATAATATTTGATTTAGGGGTGTTTTATGAAATACGATAATGGTATTTATGGATGTATAGTACAGTTTGAGCGCCATAAGTCATACGTCATACGTCACTGTAACAACTCACTATCAATTTACGTTCGGCCGTCCAGAACCAATTAAAAACGTACAAACGTTGGGGACCATAACATATATATCCAAGGCTCCCAAGATTACCCCATAAACCCTTTAAAAATGATAAAAGTACACCAATTTTGTATGAAATATGTGATAAAAGTAAAATAAAATTATTTACCCTTTTTTAAATCTCTCGAATCACCCATGCGACGCTTTAAAGTCCGGGGGTTGCTGGTCTGAAGAAGCCTCACCCCCACCCTCCTTCACAAGGTCCTTAAATATGGCAGTTGCTTTTTCCAAAATAATCTCCTCCATCACTGTATCTCCACTTTTAAGGTCTCCTTCTGCTTCAATATCGTCCCGATTGTAGAGGGGTTTCGGCCATACTACTTTGCGATTTTGCTCAATCGCATGCCACTTTCGTATTTTTTTATTATCTCCTGCTTCACTTCGATTGATAACGGAGCCCGCTTCTTCTTTTCGGTGTCACCGGAAATCACTTTCTTGGGGTCCATAATGGATAACGAGATATAATGCTGCAATGATCACGCTCGAAAAAAAATTCACGAGCCAACAGTCCCGTTCAACTCTCCTTCACGAGTGTGACAAACAGAAAGTATGGGTCCAGGAATGGGTACAGTCAAGCTCGCTCCTGGCCAATGAGAGGCCAGCGGGGGGGGGGGGGTGTTGGGAGACAGCCAATGAGAGAGCAACTTGCGCACTGTTTGAATGTTTGAATGGCACATTTTAATGTTTGAATGGCGCGTTTGAATTTTTGGATGCGCGTTTGGTGCTTTTCGTAAGAAGAGGTTGTTTCACATACAGAGAACGAAAATTTAGGAAAATGTTTTTCGTAACCTGGATTTTTCGTATTCAGAGGTTTTCGTAAGTAGAGAGCCGACTGTCTATATATATATGTATATATATATATATATGTGTGTGTGTGTGTGTGTGTGTGTGTGTGTGTGTGTGTATTATGTATCATGTATATATGCATGTATGCATGTATGTCAAAGCTTTTACTTCAGTCCGAAGTTGTAGTGCATCTAACTGGGTTAGTAAAGGCTGGCCCTGTCTTTCACTGTCTATGGTGTGAGATTCATGTAAAAGAACCATTGCTGACTTTAATCAAAAGGAGCTGCGTAGCATGTTTCTGTCCTGCGATGGCCTGGTGAGCTGTCCAGGGTGTACTCTGCCCTCTCCCAGAGTCAGTTGAGATGGGCACCAGCCTCACAGGAATTCTAATTAAGATCATGCAGTTCAGAAAATGAATGAATGAATGGATGGATGGATGTTGTGTTGAGGATGGGAGTCGAACCACTGTGTAAAGTCTTCTGAAGTACATTTCAAAGATTCTCAGTGGAGTTAAGGTCAGGACTCTACAGTGCCAATTAATGTGTGAAAATTATTTTCTCATGCTCCCTCAACCACTCCTTCACTCTCTTGTCCATCACTCAGGAATTGGGTAAATCTGTACACATCCGATCACATGACCTTTTTCCTTTTCAACAACATCTGGTCCCTATGCTCCTTAGCAAAATGAAACCATTTAATTTGATTATTCACTAATGAAGAGTTTTCTTATGACAACTAAGCTGTTTAGTCCCAATCCTGTGATTCCTCACTGCAGTACGTGTAGAATTCCTGTCATAAGCCTAGTCCTGAGTTCTACTGTCCAATTTTTAAAGGAATCAACTGCAGTCAAGATTCTTTCTGACATTTCTTATGTAGAGTTTACAGTTCAGTTTCATCGTTATAGGTTTTAATAATTCATTGGAACTTTCTTACCCTGATTTCAATCTTAAAAAAACAAAAAACCAAAACAGTTTCTTTATTTGTTTACAGACCAAAAATTTGACCCTGAAATGCAGTGAAATCTTTTCCATAATGATGGGATATGCTTCAAGGTGCATATTTACCTATGAATAGCCTATGAGCTTCCTGGAAAAACCACTCCAGCACACTGGCATAGTATCTCTTATTCAGCTGTTTACATCCTGTTTTGGTTCTGTGTATACGGGGCAGGGATCCCTCGCTACTTCGCGCTTCAATTCATGCGGCTTCAGTGCATCGCGTTATTATTATTTTTTAAAAATATTCATCGAATTAAAAAATAAGGAAATTAAAGAAGAATATGTGGAAAAGTTAAGGAAAATGCCACAAAACAAGGCTTATTAATGCAAAAAAAAGAAAACAAAACAAAAAAAGCCTAAACAAACACAAAACAAAAAACAACCCAAAACCTTCCATCAAAACTACTTACATTTTTATGTGAGGTGCGCATCTGTGCATCTGTATGGGTGTGTATTTATATTTTATTTACATCTTATGCATTATTTTTGAATGTTTAATTGTTATTATAAGCATTTATAGCATTGAATATGTGTTTATTGATATTATATACACATAAACATGTACGTATACATCAGTCAGGGAAGATTGGGGGGTGATCTTACTTCGTGGAATTCGGTGATCGCGGGGGGATTTCTGTCCCAATTAACTGCGGAAAGTGAGGGATCCCTGTATTTACAATAACAAGACCAAAGAAACAATATGCATGGTAAGTTGGCAGTGGAACTGTTATGGGGAACACCAATTCACAGAAAGTGAACAAGTCTTTGATCACAGAAAGTGTTCGACACACTTCTGCCAGCCTCAGGATGGTGATGTTCATTAATAGCCTCATGTCCACTAAGTAGGTCACCGACACATACATATATACTACATGCATACAGGAGTAAACAATTAGTTTCCGAAAGACATGGACAAGACAATAGTTTCAGAAAGTCAATTCTTTAATATATCCAGTAAGCAAGTGTACATGGACTTTTTAAGACACCAGAGGGAAGTCACTATATCGGCTTAAGGTAAATAACGTTGCTATTTTAAATATATTATTAACTGCAGTAATCCAATCAAAAGCTCTTACCTATTTAAAATGCAAATATGAATGATTTGCACATTTTATTTGGCACAGGTTTTACATCGGATGCCCTTCCTGACACAACCGTTTAGCAAGGGTCAGAAACACGCTGAAGGCTTCGCAGCTACTCTTGTCGAAAGTCAGCAATGGTTCTTTTACATGAACCTCTCACCATAGACAGTGAGAGACATGGCTGGCCTCTGATAACCCAGTTTGCTGCACTGGGGGGGGGGGGGGGACGACAGTGACCACCTTGTGGTACAGTAGGACTCGAACCCCCAACCTTAGGATCAGCGATCCAGCACCCTATGCCACCAGGACCCGACACTAATATATTCTGAGTAAAAGTATAAATTGAGCATCTGGGGGAGTTCTTTGTTTCATCTGAAGAGTTGTCAACTTTTCATGGAATGTTTCAGGTCGAAACCTTCTGGAAATTTTGAACTGTTTAGCAGCCAAATACAGACACTCCCCGACTTACCTTCATCTATTTCATGTTTTTTCACTTTGACATGTTTTTTTTTAAAAAGGTCAAATTTTCAGTTTAGACATACCTATGTAGTATGCTGACGTAATGACGCAATAACAAAATGACGCTGCATCCACAGGAGGTGAGTGAGAGGAGGATGGTAGCAAAGCTCACATCCATCCTGTTCAACAGCTCTCACCCACTGCACCAGACTGTCGAGGAGCTGAGCAGCTCCTTCAGTGGACGACTGAGGCATCCTCAGTGCAGGAAGGAGCGCTACCGCAGGTCGTTCATTCCCACCGCTGTCAGACTGTACAACTCCACTTTGTAACTGTCTGTGAAAATACCGGTTATGTGCAATAAAAACCCCGTGCACTTTAATCAACCACATCTACCCCACTGACTGTGAACCATATCAACCCATCTACTCTGCCCTCAGATACATTACACTTTAATATAGGCCAGTCTATAAAGTTGCTCCATTCTTTTCTTTTATTGTTTATTAATTTATACTATTTATGTATCTATTTATTTATTTACTTATATAATATATATGTATGTGTGTATGTTTGTACTTGTATCTATTTTTGCACCCCCTACTGATAGTACCTCAAGAGCCTGTAACAGTGAATTTCTCCATTGTGAGATTAATAAAGCTGTATCTTATCTTATCTTATCTTGTTTACAAACAACAGACTGAATGTGCCCCTCCTTCTTCCCAGTTCAGTTGTATATATATATATATATATATATATACTGTTTTGCGGACTTTTGTAACCCGAAGCAAATATGGTTGGTCATAAGCGTAAGCCTACTAGCATGGGTGCAAGTCTCATACACAGAGATGAATTAACTACCTTGCTCACTTGAAAGACCAGAAGTTCGCATAACCCGCGCTTTGTTTCAAGCAAGTAAACTACTTTCAGCAAGTGCACTACTTTCGGTATTAAGCGCCTCACATATTGTAAGCGTTGATTGGCTGTTTTAAGCTTCATGTAAAGTGAGTCGGCTCAGCTTCATGTCATGTGATTCAGCTCCGCTTCATGTCACGTGACCATCCGTCGACCATCGGAACCATTTACAAGCAGAAAGATCACATCATAGAGAATGTTAAAGGTTATATTTGATACTGTATTTGATATTTGATGAGTGAATTTGATTAAAATTTAAAAATTTGAAATTATTTTGCTTGAATTTAATTTGTTTGAAATTAATGTTGATATTATTTGATATATTTGATATTATTTTACAATGTTATGTTTATAATAATTGATTTATGGGTGTTTTATGAGATACGGTAATGGTATTTATGGATGTATAGTACAGTATGAGCGTCACATGTCACACGTCATACGTCATACATCACTGTAACAACTTACGTTCACTTTCAACTTACGTTTGGTCGTCCGGAACCAATTAAAAACGTAAGTCGGGGAGCGTCTGTAACGTTTCAGGAGCAGGTTATGGTGGTGTAGCGGTTAGCATGTCTGCTTCACAGAAGGTCTTGGACATGCTTGTGTGGGTTTCCTTAGGGTATTTCTGTTTCCTCCCACAATCCAAAGACATGCCGATTAGGCTAATTGGCTGTTTCAAATTGCCCCTAAGAATGAGTTTGAATGTTTGTGCCCTACAATGGAATTGCAAGTTGTTCAGGGTGTATCCCTCATTTGCACATAGTTGGTTAAGATAGCCTCCCCATGGCCCTAATGGGATACTGTACAGTGGTTTGGCAATTGAATGAATGAACGAAATGAATTTTTAAATAATTAATGTAATAATCTTTCTTATATAGTACTTGCAAATGTCACTTGTTAGTTGCGTTACTTCTCTACTGACTAGAGTTGAACCTATCATTTTTTTTTACCAGAAATTTTCCAATGTATCAGTAAAATAAGCATATTTATGGCCTAATAACATCGCTTATCTTTATTCCATGATTGGTTGTTCACTATAGAACTAGAGGTCAATTTAAGACACGTCCCCACAGATCCCACTGGAAGTTAGTGAACCATAGCACATAGACCATCTGTGCAGTCAATAAAGTTGCTCTTTGTGGACAATGCTGTCAAGATTTAGCACCCTACTGATGCTACTCCATCTTCTATATGACCACCGTAAAAAAAAACTCCCACTCGTAACGCACCATATCAATAATTCAACACCTGACCCCTAGATGCAGCATGCTCTCAGCAGTCAGACAGGTTGTTCCTCTACTACAGTGTAGCACCATTAGGAATACAGTAAAAAGAACACAGCTCCGACAGACCTAATCTTTACCTTCAGAAGAAAACTCAATACCCCAAGATGACAATGGCTTATTAATTAAGTCAAGTGACAAAAGCTCAGAGTCAGGGTGAGTAAATATGGGACAAGAGGAAGACCTTTGGCTTGGAGGTATAATAAAAAAATCGTCAACTGATGACAAAATGTTTGCCCCATAAATTCCCCTGTAGGTGAGCATCCTTCATTTTAATGGTGTAGAAGTGATGACAAGTGCATTCTTCAATCTAGACACTTCTGCAATGTTGGTAAAGACGTGAGAGCTCCACATTTTCCAAAACTCTTTAGCCATATATGTATAAATTACCTTTTTAAAAAGAGGAAACATACTATTATTATTACAAGCCAGTTCCAATTATCCGGTATCGACTGCAAGCAGGTGCCGGAAAATCAGTTTTGCCGATTTATCAGGACCTTCCCACAAATACTAGTACATGTAAATTAAATTAAGATTAAATCTAGAGTGAAAGAATAAAGAAACGGTACAATATTATTTACCAAAAATAGCAGTACAGCAAAACTTCTTCAGGTCATACAAAGTCAATGAACTTATGCTAAACTCCGCCATTAGCTTGGACCGACTCTCGCTTCTTTCTGTCCGACCCACCAGTTTGACCTTCTTTACTATGGTTGTCTTTCTTTTAGGCGTATTCTTAGGAGGTGCCATGATACTCTTCAAAAATAATAACGTCAAAATAAAAAGAAGCCACAACACAAAATAACAGACCAGCTGAGGTGCACACATAACGCTCATACAAACATAAACAAAGGCCAGTGTTGTTTCATTTCGGCTTTTTGCCTCTAGAGCATAAACGCCGGTCATACAAACGTGAACATATGCCCATCTTGTTGTTTTGTTTTCAGCTGGCTGTTGCTAAAGTGCATGTTTTTTCCCAGATGAAATGTGCTGTTATGCCAAGTAGGGTCTTTATTACTTGGCATTTTAAAAATTGTCATTAAATCAGGCCTGCCGGTGTATCAGATGTCAGATAATTGGAACTAGTCGGTATTATTATTATTATTATTATTATTACAGAATACATGTGCATGAATGACAAGGACCAAAGAGGAACGGTGAGATTACAGGGAGCAGAGATAAGAAAGGTGGAGGATTTTAAGTACTTAGGCTCAACAATCCAGAGCAATGGAGAGTGTGGAAAAGAGGTCAAGAAGCGTGTGCAGGCAGGTTGGAATGGTTGGAGAAAAGTGTCCGGTGTGATGTGTGATAGGAGGGTATCGGCAAAAATGAAAGGAAAAGTGTACAAGACGGTGTTGAGGCCAACGATGCTGTATGGGTTAGATACAGTGGCCCTGGGGGAAAAGACAGGAGGCAGAGCTGGAGGTAGCAGAGATGAAAATGTTGAGGTTCTCTTTGGGAGTAACGAGGATGGATAGGATTAGGAATGAGCACATCAGAGGGACAGCACATGTAAGACGTTTTGGAGACAAAGTCAGAGAGGCTAGATTGAGATGGTTTGGACATGTACAGAGGAGGGATAGTGAGTATATTGGTAATAGGATGCTGAGGCTGGAACTACCAGGCAAAAGGCCTAGAGGAAGACCAAAGAGACGATTTATGGATGTGGTAAAGGAGGACATGAAGGTCGTTGGTGTAAGAGAAGAAGATGTAAAGGTTATATTATACAACCATTCTTTATTTTTACATTTGTGCCAAATGGAACCAAAAACTACAACAT
The DNA here is from genome assembly GCA_024760905.1 of Plotosus lineatus. Lineage (NCBI taxonomy): Eukaryota > Metazoa > Chordata > Actinopteri > Siluriformes > Plotosidae > Plotosus > Plotosus lineatus. The sequence continues at coordinate 11,853,572 of CM045749.1, forward strand.
TGTTTGCTTTATGTCATAAAAAGCAGTATATAAATGTTCAGTCAATTAAACAGCAATAAAAAATTGAATAATTATTAAATTATATATTCAGTCATTGGATTGCATGGTGGGGTAGTGGTCAGCACATTCACCTCACAGCAAGAAGGCCCTGGGTTCAAGTTCAACAAGGGTGAAATGTCGACTGAGATAGGCTCCAGTTTCCTGTCGACCCTTGTAGGGCTCTGTTTGAATTAATGCACTGCACTACAGTGATTATTATCAGTACATACACCAATCGGCCATAACAGTTAAGCATCATGCTTGGTCATTGGCTACTCTTTACTGGTGATGTAAATAACACTGATTAGTATATGCTACACAAGAAGAGCACAATCAGATGCTCTCTGGGGATTAAACAACAACATTCCAATGTGAAAAACGCTTGAATAGAAACAATGGACACTCACAGTTTGTGATAGTTTCTTGGAGAAGATGGTGTCATTATTAATATATTTTAAAAATGGATAAAAGTCTTTTGTGTGTGTGTGTGTGTGTGTGTGTGTGTGTGTGTGTGTGTCTTTGTGTATTTCCTTATAGTTTACAAGGACCACATTCTGATGTTGCAACATCTGGGTCTGTGAATCTCCAAGACAGCAGGACTTGTGGAATGTCCCTGATATGCAGCAGTAACAACCAAAGGTGACCAATGTTGGTACATACTGAGGATTTTCCCCCTGAAATTCTAATGACAATCACATGTTCCAAATCAACTCACTCGTTGCAAATAACATGTACTTTTATTAAATCTAGAGGGGCCGGTGGTGTAGTGGTTAGGGCACTGCGCTCCTGATCGAGAGGTTGTGTGTTCGAATCTCAGTTAGAACCTCACTATGCTAAGACTCCTGGGCAAGGTCTTAACCACAAGTGTGCCTCTGTTCATCCAGCAGTATAAATGGGTACCAATAAAATATACTGGGAAGATAACCTGTGCTGGACAAGCGTCCCATTCAGGAGGAGTTGTAGTCCTAATCACGTTACGCTACGGAAACCGGGGATAAGCACCGGCCTGATGAGCCCGAGGCTCGGCTGGAAAAAAAACCCAGCGGACGTCAACTTTATAATAATAATAATTTAAGGCCCATATATTGTATACACTCAGAGGCAGTGGTGGTCTAGTGGTATAGGGCGCTGGATCGCTGATCCAAAGGTTGGGGGTTCGAGTCCCACTCTCCACAAGGTTATCACTGTCCCCCCCAGTGCGGCTAACTGGATTATCAAAGGTGGGCCATGTCTCTCTCTGTCTATGGTGAGAGGTTCATGTAAAAGAACCATTGCTGACTTTCGTAAAGAGTAGCTGCAAAGTCGTCAGCGTGTTTCTGTCCCTTGCTAAAAGGGTTGTGACAGGAAGGGCATCCGACGTAAAAAAAAAAAAAACCTCTGCCAAATCAAAACAAAAAAACAAAAAAACGTGCGAATCAGATGATTCGCTATGGCGACTCCCGAGTAAAAGGGAAAAAGCCGAAAGGAAGACAGACATATTGTATACACTCACTCACACTCAGTGGTTCTCAAACATTCATAGATTAAAGAATGCTACAAAAAAAGTATTTCTCTACCACATAGATAGATAGATAGATAGATAGACAGACAGACAGATAGACAGACGGATAGATGGATAGACGAACAGACAGATAGATAGATAGACAGACAGACAGATAGACAGACGGATAGACGGACAGACAGATAGATATGTAGATAGACAGACAGACAGACAGATGGATAGACGGATAGACGAACAGACAGATAGATATATAGATAGATAGATAGACAATGATGCTTGTATTCACATGGTCACAAAATTCGATTCATTTGTCCTTCGTAACTGTTTGGTCAGGATCACACTGGTTGACATTAAACTACAAGTTCTTTTATGTCTTTGGAAATCTTCTTTTTCTTTTAATTGCTCCTGTTAGGGGTCACCACTGTAGACCATCCTTGTCCATCTTGCGCTGTCCTCTGCATCCCTGCGTCCTCAACATTCATTTACCAATACTGTATACCGCCATCTGTTTACTGCACATGAACAAACCATCCCAACCTGGCATCTCTTACTTTATCTCAACATTCCTACTTGTGCTGTCACTCTAACACGTTCAGTTCTAATTCTGTCCATTCTTGTGACTCCCAGAGAAAATCTCAGCATCCTTATCTCTACCACTTCCAGCTCAACCTGCTGTCTTTAAGTCAGCGCTACCGTCTTCAAACTGTACATCACAGCTGGACTCACTCCTGACTTCTAAAATGTCCCCTTCACTCTTACAGATATCCTTCTATCACAAATCAATCCATCCACTCTTCCTCTCCCATTGCGCCCTGCCTGCCCTCTCTACCACAATCTCCATTCCTTTGGATGGTCGACCCCATTTATTTAAAATAATTTACCTTCTTCACTGATACTCCTCGCAGCTTCACGCTTCTGGTACCTTCTGCTTAATTGACACATGCGCTATGTCCTACTCCTGCTCCTGTTTTTATCTTTGGAAATAGAACCAACCAAATTAGTTCGCAGTGCAAATGGAGTGCAAATGGCATAATCATCATCATCATTATCATCATCATCATCATCATCATCATCCTACCTTATGCCTGTTGGGTAGTGTAGCAATTGGTCTCCTCTGGAGAAGATTAACCGGGACGCGGGAACGCTTGCCACTTGTCCCCAGAAACACGCTGACGGCTTTGCAGCCTACTCTTTTTACGAAAGTCAGCAATGGTTCTCTTACATGAACCTCTCACAATAGACAGTGAGAGACATGGCCCGCCTTTGATAACCCAGTTAGCTGCACTTTGGGGACAGTGACAACCCTGTGGGGACTCGAACCCCCAACCTTAGAATCAGACCACCACTGCCCGAATGGCATAATAAATGGACAGGACAAATTAAAAAGAGGAACTGTACATGTTACTTGTCCAGAATTCAGAAACCAGGTTGCATTGCTGGACTGTTTACACCCGACCATCACACCTACGTGAGCTTGTTGAAAACTCCGTTCTCAAACGATATGGGCATTCATATGGAACCTCCACTCTTCTGAGAAGGCTTCAAAGATTTTTGTAATGTGGTTGTGGGAATTTTGTCTCATTCTACCACAACAGCGTTACTGAGGTCAGACACTGATTTTTCAGCAATAAAGGCTAGCTGGCAGGTTCTCTTTATCATTCATCCCTGTGTTGTTCAGTAGTGTGGATGTCAGGGCTTTATGGACCTCAAGGGTATTGTGGTGCTGGAAAAGATTGATACTAAGGCTTTTAGAGAAGGTACTTCAAAATGTTCTCCACCTCACCTGGAAACATTTTGGGCCAGAAGGGCATACTATAAAGCCTTACATCACTGTCCACAAAAAAATTAAATGTGTATCATTAGTTGACTGTCAAGGAGAGTAAAGCTTCAAATTGGCAAGCTATCTCTCCAGGACAATACATCCGTCCACGCTACACAGGTGGCTGTGGCAGAGGCAGCCAAATATGGCTTTGAACCCGTGCCCCATGCACCTTACTCACCTGAGCCCTATCAGACACTGTCCGCTCTGTCAGGCACTGTTAGAAATCTAGCTACTGTATTTCCCAAAGTGAAATCTCATACGCGTGGTTGCAGCTTTTATAATGATGATGAAATCATCCTTCTGTCACGAAGGCATAGTGCATTGTTTCTACTAATCTGAGTTACTCTTTAATTAAATGGGAAAGAACAAGGAACATAAACAGAATCCAGATACAGTAGTTCGACTTATGAGGATAGAGTTGCAGGGTGGCGAGAACCTGTCTCGGAGACTGTGGATGAAGGTAGAGTTCATCGTTCATTTTCTGTAACCGTTTCATCCTAATTAGGGTCACAGGGAGGCTAGGCGCCCATCCCTGCCAACTCCAGGCGAATGTAAAGTACACCCTGGATGGCTCACCAGGCCATCGCAGAGCAGAAACACGCTGATGGCTATGCCGCCTTCTCTTGTCGAAAGTCAGAAATGGTTCTTTTACATGAACCTCACGCCATAGACAGTGAGAGACATGGTCGGCCTTTGATAACCCAGTTAGCCGCACTGGGAGGACAGTGACAACCCGTTGAGAGTGGGGCTTGAACCCCCAACCTTAGGATCAGTGATCCAGTACCTTTACCTCCAGGCCACCACTGCCTGAAGGTGGAGTACACCCTGAAAAGCTCGCCAGTCCATTGCAGGGAACACAGCCATTCGTACCCACACCAAGGGGCAATTTGAAACAGTCAGTTAGTCTAATGTGCACATCTTTGGACCATTAAAAAAAAAAAAAAAAAAAACAGAGTTCTTGGAGGGAACCCACACACACACACACACACACACATTCGGAGAACATCTAAACTTCACACAGCCTAGGACTTGAACCCAGGACCTTCTTGCATTGAGGGGGACATGCTTCCTACTACAGTACCATACAGTCCAAATGTAGAACTGAATCTCAATGAAACATCGCGTGGGGACAGTTTAGGGCGACGGCTCATGGAAATTTCACCTATTTTATTTCATTTCATATCATTTTCTGAACCACTGTAAGCTTCATCATTACAGTCACATGAAGCATGGAAACCATTCCAGACAACTCTGGTTAAAGGTAGAGTAAACCCTGAACAGCTCACCATACCATTGCAGGGCCACCTGTGATTAGTCTGTTCCAAAAATGTCCTTTTTTTGAAAGGTAGACCCACTGCTGACATTTGGAGGGGTTGCAGAATTTATGGACCCTTTCTCTGTACTTTATATCTGACATTTATAATTAATTCAAGCATTATCCTGAGTTTGCAGGGTGGATAATAAGCAATAATTGAATGAGCTGAAGTGTGATATGCAGAATTATTCGGTGGAGTTGATAAGCTGCTGAGGCTGATGGATCGGGCGGATTACAGCCTCAGAGACCAAACAATTCTCCATATTCCACAAATTCTATCATTGTCACATTATTTATTCAAAATATTTTCAAAGTCAACAATCATGTTACTAGACTGCGTATGTACGTCTCACAGTCATCATTCAACTTATCCAATGCCGAGGGTGCAATAATTTGATTATCCCATGGTTTTCCACCAATCAAAAATGAGAAAATATTTGGAATGAAATGTCTATTATTTCCAGATAGCAAACCTGTGAGATTGTGTCAGTTCTGTGTCGTAAACTAAACATGGTTACACATTTACACTGCCGGTGAAGAAGTTTTAGGATTTCTAAGACTTTTGAAAATACGGATCCTTGTACCCAAAGTTCCGTCACCTGAGTTATACTTAAAAATCTTAAAACAAAGTAGCCTTTTATATGGCGAACTATATTCATTCATTAATAGTTAGCACTTTGTGCTAGCCAGGTCACCAGTGTACTGTATTGGGAGCCTAACCTGGGAACACTGGGAATAAAGCCAGAACAGGATGGACAGGACAGAGAGAAACCCAAGCTCAACATCAACACAGAAGACACCCTGGAGCTGAAAGCTGGCAATGGCGTTGCTAACCACTGTCCCCAAATTTCACCCTAGAGTACAATATTATAGAAAACCTGTGACATTAATTAAAAATTATTTTACAAAATTGTTCACAACCTGTCCATAAACTTTGATTTCTCCCTCTGGAAAAAGCTCGATGTAGACCTGACGGCTGGAGTCTCCCAAGTCGCCCCTGACTTTCATTTTTAGTGAATTAATATCTCGCGAATGAAGATGAGTGACCTCATTAACTTATAAAGGAGCTAGATTTACAGGAACAATGAGACTCTTTCAGAAGCCCCACTGGTGTCAAAAACTATGAGGCATACAGAACCTTCAAATGGAAGTCAGAGTTTATTCCGAGACAGAAGAAAAGCTCAAAGCAACATGAGACAAAAAATTTATTCTGAAAGTGCTCTGGGAAGTCGAGAAGAAAAAAAGACAAAGGAGAGAGCGGAGCGAAAGAAAACAATGATTTCTTTGTGATTAGATGTTATTAGATAGGACTAAACAGAACCAATGATTGGTTTAGAGTGATACATTAGCATATAATATTCATCATTAACAAGGACAGTGGTGGCCTGGTAGTAAGGTGCTGGATCACTGATCCTAAGGTTGGGGGTTCAAGCCCCATACTCAACGGGTTGTCACTGTCCCCCCCCCAGTACAACTAACTGGGTTATCAGAGGCCGGCCATGTCTCGCACTGTCTATGGTGAGGGGTTCATGTAAAAGAACCATTGCTGACTTTCGATAAGAGTAGCTGCATAACCGTAAGCGTGTTTCTGCCCTGCAATGGCCTGGCGAGCTGTCCAGGGTGTACTCTGACCTCACCCGGAGTCAGCTGGGATGGGAGCCAGCCTCCCCGCGACCCTAATTATGATTAAGTGGTTACAAAAGAAATGAGTGAATGAATGAATATTCATCACTAAATGATTGCTACAGTCTATAACAACATTATGAATATTCATAAAATCCTCACATGGCCATAGGCATGAGTGAAAGGAGGACCAGGCCGAAGAAGGAAAAAATGGATCATACCAAAAATTATGGTACTATCATATGTGTTTGTGTTTGGAATGCTTATGCTCCTCATCATGAGATAAGTTAGAAACTAATGTAAGTTAATTAATACAAACACGTCTCAGAAATACTATATAGATAGTAGAGCCCTGCGCGGGGCGGGTTTCAGCACAAAGCGGGCACAAATTTAAAGTCAGACTTTTTAGTTTGTGGGGCGGGGCGGGTCAATTTGAAACTTATGTGGGGCGGGTTGAGAATGATTTCTTGCTTCCCCACTATTTTGTTTTCATCAAAGCTCCCTCCCTTTCCTATCTTCCTCCTCTTTCCATTCCCAGCATCACTCTTTCTTTCTTCCCCTGTATCAATTCATTTTCTCTGCTTCATCCCTTTTATTATTATTTGGGGCAGTGGTGGTCTAGTGGTGTAGGGCGCTGGATTGCTGATCCAAAGGTTGGAGGTTCGAGTCCCACTCTCCACAAGGTTGTCACTGCCCCCCCCCCCCAGTGCAGCTAACTGGGTTATCAAAGGCGGGCCATGTCTCTCATTGTCTATGGTGAGAGGCATGTAAAAGAACCATTGCTGACTTTGGTAAAGAGTAGGCTGCAAAGTCGTCAGCGTGTTTCTGTCCCTTGCTAAAAAGGGTTGTGACAGGAAGGGCATCCGACGTTAAAAAAAACCTCTGCCAAATTAAAACGTGCTAATCAGATGATTCGCTGTGGCGACTCCCAAGTAAATGGGAAAAAGCCGAAAGGAAGACAGACAGACATCCCTTTTATTATTTCTTCCTCCTTCAGTGTCGATTCTTACTGCTTATTTTCTTCATTGCTCTCTCTCTCTCTCTCTCTCTCTCTCTCTCTCTCTCACTCTCTCTCTCTCTCACTCTCTCTCTCTCTCTCTCTCACTCTCTCTCTGTCTGTCTCTGCCGTCGTTTCCCCCCCCCCCCCCCTTTTTCAGTGCATCCAGGAGCCATGCATTCAGTTTTGTGGGGCGGGCTGCGGGCTATGTCACGGATTCATGCGGCTGTCCAGAAAAGAAAGAGAACTCTCCGCTCTGCTGGTGATTCACATCAGTGCAGGCTGAGTTCTAAACAAGTTAAATGGCACCCTTGCTCACTTGAAAGACCGAAACAGCAAGTCCACTACTTTCGGTTTTGAGCACCTCACATATTGAAGTTTTGCACGTGACGTTACAGGGTTACGTGACTTTTGTTTATCTGCCATATTGGATGGTATGATCCGGACGGCGTTCGTTCATTCAACATTGCTAAACATTTTAAAATAAGTAATAGTGGTTCAACATTACCCAACTGAATGTTGTTTGTCGGTTACTAACTTCCCTGGAGTGATACAAAATAACCAGTGAGTACTGTAGGGTTATATCATGTTGTTCTGTTCGCTCTGCAAATAGACAGCGGAGTAAAGCCTGCACTGTCATTTTATCGTTTTCCATCTGACCCGGAGAGAAAAGCCAAGTGGATCGCAGCGGTAAATAGGAAAGACTGGAATCCTACAGAATACAGTAGAATATGCAGGGAACACTTTGTATCAGGTAAATATACATTATTAGGCTGTTGCGAAAAATTGTTGATTTTAATGTAACTTTTTATGGTTTGAGTGAATTAAAGGTTGAATGTTAATATGTAGTTGTGTTGAGCGGGCTGCGGGGTGGGTGCAGGCTCAGAATTAGAAACTCACTGCGGGGCGGGCTGCGGGCTGAAGTATTTTGTGTGGCATGGGCTGCAGGCCAGGTTAGAATTTCACTTGTGGGGTGGGGTGGGCTGACCTACAAGGGTAATTGTGTGGGGCGGGCTGCAGGCCACAAGTCTAATTTGCGGGGCGGGGGTGGGCACGGGCTTGTGATCTTGGCCCGCGCAGGGCTCTAATAGATAGCTAGGTAGACGTAGATAGATATTTTCTATTGTGTCCCTAAAGTAAAATTTGTTTATATTCAGGTCAGTTCCAATGCAATGGAAAATTCATTCATTCATTCATTTTCTGACCCACATAATCCATTATTATGGTCACAGGGTGGCCAGAATCTAACTGAGAATATCTGAAAAATGGCAGAGTATACCGTGAACAGCATGCTGGTATACCCTTATATCAGCTCGCACGGTGGAAGAAACCTTTAGAGAAAAATATCAACTTCACACAGAAATGCCCTCACCATGTCTATGAATCAAAGCCAGGACCTCCTTCCTGTGAGGTCAATGTGCTAACTACTATGCCACCGTACTACCTGCAACTGAAAATACATCTGAGAAATATGCAAGACAATACGATATCTGCAGAAACATTACCCAGCAAGGGGCAGTGGTGGCCTAGTGGTATAGGGTGCTGGAACGCTGATCCAAAGGTTGGGGGTTCGAGACCAACTCTCCACAAGGTTGTCACTGCCCCCCCCCTCCCTTCTCCAATGCAGCTAACTGGGTTATCAAAGGCCGGCCATGTCTCTCACTGTCTATGGTGTGATGTTCATGTAAAAGAACCATTGCTGACTTTTGACAAGAGTAGCTGCATAACCGTCAGCATGTCTCCACCCTGTGATGGCCCGGCGAGCCGTCCAGGGTGTACTCTGCCCTCGCCCAGTGTCGGCTGGGACTCCCCGTGACCCTAATTAGGATTAAGCGGTTACAGAAAATTAACTGATGAACTGAACATTATATTATAACCACCTCAAAAGCTGACAAAGGGCAGTGATGGTCTAGTGGATAGGGCGCAGGATTGCTAATCCTACGGTTGGGGGTTCGAGTCCCCACAGGGTTGTCACTGTCCCCCCAGTGCAGCTAACTGGGTTATCAAAGGCGGGCCATGTCTCTCACTGTCTATGGTGAGAGCGTCATGTAAAAGAACCATTGCTGACTTTCGTAAAGAGTAGCTGCAAAGCCGTCAGCGTGTTTCTGTCCCTTGCTAAAAGGGTTGTGACCGGAAAGGCATCCGACGTAAAAACCCATGCCAAATCAAATGTGCGAATCAGATGATTCGCTGAGGCGAGAAAGAAAAGCTGACAAAACAAAAAACAATCAAGTACCAATTGCAAGAATTGGATGGACTCTGTCATGGCTGTTGGGAATGTTGGGGGGGGGCAGCCTGAATCTTAAAATAAAAATAAAAAAAATGGAAAATTGAAGTCAAACTTGCATTTTTGGAAAGAAAACCAAGTCATTCATCAAGAGACACAAATATTTAGTGAAACTCACAAAGCTACACTTCCTTTGGTGTCTTGTGAGGTGAATAGAAACTGTAAACTCTGTAGGACAGTGATGTCGTGGTTGTCATGTTCAAGCCCAAGGATGTGGAGTTTGCATGCCCTCACCATGCATTCCTGGGTTTCCTTCCACAGTCCAAAGTCGTGTACATTACACTAACTGGATATTTTTAATAACCCCTTGGTGTGAATATGAGGATGAATGGTTGTACATGGGTGTGTGTTGGCCCTGTGATGGTCTGGCGGGCTATTCCGGTATACCCTATGTCTGTAATCAACTCAGATGGGCTGCAAGAGTAAAATATTTTGAAAATGAAATTGCTTGTTAATTAAACCTTGCCGATGCGCAGCAGCCGTGACAACGCTCTCTTTAAGTGTTGTAGTTTCCTTCAGGGGATCTACTCGCAACCAGCACTCACTAGGAAACCCTCTAGATAGAGTGTTCTGTATGGAATCAATAAAATATGCACCATAAAGAACGAACGAGTACAGAATACAGACAGACTGATCTTTTAAAGATATACGTACAGCATTAATACATTTCGGGCTACACGGAGCACAATACATCCGTCTCACAGTAAAAAGTCTCTGGGTTTGATTCCTGGGATCGAACTTGTCTGTGTGGAGTTTGTACGTTCGTCCCATGCTTGCATGGGTTTCCTCTGGGTATGCTGGTTTCCTCCCATATTAGCACAGTAGTTGTGAGTGTGACTGATTGTGTGTGTGTGTGTGTGTGTGTGTGTGTGTGTGTGTGTGTGTGTGTGTGTGTGTGTGTGTGGGTGGGTGTGTTGGACCTGCAATGGCCTGACCAGCATCCCAGTGACCATAATTAGGATTAAGCGGCTTAGAAAATGAATGAATGAGGATTAATACATCCTAAATTGTTTGTTGGTATCAGACGCTGACAGGGTTTGGATGCGAGTATCGAGTTTAACTGAGCAAAGCAGACAAATCCAAAAGGACAGACTGAAATCACATCGAGAGGCAAAGTATGCGGCAATCAGCAGGCAGATATAACTCTGTTAGGAAGGAACTCAATAAACAAACCAAGATAAAGTCAATACTGGAAAATTGTGCACACAAACAAAGGATGTTGTAATATTATATAATATTAGCAGTAGAATGCTAGAAGCATGGCTTTGCATAGATTTAATAAAGGTAATACCCCCATTTCACTGGAGCGCAGAATGCAATCATCTTGGCGGAAAGGCGTGGAAAGCACTCTATGGAGGAGCTTCAGCATTTTTACATGGAAAATGGGTCAAAAACATACAGAAAATTGTACCTTTGGAACACCTTCGGAACATTCACGAAATTTGCGGAAAAGACACGGAAAGACTGCGGTACAATGTCGGAATACATGTGTAAAAAAGCGCTTGGATTACCTTCGGAACCAGTGCAGATTGCAAAGGAATACCTTCGGATAATTCATGGAACATTCACGGAAAGCAAGGGACACTCGAGGAACGACTACGGCACTACTCCATGTTAGAACGAAGAGCTACGGAATGATTGCGGAACAGGCGGAATGAAGGTGGAACGTTCACGGTCAACACCGAATGACTACGGAATGACTGAGGAATGACTGAGGAATGGCTGAAGAATGACTGAGGAATACCCGGTGTAACCACGTTTCAACTAGGAAAAATCGGCAAAGATCAAAGGATTTGCTCCTGATTCCGCCTATAAATACGCGGATTCGACCAAGGAAGCTCATTCTACTACTGTATATGTTTATAATGTATAATATGTTTAGAATGTACAATGAATTTATAATGTAACATATGTTTGTAATTTACCATGTGTTTCTAATGTGCAATATGTTTATCATTTACAATTAATTTAAAACTTAACATATATTAATATGTTTAATATCAATAATGTCAATATGTTCATTTTATTTGCACCTCAATAAATAGGCAGTAGTGGTCTAGTGGATAGGGTGCAGGATCGCTGATCCTAAGATTGGGGGTTCGAGTCCCCACAGGGCTGTCACTGTCCCCCCAGTGCAGCTAACTGGGTTATCAAAGGCGGGCCATGTCTCTCACTGTCTATGGTGAGAGGTATGTAAAAGAACCATTGCTGACTTTCGTAAAGAGTAGCTGCAAAGTCGTCAGCGTGTTTCTGTCCCTTGCTAAAAAGGGTTGTGACAGGAAGGGCATCCGACGTAAAAACCTCTGCCGAATCAAATGGGCGAATCAGATGATTCGCTGTGGCGACTCCCGAGAATGGGAAAAATGCCGAAAGGAAAAGAAGAAAGAAGATTTGCACCTCAATAAATCATTCCAGACTAAAAACCATGCACACACGTCCAAACCACAGTGATTATAACTTTAAAACTTTATTACATGGACAGGAAAACAGAAAAAAATAAAGTAAATGAAGTGGAATAATTTTATAGTGGAAGTGACTTCCTTGAGTGTTCTGCAAGTCTTCCGTGTTATCTGCAACCATTCCGCAAACATTCCGCATGTATTCCACAAACCTTCCGTGAGTATTCTGTGGGGATTCGATGGCCACTTTTGACCATCCGGAAGAGCGGGGAAGGTTCGCGGAACGGTCAAGGGACACTGGCGGAATAAAAGGAATGATCACGGAACATTTAAGGAAATGACGGAACGTTTGCGGAAATGACTGAGGAACCTAAGGGAACACTGTCGGAAGATTTTTCCATGAACGTGCTTTTGAACATATTCAAAAGCATGTTCGCAGAAGATTTTGGCCTGCCGGAAGCGGAAGAATACATTCGGAATCATACGGAAGGACATGGAAGATGACAGAATGACTGAGCAATGTTAGAGGATGACGGCGTTTTTGAGAGTCTGTCCCGCTCCAGTGAAATGGGGGGTATAAAGTCTGTTGGGCTTTTTACACCCAAGCCATAGTGTCTCATCAGGCCGGTGCTTACCCCGGTTTCCATAGCATCAAGCAACTAGGAGTACAACTCCTCCTGGATGGGACGCTAGTCCATCGCAGGTTACCTTCCCAGTATATTTTACTGGTACCCATTTATACTGCTGGGTGAACAGAGGCACACTTGTGGTTAAGACCTTGCCCAGGGGTCATAGCACAGTCGGGGTTTAACTGGGATTCAAACACACAACCTCCCAATCATGAGTGCAGTGCCCTAATCACTACTCCACCCGGCCTGGAAGTGGTAGAGATAAGGATGCTGAGATTTTCTCTGGGAGTCACAAGAATGGACAGAATTAGAACTGAACGTGTTAGAGTGACAGCACAAGTAGGAATGTTGAGATAAAGTAAGAGAGGCCAGGTTGGGATGGTTTGTTCATGTGCAGTAAACAGATGGCGGTATACAGTATTGGTAAATGAATGTTGAGGACGCAGGGATGCAGAGGACAGCGCAAGATGGACGACGATGGTCTACAGTGGTGACCCCTAACAGGAGCAATTAAAAGAGAAAGAAGATTTCCAAAGACATAAAAG
>CM045749.1:11874228-11929228 GCA_024760905.1 Plotosus lineatus
ACGGCAATGATAAGATCAGCTGCGTATGCAGACAATTTAAAAACCGAACCGCAGTCCATGATCTTAAAACCAAGGAGACCTGCTTTGAGTCGGTGTAAGGGAGGCGCTATTGCGAGGGAATACAACGTGCTCAATAGGGGGCAACCCTGCCTGATGCCCCTCTGCACTTTAAAAGGAGCAGTCAAACCACCGTTGGTTTTTAGTACACACTCATTGTTCAAGGTCCAAATCCTAGCAATGAGACCCAGGCTGAACCCAAAACCCTCTAGTGTTTGCCAGAGTTATACGTTACTCAACCTGATCACATGCCTTTTCCTGATCCAGAGAAATGAGACCAAGTTTCATTCCCAATGAACTGGAGAGGTCCAAAATGTCCCAAATGAAAAAGGCATTGTCGGTTATCAGCCCACTTGGTACACAGTAGGTCTGGTCTACATGAATGACCTGCTCCATCACTTTCCTCAACCTGTCCGCTAGGACTTTAGAAAGGAATTTGTAGTCGGTACAGAGGAGGGACACTGGTTGCCAGTTTTTCAGATTTTGTAGGTCACCTCTCTTTGGCAGGTGTGGGGCCGGTGGTGTAGTGGTTAGAGTGCTGGGCTCATGATCAGGAGGTTGTGAGTTCAAATCCCACTGAGACCCCCACTGTGCTAAGACCCCTGGGCAAGGTTTCAACCACAAGTGTGCCTCTGTTCACCCAGCAGTATAAATGGGTACCAGTAAAAATATACTGGGAAGGTAACCTGCGATGGACTAGCGTCCCATCCAGTAGGAGTTGAACTCCTGGTCGCTTCACGCTACGGAAACCGGGGATAAGCACCGGCCTGATGAGCCACTAGGCTCGGGTGTAAAAAGCCAACAGACTTACCTTACCTCTCTTTGGCAGGAGGGTAACCAGCCTTTCAGCAGACTGTCTCTGCGAACGTCCAGCAGGTCCTCACCGATCGCCGCCTAGAAGGCTTTATAGAAATCGGCTGGCAGTCCATCTATACCTGGGGTTTTCCCCGGTTTGAGGCTCTGTAGTGCCACCAACAGATCCTGCAGGGAAATGTCAGCCTCCGCTGACACCTTTGGCAGAACAGTGAGGAACGTATCCAACGTTTTCGGTTTCTCCGAATCTTCACCTTGATACAATTCTTCATAGTAACCTCCTGCAGCTTTTTCTGCAGCTTCCTGGAGCAGCCGTCCATCCCCAGAATACAGGCAGTGTATCAACCTCCTCTGTCCTTCTTTCCTCTGCAGTCCAAAGAAAAACTGAGAGGTTATCAGAGTAATGTTTTTGAAACGGACTATGTACCACAGCGCCCCTGGTGGGTATGCCTAGCAAGTCAGCTAACATACGCTTTTTGGCTTTGAAGACTTCAACATGTCTTCTTTCTCCTGTGGAGTCTGCCAAAGCTCCACCATTTCCCACCACTGCTGCAAAGAAACAGGACTTTGTTTGTCTAAAATTTTTCCCAAAAACAGTAAAAGCTGTCCTGAAACCTCCGTCACATGAGTGCTGTGTTGAAATGCTAATATGCTCTTCCACATGTTATATTGTTAAGAAAAACGAGGCACTCGACCAAAGAATGGTCTGAGAATCCCACCAGCCCAATCGAACAGTTCTTAAAAACATTATAATGGTGTTTAAAACAATAAAACCCGTCGAGCCTGGCCACGGACAGTATAGTCCATCTCTTGAGTGGAACCAAGTGTACTGCCGGCTGTTGCCGTAAAAGTTTGTCCACGTGTCTAAAAGCTTGTGTGTCTCGACAAGTTTCTTTAGTGTCCTCTGTGGGGCAGTGTGGAGTTCGGGGTGGTTCTGATCGAAGAAGTGATTTTCAGTACAATTAAAATCTCCACTATGATCAGGTACCCGTCCCGACCGCACCTCTGGATCACATCGTCCAGGGCGCTTAAAACCAGGAGTTTCTCTGTGCCCGCGGTTGGAGCGTAAACATTTAAAAACAACATCTTAATCCTCTCCAGCTCTGCTGTAACTTTTAAAATACAGCCCGCCATCACATCTTCAATATGAACAGAAACTGGGTTAAAATCTCTGGAGAATAAAAGTCCAACTCCCCCACTATTGGCACTTTTGTGACTAAAATAAACCCGTCCATCCCATCCCCTCCTCCAGTCGTCTTCGTTGTCCACGGTGCTGTGAGTCTCCTGAATAATAACACCATTTAGTTTTTTTATATTAATCAAGCTAAAAACCGCGGCTCTCTTTATGTCCTGTCTCGCTCCGTTTATATTTAGTGTGGCGATTTTAAAGTCTCCAATGTGAAAATGAAAAGAGGGAGGAGACTGAACCGTGGCAGGTGAAAGCGGGTTGAATGATTAGAAAATGAAAGAAACACATTCGTCCTCCTCAGCGAGTTGTTCTTGATCTCTAATCAAAAAACCTCCTGGTCCATGAAACCTGTCTGTCCGGGCTCGCCTGGCCTTCTCATATGGACACGGACAGAGTCAACGAACAGCCTGAGATCCGGAAAGAAATTTTCGATCTTTGTTTGGAACCTTTTTGTGTCGTGTAAAAACGTTTTTAATTTTTCCACGGTGTACGCCGTGTCTCTGCCCGTTTTCCCAGTGCTTTTGTCCTCGTTCTCAGACCGGCCCTGGGACAGACAGGTTTCCTCTTTTGAGGCTTTTTTTTTTTTTTTTACTTTGTTTCTGTTTTTGTGATCTTTCTCTTGTTTGCTGGTTTTGACAACTCATCCACTACCATCTCCTCCTCCTCCTCCTCCTCCTCCTCCTCCTCCTCCACCTCACCGATTTCCTCCAACACTGACTCCGCCACCCTGGCTGCTATCGGCCCCACACTTTCCTTCTGTGTCCCTATCTCCATCTATTCACTATGTGAGTCTTCCGCACACCCTTTACCCTCCACCTGTGTGTCTGTGTTTTTCACCTGTGTATCCACCGTGGTGTCTGTGCCGCCCTGCACAGTCTGTCTGTGTCTCCGGGCTGTGTGAAACCACCGACCTAGTCTCTCAGGCGGTTGACGTTTTCTTGGGAAATTTAAAAGTGATCTCCCCCGATGTTGTTCCTCACACTTTCAAACCCAACCAGTTCCCCGACACCCAGAACACAGTCCTAAACCGCACAGCTGACTGTCAGGACCATTTTAATGGCGTGCCGGCGAGTTAGCTTTTCCAGCTCGGAGCCAACTGATGTTTTCCCGGTGTGCCAAGCACAAGTGCTCACCGCCACCTCTGTTGCTACCACAAGCACCACAGAAAATTTAATAACAAAATAAACACGCAATGAAAAGAGAAAAAAAACGCTCTCTGCAAACAAGCACACTCCTAGCATGCACTCAGAGAGAGAGAGAGAGAGAGAGAGAGAGAGAGGCCAGTGTGGCAGTGTAGAGGTTAGCATGTCCGACACAAAAATGGTCCTGGGTTCGACTTCAAGGCACGGTGAGTGCTTTTCTGTATGGGGTTTGGATGAGAGAGAGAGAGAGAGAGTGAGCAGTGGATGAGAGAAAAGGGAGAGAGAGCAGTGGATGAGACAGAAGGCAGTGGATGAGAGAGAGACAGAAAGAGAGAGTGCAATCAGTGGATAAGAAAGAGAGAGAGAGAGAGAGAGAGAGAGAGAGCAGTGGATGTGTGTGTGAGAGAGAGAGAGAGAGAGAGAGAGAGAGAGAGAGCAGCAGATGAGAGAAAAGGGAGAAAGAGCAGTATATGACAGAGAGAAAAAGAGAGAGAGCAGTGGATGTGAGAGAGAGAGAGAGAGAGAGAGAGAGAGGGAGCAGTGGATGAGAGAGAGTGCAATGGATGAGAGAGCGAGAGAGAGCAGTAGATGAGAGAAAAGGGAGAAAGAGCAGTATATGAGCGAGAGAGAGCAGTAGATGAGAGAGACAAAAAAAGAGAGAGAGAGAGAAAACAGTGATTTGTGTGTGAGAGAGAGAGAGAGAGAGAAAGAGAGAGAGTGAGAGAGAGAGAGAGAGAGAGCAGTGGATGAGAGAGAGAGAGAGAGAGAGAGAGAGAGCAGTGGATGAGAGAGAGAGAGAGAGAGAGAGAAAGAGAGAGAGAGCAGTGGATGAGAGAGAGCAGTGGATGAGAGAGAGAGAGAGAGAGAGCAGTGGATGAGAGAGAGAGAGAGAGAGAGAGAGAGAGAGAGAGAGAGAGAGAGAGAGAGAGAGAGAGAGAGAGAGAGAGAGAGAGAGAGAGAGCAGTGGATGAGCGAGAGAGAGAGAGAAGGGGGGAGAGAGAGAGAGAGAGCAGTGGATGAGAGAGAGAGAGAGAGAGAGAGAGAGAGAGAGAGAGAGAGAGAGAGAGGCAGTGGATGAGAGAGAGAGAGAGAGCAGTGGATGAGAGAGAGAGAGAGCAGTGGATGAGAGAGAGAGAGAGAGAGAGAGAGAGAGAGAGAGAGCAGTGGATGAGCGAGAGAGAGAGAGAGAGAGAGAGAGAGAGAGAGAGAGAGAGAGAGAGAGAGAGAGGTGGGGGGGGATGTAGGTGAAGCGCATTAACTCGGATCAGATGGAGGAGTCTCAGCACAGCTCGTTGAAATCCGCCACATTCTCAGCGCCACTGCGCGCCCGCGCTTCTGCTCGGCTCCCTGTGCGTGAGCGCTCAGATTTCCGCTCTTCATTCGGGAAAAGTTCACATCTGCGCAAATCCATCTCGAGCCGGAAGCTGCGGCTGAACAGCGCGTCCCTGTTGCGTTCCACAGCGGTAAGTTTCAGCGGCGGACTCGGCAGTGAACACCGAGCTCCAGCTCAATAGGAAAGTGTCCTGAAGCCCGGGCAGCTCCATCTCAGCCCCGGTTCTGCTGTTGCCTCATAAATAGGATGGAGGAAACAATCAGGAAGAGCTGGAGTACTATTATTACATGCATCATGGAAGTGTAGGTTACTGTTTAGTATGCTGTTACCTACTGTAGGTGGCGTGCTACCGGATCCGGTGCTCGGTACAATGGGATGCGGTTTGGTTGGGTTCGGTCCAGCTGCAGCCGATGCGGTAACCTGGTGGACTACATTTACCCAGCACATAGAACATAAAGATGAGGGCTGGGATTGGACTGTTATTATTATTATTATTATTATTATTATTATTATTATTATTATTATTATTATTATATTAATGTGTAGGTCGGTTGTCTTTACCCGTTTTATTCTTTAGGGAAAAGTTTTTATTTCTAAGGTGCTTCAAATATTAGATCATTATGGTAGATTACCTTGTTCATTATTTTTCAATTAAGATTTTTATGCAAAATACACACACAGACACGCACGCACGCACACACGCACACACGCACGCACGCGCGCTCGCGCGCGCGTGCGTGCGTGTGTGCGTGCGTGCGTGCGTGCGCGTCTGTGTGTGTAAGCTTGTGCCATTATAAAATATTGATTAAAAATATTGAATTGATATTATCTAAATAATTGTATTGCTTTGACTAATAGATACAGAATGAATTGACCAATCAGTATTGAATATTTAAATAAGATTTGCATATACTGTAATAGAATAATTAATTCCCTATCCAGTATAATAGTGGTGGCTCAGTGGTTGCCACTGTTGTCCTCAACCCTAAATTTCCAAACTGTATAAATGCTATAAATGTAATACTGTATAAATGTTATATTTAAAAGACTATTTTATCAGAAATTTAAAAATAAGTCAGTTATACAGCACCTGGGAATCATTTAAATGTTGTTGTGTTGGATATTTATGACTAATTTAAGATATATTTTCGTATGGAATCCGAAAGGATTTTATCGGAATGTGATGGACTCTAACGAGGACCTTATGCTAATATTCTGACTTCTCTTTCCATCCCCTTGTCCTAACCCAAAACCTCCACCCCCACCCCCACCCCCCGCCCCCCCACAGGCCAGACATTACCGCTATGGGATGATGGGATTAACCCTGGCTGAGTATTGCTTTTTGGGCACACAGCAGTAAGACCTCACACACTTGTACCTTTTCCTCTGGAATCGCTCTTCGAGTTGATCACTATTGTGTATGGATAATTCAGTAGAGCCTGACTGCATTTCTAAGTGCGGTTGCTTCATAATCTTACACTTTGACCTGGCAAATAAGGACCTCATAACTGGTTCATGGGCCTTTTGAACTCTGTTTGGTGTTAATGCCATTCAAGGATTCCATTGGTGTTAACTGACACACTTCTCACCTTTTTTTTTGTGCTGTGGCCCTCTCCGGACCCTTTTCTTATGGACTCATCTATGGCAGCGAGACGGTGTGCTGTGATTTCCCGTTAACCCTTTCATTGGTAGCGTGTTTAAGTGGGAACGGGTAGGGAGGAGGATGCAGGCCGGGTTGCGGGTGCTGTGTGCCGGTGGAGGCGCTTCTCTCTGCTGCCTGCTCCTGCTGGGGCTCATGTACACGCACCTCCTAAAAGAAGGTGAGTATGATGCAAAGTTTTTTATTTGGCTCTATAATGGTCAGATCAAAGGAATGGTTTATAGCTTGCTGAAGAAAGTGCTGTAAGGCAGAGATTTTTCAGATTTTACATGACGTTTTATTTATCTGTTGCTTAAATTATTTATTATTATTATCACCACCATCTTCCGCTGCTTATTCCGGAGTCGGGTCACGGTGGCAGCAGCCTAAGTAGTGAGGTCCAGATGTTCCTCTCCCCAGTCACTTCCTCCAGCTCTTCCTGTGGGACACTGAGGTGTACCCAGATATTATTATTATTATTATTATTATTATTATTATTATTATTATTATTATTATTATTATATTATTATTATTATTATTATTATTATTATTATTATTATTATGATATGTTATGTGAAGCATCTAGGTCAGAATTCTTATGACATCATAATGTCACTTCAAGGAAATGTAATTATGGGTGGAAATTCCATAATGGTGACCAGGAGCATTCATTCATTGTTACCATAGAAACAAACTCTTTGCTCTAGCGGGAAGCTTTAGTGATGTTTTAAATATCTAGACTATTTGAAAATTCCCACTTGAACAAATCCCATGTGAATGTATTCAACTTTCACAAATAAACTTTAAAATGTACATTAGTCTTCAGAATGTTGGATTCTATCGCAGACACCCCACCCTGTAAAAACTCATTTCAGAGAGATACCCCACCACTCCTCCACAAAAAGCCCAGGTTAACCAATCAGGATGCCCATTCTCTGTTACACTCTCATGTTAACCAGTCACTTGCTCTTCTTCTCAAAAGATTTTACATAAATCCTGGGAGCTTTGTTCTCTTGCTTATGTGTTCTTGTTCTAAAAATCTAATTTCCGGGATATTGTATAAAATTAATGGGTGTCAGGGAGTTGCGATAGCTATGCAAGAGAATCCCAGAAATTCCGGGAGAGGTGGGACGTCTGCTTTCATGATCGTCACCAACAGCCAAAACTACGATTTTAATTTATATTGTGCCTTTCGCGAAACCAAGTGTTTCACATTTATTGAAGGAGTACCCAGTATCCGTGTTTTGTCACAGTTGAATACAAGTGTTTGTGTTTTATGTTTTATTCATAATATGGTAATAACTGTAATATAATTCATAATAACTTTTTTTTTTTTTTTTTTGGGGGGGGGGGGGTCAGAGTCATGGTTGGCACATCTTCCTTGCAGGTTGAGCCCTGTGCCCAGTGAGGAGCATATATGCATTCTTGGGTTCTCTCTGTGTGTTTTAG
Source organism: Plotosus lineatus (assembly GCA_024760905.1). Taxonomy (NCBI): domain Eukaryota; kingdom Metazoa; phylum Chordata; class Actinopteri; order Siluriformes; family Plotosidae; genus Plotosus; species Plotosus lineatus. The sequence goes on from CM045749.1 coordinate 11,881,851, forward strand.
TTTTCTTCCACAATCCAAAAACATACACGTCTTGTCTTGCCATGTACTGGACAAGTAATAGCAAGGTCAAGGCATCAAGGCTGAGGTCTGGAATGTTCTTGTACTGACCAAACTATAACAAGAAAAAGGGACTACAACTAGAAAAAATATACTGAAAGTCAATATATGTGTCTAGTTCAGCTCTGCAAGGCTAAGAAAAAAAATGCTGGTCCATACATGGACAGGGACGTTCCAGATTGAACAACAGCCAATCAAATCACACTCATACGATCATTGCCATCTAATAAAAACAGTCATTATAAAACTTCAAACAGATATTCACATATGAGTGACTGAAAAAATGCATATTTTTAACCTTATATATATATATATAATGTCAACATCAGTCATATCAGCCATATTTGACGATAGTGAGATAAACAGAAGCCTTAGTTTCTCCATGTACACGGAAAATTAATAATAATGAAAATGCCTTGTTTATTAAATTAAAGTAAGTGTGGATAGATTGAAATAGTTATTTAATTCACTCTTGTCAGATATGACTGATATATACTGTACATTATACACATAGTTAAAAATATACTTTTTTGACCATCACAGGCTTAAACGAGGAGCTACTTAGCCTAACATGATGCCTCGCTGCACCTCCGCTATTTTGCACACACTATTTATAGTGACTTGTCTTGGGTCAATCCGGGGTCAGGTGATGCCGAGGACTGGCGGTCTGTTGCTTGTAACAGGCCAAAAAAGTAACCAAAACAATTGATTGTTTGGCACGCCAGCTAATTTTTTGATGCTACATAAACGAAGTTAGCTAGCATTTACTAATAGTAGATGATGACACAAACATACTAGTACATTACAGAGAAGTTTTAATTCCATCTTATTATACTGTACACCAGGATAAGTAGTATTGTACTGTATACCGCACAATACTCAGGTGTACAGTATAATAAATCTACGAATGGATAAAACCTGTACAGAACCTGTTGCTACTGAAACAGTGCCCGTGGCTTAAACTCCTATTAGCATGAAACAACACTCACGGATTCAGGGCGTCTTTCAGAAGTAATTACACCATGTTTCATTTTGAGACTATAAATATAACTTTATTATATTTGTTATGATGATAAGATTGTGTTTCCCTCTTTGGTTGGCACTTTTCGATTTTTTTAGTGTGTGGGATGCCGAGGAATGTAACAGCATTCACTTTGAATTCATTTATTAAAAAGCATGAAAGAGCCTTAAATCAATATTATGAAATATACACCCTTAAATACTCTCACAGCTATGTGAAATGTGACCCACATGGAGCTTTTAATATTTTTCTTATTTATTACTTGTGAAAAATTCATCCACTTATTCACGTATTTGAAAAAAAAAAAAACCCTCAATTTGTTTTATGCTGCAGTTTTATTTATCATCTCTCAAGATGATTGATTGTGATGATGGGAATAAAAATTGATGTGGTGTTACTTAAAGAATATCACCCGAGAGCATGACTGTGTCTTTCAGCTTTCCAACAACATTACTTTAGATATAATTCCATTAGATAACACAAGTGTTGCTAAGCAACACATCAAAGGATCACCAACTGCAGTTTACTTTGATCCAATCAGATTACTCATTTAAAACCAAACAAATTTTTTAAACTGTGAATATTTATTCATGTAACATACAGCTAGTAAACAAGCCGTAGCTAAAGGCATTTTAGTATACCTACTAATGGAAAAAGAAATTAATAAACAAAGTTGACATAGTACTGATTGATAGGTGAGATAACAAAAAGTCGTGGGAGGATTTCGATTCAGCTGATTAGAAACTCGGGCTTGGAGGTGCTAATTCTCAGCCCCGCCTCTTCGCACTCAGCTGTGAATTACTCAGCTCCTACCAATGCAGTCCAAGCTCTGGCAGTACAGCGACCGAACAGGCCGTAGCAACGTGTCCAATATACCATATTCCCAGAGGACACCCCAGAAGATAGTTCGAGGGACACATTCGAAAGCCTTTTCCAAGTCCACAAAGCCTCCCATGCCCCACCAGTATCTCCACTACCCCTGCATAGACTTTCCCAGGTAGGCTGAGAGGTAAAGGTAAAGTCCGTTGGGCTTTTTACACCTGAGCCTACTGGTTCATCGGACCGGTGCTTATCCCTGAATTCTGTAGTGTGAAGCAACTAGGACTAGAACTCCTCCTGGATGGGACGCTAGTCCATCGCAGGTTACCTTCCCAGTATATTTTTACCAGTACCCATTTATACTGCTGGGTGAACAGAGGCACACTTGTGGTTAAGGCCTTGCCCAGGGGTCTTAACACAGTGGGGGTCTCACTGGGATTTGAGCACACAACCTCCCGATCATGAGCCCAGCACTGTAACCACTACACCACCAGCCCCACCCTGAGAAATGTGACTGCACAATGTTTTTGAACACACCCTCGACTCCCTTTTTTAAAAAGGGCGGAACTAATCGGCCCCTGGAGCAAGGCTAATGAGGAGCTTTTTAACTACCTCAGGGACCTCAACCCCAGTGATGAGCAGACTCCCACCCCTCAAAACGTCCAGGCTCTTCGTCTTCCACAGAGGACAGTTGGTCGGATTGAGGAGGTTCTCAAAATATTCCTTTCATCTCTTGATAACCTCCCCAGTCAAGGTAAGCAGCTCTCCTCCATTTACTGTATACAGTATTTGTGGAGTACAGTCCCAAAAGCCAGAGTCAGTACCCAAGGATTGGTCTGGCAGAATCCACACCTTCGGCTGCCACCCAGCTCACACCACCTGACCCTTAACGCCCTTCCCAAAAGTGATGGTACATGGGAGAGTGGACCAATGTCGCCTTTTCAGGCTGGGCCAGGCCAAGCTCTGTGGATAGAAGCCCGACCACCGGGTGCTCGTTTCTGAGCCCCTCCCCCAGACCTACCTTCAGGTAGGGACCCCGATGACTCATGACAATGAAATCTGTGTCCTTGAAATAATGTGGCCTTGGAAAATCCATTGTCCATAAGGCCATGTTTCACAGCCAGAAAAGGGTGAAATGCACCCGCTGGGTTTGGAATGAAGTCCTGCTCCAAGTGGCGGATTTTAAGTATCTCGGGGTCTTGTTTGGGTGCGAAGGAGGGATAGAGCGGAAGATGGACAGGTGGATCGGTGCAGCCTCTGCTGTAAAGCAAAGGTTTTACCGGGCCATTATGGTGAGAAGGAGATGAGCCAGAAGACAAAGCTCACAATTTACCAGCCGTTTCACTTTCCTACCCTCACCTATGGTCTCAAGCTTTGGGTAGTGACTAAAAGAATAAGATTTTGGATATAAGCGGCTGAAATGAGCTTCTGTTGCTGGGTGGTGGGGCTCTCCCTTAGAGATAGCTGGAGAAGGTCAGCCATCTGGGAGGAACATAAAGTAGAACAGCCAATTGAGGTGGTTCAGGCATCTGGTTAGAATGCCAACCAAACATCTCCCTGATGTGGTGTTTCAGGCACGTTCAACTGGGAAGCAACTCTAAAGCGATATTTTTGCAGTTTATTTTTACATATTTTATGTAAATTATGAAGTTGTTTTCTCAGTCTTATTTGCAAGCAGCAAACATTAATTCCTCTAATTTCTTCATTCATTTTCTGAAGCGTTTAATCCTGAGGGTCATGGGGAGGCTGTATATATATACAGTGGCACCAACTTGATGAAAGTCTCACCAAACAAAAAAATTCAGGTTACGAAACACATTTTCCTAAAATTTTTGTCTCTAGATACGAAAGAAGTTCACGTTACGAAAGCGTCATCTTAAACATTCAAACACGCCATTCAAACATGCAAACAATGCACGAGCTGCTCTCCCATCAATGACGTTCAAACATCACGCCCCGCTGGCCTCCCATTGGCTAGGAGGGATGATGCTGTACGTATGTATGTATGTATATACTTATAAGCAAGCAATGTAAATGGTTTGCTGTATGCTTTTTTAAATCCATAAATAAATAACAATGTCAAACTAGAGGTAGAAAAATCGCACCAGTGGCTACTTACCCATTATAAACAATTCGCGGTCATTTTCCTGACTTTGAACTTGACCTACAATAAACATTTTAAAAACATATTTTAGCCTTATGTCCCAATTTGCCTCCCTGAAAATTTGATAGTGATATTCCAACAGTTCCTAAGACAAAGGCATGCGTAACCACAAAAAAGACAGAAGTGAAAATAATACCAGTTATGCCCTAGCGGCGGGTAATAATGTCTCAGAGTGGCATTAAAAAGAACTGTCTGATAGCTGGAGATAACCTACATTCAGTCTGATTTTTGGGCCATGTCATAATACACAGAGGAACAAAATCACAATAGTGAAGGTAGACAATGCTTCTGAGAGTCTTGGTGACCTTGTGGTATTGATATGGAAACGGAGACCAGAATATTGAGGGCAGAATTTACACTTGCTTGAAGTCCATGTTGGTGGTATGATTGTTCATAAAGTCTCAAACCTTAAGTCACTTAAGTACGATTATAATCTGTGTGACGTCGGGGTCTAAATGTTTTATTATAGTAAAGGAGGCGTGGCTTCTATGGCTGTCAGTCCTAATAAATAAGATGTGCCTTCTGTTTCTTTTAGTCTCTATGAAGGTGTGGCCTTTATGTCTGTCTGTTATACCTCCAATTCACTGGAGCACGGCAGACTTACGGAAGCAAAAATGTTGTCATCCGTAAACGTTCCGCAATTATTCTCTCATCTTCCATGTCATTCCGGGTGATTCCAGAGTTATTCCTCAGGTCTTCCTCCTCCTTCCGTATGCTTCCGACAGGCCAAAATATTCCGTGAACATACTTTTGAACATTTTCAAAGGCACGTTCACGGAGAAAAATTCCATGAGTGTTGCGTGGGGTCATTTTGGCGTACTTTGCCGTACCTGTTCCGCACATGCTGTGAACATTCTGAGAGTGTAAGAATTTCCACTTTTCCGTAGGATTTTTACCCATTTTCTGTGTAAAAATGCCGAAGCTCTTCTGTAGACTGCGTTCCGCGCCTTTCTGCTACGATCCTTGCATGTGGTAGTCCAGTGAAATGGGGGTATTACAATAAAATAGGTGTGGTCTCTCTACCTATTACTCCCTACACCTGAGATGTAGCTCACTATGCTTATTAGTGTTGGAAGTTGTGCTTAGCAAGCCTATTTAAGGAGGTGTGGCCCCAATGTTTGTCAGCTATTCATTCTCTCTCCGAAAGTCACTCTGTGCAACTCCCAGAAGACAAGGAGTGTGCTGTGTATCTGCTAACCCCTGTGAAGGCGGATTGGTCTCTATATCAGCCAGTACCAAGAAGGTACTGCTATCAGTCTTACTGATGGAGGTGTTGACTCTATGTCTGTCAATCCTAATAAAAGAGGTGTGGCCATTATATATACATACATATATATATATATATATATATATATATATATATATATATATATATATATATATATATATATATATATAAATATGATGTTTGCAGATGACATTGTGATCTGTTGTGAGAGCAGAGAACAAGTGCAGGAAAATCTAGAGAGGTGGAGGTATGCCCTGGAAAGGAGAGGAATGAAGGTTAGCCTCAGAAAATCAGAATACATGTGTGTGAATGAGAAGGACCCAGGAGGAACGGTGATGTTACAGAAAGCAGAGATAACAAAGGTGGAGCATTTTAAGTACTTAGGCTCAACAATTCAGAGCAATGGAGAGTGTGGAAAAGAGGTGAAGAAGCGTGTGCAGGCAGGCTGGAATGGTTGGAGAAAAGTGTCCGGTGTGATGTGCGATAGGAGAGTGTCAGCAAGAATGAAGGGAAAAGTGTACAAGACGGTGGTGAGGCCAGCGATGTTGTATGGCTTAGAAACAGTGGCGCTGAGGAGGCAGACCTGGAGGTCACGGAGATGAAAATGTTGAGGTTCTCTTTGGGAGTAACGAGGATGGATAGGATCAGGAATGAGTACATCAGAGGGACAGCACATGTAAGATGTTTTGGAGACAAAGTCAGAGAGGCTAGATTGAGATGGTTTGGACATGTACAGAGGAGGGATAGTGAGTATATTGGCAGTAGGATGCTGAGGTTGGAACTACCAGGCAGAAGGCCTCGAGGAAGCCCAAAGAAGAGATTTATGGATGTGGTGAAGGAAGACATGAAGGTCGTTGGAGTCAGAAAAGAAGATGCAGAGGACAGGGTGAGATGGAGGCGGATGATTTGCTGTGGCGACCCCTGAAGGGAACAGCCGAAAGTAAAAGAAGAAGATATATATATATATATATATATATAAATAAAAGGACAGGACAAAGACTTTCTATTGAAACTCCATTTATCACTACAGATCTGTTTCGAGGGGTGGTGAAACCATCCTCTCTCTTCAGGTGATTATAGAATTCTTATATATAGGGATTCTTCTATAATCACCTGAAGAGAGAGGATGGTTTCACCACCCCTCGAAACAGATCTGTAGTGATAAATGGAGTTTCAATAGAAAGTCTTTGTCCTGTCCTTTTATTTTTGTTATTTGCTCTACCAAAAAGTATTGAGCACTCTCCTACGGAAGGATCTACTCAGAAAATCCTCTCTCTCTCTCTCTCTGTCTCTCTCTCTCTCTCTCTCTCTATATATATATATATATATATATATATATATATATATATATATATATATATATATATATATATATGAGTTCTTGTCAAGAAGATTTGGCCTCTATGCATGTCGGTCTTCGTGAAGGAGGTGTGGCCTCTGTATGTCTTAGTTCCAAGGAGGTGTATCCTCAGGCCATTCAGTCCAAGTAGGAGGAGGTGTGTCCTCTGCGCTGTCATTCCCTAGGAGGTGTGGCCACCATGCTTATCAGATTTTCTCTGTAAGTCTGAAATAAGCAGGAGTGGCCTGAGCGCACACACACACCTACAGTGAGGCCTTGGTGAATTATAGGCTAATTATTTTTTTTAATGCATATGTACATTTAATCTGAAAATGAATAATGTTCTTTGGCTGAATTATATAGCAGTTATATTGAGCCATTTTATGGAAGCAGAAGTATTTGCATTTTAAAAGCCATTGAATTCCTAATGAAATCCTTGAAATTCATTCCGTTGTGCTAAAAACATTTTTTTTCCTGACATGCGGAGGATGTGAGATATTTTTTAAAGCGTACATTTTAACTTTCTTTCCATGACATTTGTGAAAAAAATTCTTTAGAATTTTAAAGTGTTGAGCATTCATACGTGGCTCATTTTTTGGTATTGGCTCTCTCTCTCTGCGTCTATATCCAATCACGAGGAATGGATGTCGATCTCTGAAGCTTGAATGACACTCATACACGGATTGTCTTGGCTGTGATCACAATGATCTACCGTACAATTCGCCAGGCCACATACGGACTCACTCACACCTACAGGCAATTTGGTACAGCCAACTGACCTGCTGTTCATGTTTTTAGACTGTGGGAGGAAACCGGAGTACCCGGAGGAAACCCACACAAGCACGGGGAGAACATGCAAAGAAACACCCAGGTCAGGAATCGAACCCAGGCCTTCTTGCTGTGAGGCGGATGTGCTAACCACTACGCCACCGTGCCGCCCTGTTATTGGCTACATTCTGTAAGACATTTAATAAAATTTTTAGAAACCTAAAAAAAAAAAAAAAAAAAAAAATCAAAATTATTTTCAATTTACAAACTTCGCATTCTAAAGAAAACTTTCATGTTTATTAAAAGATAATCCACAGAATAAATTCTAAAGCCACTTTAAATTCATACCACGTAACATTGAGCATCTCCAGAAGTAAATATTCACAAGCCTGGGTCTTGGCTTCAGGTTTTTTCCTCTGACGTGCGAGCCAATTTATAAATGAATGTAACATACAATTTGTTCGACAGACATTTCACCCGTGTTTATTAATGTTGATAGCACTACCTGTATGGATTTTTAGGGCAAATCTTATTGAGTACAAACAATGCTACGTTCTTTCCAGTTTACTAAAACCAATTGCAGATATTTGCCCTTGTGTAGATCATATAGACCAAAATATCAAATATATGGATCTTGACAGGCTTTACGTTCAGATGCCCATCTCATTAAAGCAAAACAACACATTAAACATCATTTTCACACTCCAAGGTTAATCTTTTTGTAATCAAAAACAGTAGTAAAATTTGTAATATTTATATGTGAAGGCTGTTACTGCGCTGCACCAGATATTTCTGACTTTCTTGCCACAAAATCAACAATTTTAGTATGAATAAAGACGGAAAAGAAAGCGGCGATGCTTTGTAATGTACAGGGATTGCTCACTTTTCGCGGTTAATTGGGACCGAGATCCCCTGCGACCGCCGAATTCCGTGAAATAGGACCACCCCCCACCCCCGACTGATGTATACGTACATGTATATGTGTATATAATATAAATAAATACATATTCAACACGGGGGCAGTGGTGGTCTAGAGATAATGGATGCTGGATCGCTGATCCAAAGGTTGGGGTTCGAGTCCCACTCTCCACAAGGTTGTCACTGTCCCCCCCAGTGCAGCTAACTGGGTTATCAAAGGCTGGCCATGTCTCTCACTGTCTATGGTGAGAGGTTCATGTAAAAGAACCATTGCTGATTTTCGTAAAGAGTAGCTGCAAAGCCGTCGGTGTGTTTCCGCCCTGCGATGGCTTGGTGAGCTGTCCAGGGTGTACTCTGCCCTTGCCCGAAGTTGGCTGGGATGGGCACCAGCCTCCCCGTGACCCAAATTAGGATTAAGCGGTTACAGAAAATGAACTGAACATATTCTGCACACCTTACATAAATAATGTAAGAAGTTTTCAATGGGGGTTATGTTGAGGTTTTTTTTTGTTTTTATTTGTTTTGGGTTTTTTTTTTTTTTTTTTTTTTTTTTTTTTTGCATAATTGGCCTTGTTTTATGGCCTCTTCCTTAATTTTCTGATTTTTTAATTCGATGAATTTTTTTAAAAAACGTGATGCACTGAAGCCTCATGAACTGAAGTGCGAAGTAGCGAGGGATTCCGAAATAGTTGTTACTATTTTTTTGAACATCCAATGGCATGGAGATATTTTTGAAAATTTTATTTTTTAATATTGCAAGTATAAATGACCTTAGCATTTGGGCTTTAATTTTTCTACAAGATCCAAAAAAATGGACCACAGCCTTGACCTTTGTGGCTATGTACTCTAAATTGAAAGGGGGGTGTTAGCAGGTTTGCCTCACAGCAAGAAGCTCCGGGGTTTGATTTCAGACTCAGGGTGTCTCTGTGCTTTCTTCCCATAGTCCAAAAAATATGCAGCGTTGGCTAATGGGCAGTTCGAAATTTTGCCCCATATGTGAGAGTGAGAGTTAATCTTGTATGTGTGTCGGCCCTGCAATGGCCTGACGTACTGTTTAGCATGTACCCCGCCTTCTCCCAGAGTCAGTTGAGATGGGTGCCAGTTAGGATTAAACAGCTCAGAAAATGAATGAATAAGTTTTAGTTTTAGGGGATGTTAGTATATATATATATATATATATATATATATATATATATATATATATATATATATATATATATATATATACATATACATATATATATATATATATATATATATATATATATATATATATACATATACATATATACATATATATACACACACACACACACACACACACACACACACACACACACACACACATATATATATATATATATATAGTGTGTGTGTGTGTGTGTGTGTATGTGTGCAGTCTCTGTGCTTTTTCCACTTGATTTAATTACAGTATCCTCAGAGGCCAAAGCTGTCATCTGCAATCATGCAGCGTGACTGTAATGGCGTCTTGGTCAATACTGCAGTGTGAAACAAGCAGGCTGGTGATGAGAGAGATTTTCCAGGATAAAACATATTATTAAAATTCATCATTCCTGAAAAAAATCTTCACACCCACATGGAATTGTTCTGTATGGACCCCTGCATAGAGATCCATGTGCTCTGCATATCGTACCCTAAATATCACTTATCAGCCACTATCTGAATAGTGAAGCATTCAAAGCACTACATATATACAGTACTGTACTGACACAGGTGTCTGTGCAGAATTTAATGTGAAGGAATTTATCAGGGAGGATGTAAAAATTCTCTTTCTCTCTGTCTCTCACACACACACACACACACACACACACACACACACACACACCCACACACACACACACACACACACACACACACACACACACACACTTGCATATTCTCTAAGTTTCAGGCTTTCTCTCTCTTTTATACTTTTTGCTTCGATTTTCCCCAGCAGCTATGAATGATAACAACTGACTTGAGATCAATATTTTTAAAATGGAAATCCAATGCAGTCCAAGATGGAATATCTTCCCCCCCAAAGCATAGAAGAATATCTCTGTATTAAAAAATATGATGTAGAATGATTTAAGACACATTCCAATATATATATATATATATATATATAGGTTTTTCTGAGTAGATCCTTCCGTAGGAGAGTGCTCAATACTTTTTGGTAGAGCAAATAACAAAAAACAAAAATAAAAGGACAGGACAAAGACTTTCTATTGAAACTCCATTTATCACTACAGATCTGTTTCGAGGGGTGGTGAAACCATCCTCTCTCTTCAGGTGATTATAGAAGAATATATACATATATATAATCTTCTTCTTTTCTTCTTTTCCTTTCGGCTTTTCCCTTCAGGGGTCGCCACAGTGAATCATCTGCCTCCATCTCACCCTATCCTTTGCATCTTCTTCTCTTACACCAACGACCTTCATGTCCTCCTTCACCACATCCATGAATCGTCTCTTTGGTCTTCCTCTGGGCCTTCTGCCTGGTAGTTCCAACCTCAGCATCCTATTACCAATATACTCACTATCCCTTCTCTGTACATGTCCAAACCATCTCAATCTAGCCTCTCTGACTTTGTCTCCAAAACATCTTACATGTGCTGTCCCTCTGATGTGCTCATTCCTGATCCTATCCATCCTCGTTACTCCCAAAGAGAACCTCAACATTTTCATCTCTGCTACCTCCAGGTCTGCCTCCTGTCTTTTCCCCAGGGCCACTGTTTCTAAACCATACAACATCGCTGTCCTCAACACCGTCTTGTACACTTTTCCTTTCATTCTTGCCGATACCCTCCTATCACACATCACACCGGACACTTTTATCCAACCATTCCAACCTGCCTGCACACGCTTCTTGACTTCTTTTCCACACTCTCCATTGCTCTGGATTGTTGAGCCTAAGTACTTAAAATCCTCCACCTTCCTTATCTCTGCTCCCTGTAATCTCACCGTTCCTCTTGGGTCCTTGTCATTCATATACATGTATATATATATATATATATGGTTTTGGTTTTTTTTGTATGGCAGATATGCTTTAAAGAAAATTGCATCTCTAGAGAGGATACAAACACAAAAAGCTTTAATTTTCACATGAGATATTTCAACTTTTTTTCCAATAATATACTGTATTGTGTTATCTACTTATTCTCGAGCATGAGGCCTGTACTGAGAAATTTCAATCTGGGGCCATAAAATACAGGAAACACAAAGGCTGTGATTTATCTGTACAGACTGAGCAAACAAGGTTAATAAGAGGTAATCATATGGAATTAAAATGTTGTATATATAGCGACTGGATGCATACTGGAAACTCTATTATAAATATACTGTAGAACACACACACACACACACACACACACACACACACACACACACACACACACACACACACACACACACACACACACACACACACACACCTAGGGCTGATATCATGATAATGCCACACAACAGCGATATAAGAAGTGAGTTGAAATCCACTTTCTGATTGAATGCCACCCACTCTGGGACCTGATTTTATAAACCTTGTTTAATACTAAACGGTCCCTTTTGGCTTGTTTCCGTTATTGCAGAAGGCGCTTAAGATCATTGTGCACACTTGCAGGGCAACACACACCATTCCATAAGCAATTTATTGCATGCACATTATCCAATCAGATTGTTCATTCTGTTTTTGCCCAAAAATAACATGACATTGCAGTAAGATCTTTTTCATGTAAAAAGTCCTGATGAATTCCAGAAAGCCGGAGTTGGGAATGCGGTAGGCTCCCATTTTTTGCGATGGTTCGGTTCAGGCCCTTCCCTCGAATCATGAAAATCTGCGAGTTATTGATGCGGTTTTAAAACCCTATGTATGATATTCTTCTTCTCTTATACCTTAACATCCGGGGATGTCGTTGGGGCGCCTTCATGGCGGGACTTGGGTTGATTTAGCCTGGCGGCGCTCATCCCTCTCCAGGTCGTGGAAACACGCTGACGGCTTTGCAGCTACTCTTTACGAAAGTCAGCAATGGTTCTTCTACATGAACCTCTCACCATAGACAGTGAGAGACATGGCCTACCTTTGATAACCCAGTTAGCGGCACTGGGGGGACAGTGACAACCCTGTGGGGACTCAAACCCCTAACCTTAGGATCAGTGACCCTGTGCCCTAACCACAAGGCCACCACTGCCCGTGTATGATATCGCATGCGCTAAAATATGCTTGTTAAACGCATTCTATAAACAGTCTTAGTCATTAATACAGTAATGATGCAAAAAAATGTAGTAATGATTACGTAAAAACTTTTTGAATTTTGTACTGTGATAATATTTATGAATAAATAAAGCGCTTAGGCTCCTTACCAGAAGCTAGAGAAGATGCAGGGCGTTTGAGTGACATCATAGCGCTTAAATAATCATTAAAAACACACTAAAAAAATGTACTTTGCAGTTCAGGCAATCATGTTCATAACTTGTGTACGAAGGAGAAAAAAAAGAGGCGTACACATCATCTGCAACCAATCAGCAGGAGGGAGAAACAAAAGCTCTCAGTCATTGGCTAAATTTGAATCACATGTCAGTTACTTCCGGTTTTACAGCCAATCCGCGAGTATGCGGCGACGCGAGAGCTGAACCGCGAATTGTTAAGGGCTTACTGTACACCTTGAATGGGATACCAATCCATGCGTACACCAATCAGCCATACCATTAACACCACCTGACTGGTTTAGGCTCGGCTGCCCCATACACACCAAACTTTTGTATCACAAAAAGCAATAACAGTTCCAGCAGTTTGTGCATCTCTCGATCTGTGAGATCAGACCAACGCAGCCATGACACTCACCAGTTCGCTGGTTGTGATTGGTTGGACTACCATACCACCAGATCCCAGGAACACCCCACAAGAACTGTTTTGAAGAGGAATAGACTCGGTCGTTTCGCAATCACATTGTAGCATTGTCAAAGTTATTCAGATCCTTATACTTGTACCGATCCATCCTACTCCGTTCAAAGGTTTACGCAGAAGTTGCCACGTTGTCGGATTCTCGCTGAATAATTTCCGGTGGAGAACGCTCTCCCAGAGCTCGTTTTTAGTGCTGCTGTTTACATTAATGCATAGCGAGTTCTGAGCACTCCATGTACCGCTTCGGTTAAAGTACAGGTGCCCTGAGGCGTCCTTTTGAAGATGCGCTAATATAGCAATGCAAGGGGGCAAAGAGTGGCCCTAAATCCTGGCCCTGATGGCTCCCCTACAACGCAGCCATCTGTCATGGAGCGGACAGGAAATCAAAGAGTGCTTGGCTAAAGGCCTGAGAGTAGGCAGACAGATGAGCTGTCATCGCCCAGTCCGCTGACCGTTTATTTAACAATACGTTTAGAAATGTCACTACGCTGTCTGCACGGCCAGACACACTTACACGTGCACACACGCTGTGTGGGGTCGCTCTTCCAGCCTTCTGCTAGAATTGACGGTGGCAGTGTATAGGTGTGGAAGAAAGAAAAAGTGAGTGAGATAGAAGAAGAGTTACCTCATATCATATTTGTATTTCAGTGAATTACCATATACACCGCGACTCACACCACATCTGAATAAAACATAAGTTGTGGCACTACATTACTTCTTGCATCCTGTCTATTTATTCTCCGGGCATTTTATATTGTATATAATGCAAATGAGCTCAATCCTCTTCCAGTACCACAAGGTCTAAACTGTGGTGTGCACTCAAAATTCAGCGTCAGGCTCCAGTCGTGCCACTGTAGCTAATGAAGCTCTTAGTGGAAGGGAATGTTTATGGAAAACTTGAAACGCTTTTAAGGGATATATCAATTGTGATGCAGAAAAAGACCTACATTTCACCGCCACGTGGATTCGCATTTTATTCGTGTCAACTGCTGACCTGTTTCATAGCAAATTATGCTGCTCTCTCTCTCTCTCTCTCTCTCTATCTATCTTTTGCACACACAGACATATAGAGCTGGAATTTTCCAGGGTTCCAGGTTAAAGAATAATAGCCTTCATGTTCATTTTCTATCCAGTTCTTTTCATGCTCTCTCTGAGCTCTGTCAATACATTAATAGAGAAATCTAGAGATTTAAAGTTGAATAAATCTATACTAAGCTGCTACACACTAGGGCAGTGCTTCTCAAATAGTGGGGTGCGCCCCCCCCCCCCGGGGGGGGGGGGGCGTGGTATGATGCCAGGAGGGGGGGCGCGATGTGATGCCGGGGGGAGCTCGTCTGACCCAGGGGAACATGCTGCTCTGGAATTGTGTACGAGAATTAAGTGTAATTGCACCTCCACTCCACTAGTTGGCAGTGATGCTCTCATTGTCACGTGATGGTGTAGCGGTTTTTCGCACGAGCAAACGATATGAAGTGCAGTAAACAACCCCTCAAGAAACAACACGTAAAAATTTCTAACAATAACAAAGAGAAAGGTGGAGAGAGACAGAGATATTAAGACATAAATAAGTAAAACGAGGTTACATAACGATGTATTTTTTTTTTTTTAATTTCAGGCACATTGGTGCACTTTAAATGTTTTCTGTTGCAGATTAAAAAACAATGTTAATGAAGTTTTTTATATAGATATACGTACGGGGATCCCTCACTTTACACGGTTAATTGGGACTGAGATCCCCCCGCGACCACAGAATTTCACGAAGTAGCCTCAACCCCCCCCCTGACTGACATATACATACATGTATATGTGTATATAATATCAGTAAATACATAGTCAATGCTATAAATACTTATAATAACAATTAAACATTCAAAAATAATGCGATGTAAATAAAATATAAATACACACACATACAGACGCACGCGCACACAGATGCGCACCTCACATAAAAATGTAAGTAGTTTTGGGGGGGGGGTTGAGTTGGTTTTTTTGTTTTTGTTTGTTTGTGGGGGTTTTTTTTGTATAATTGGCCTTGTTTTGCAGCATTTTCCTTAACTTTTCCCTATTTTATTAATTTTTTTATTTTTCGATGAATATCTTTGGTAATTATTTCGGTAAAAATTATCTTTTACCCGCGGTGCACTGACGCCGTATTAACTGAAGTATGAAGTAACGAGGGATCACTGTATATTAAAACTCTGAACGAGTCCAAACGACGCTGTCACACAGACGCTATGCTTTGCTTGCGGAGTGGGCGGTGCTGATCTGCCTCTACAATTCTACAAATATGTACAAAATTAACTATATTAATCTTGTTTTAGTTTGCTTTTCTTTGTTACCATATAGTATATAACAAACATTTGAATGAGTTTTCAAAAATATTTCAATGATCTGGTACTTTATGCTTTGCTTGTAGAGTACATAGAGGTCACCTGACCTATCTGTCATGGTGAAAACGTTCATTCATTAATTTTATGAACCGCTTCATCCTAATTATGGTCACAGGGAGGCAAGCGTCCATCTCAGCAGACTCTGGGCAAGAGCAGAGTACACCCTGGACATCTCGCCAGGCCATCGCAGGGCAGAAACACGCCGACGGCTTTGCAGCTACTCTTGTCGAAAGTCAGCAATGGTTCTTTTACATGAACCTCACACCATAGACAGTGAGAGACATGGCCGGCCTTTGATCACAGTCAGCTGCACTGGGGGCGGGGGGCAGTGACAACCCATTGAGAGTGGGATTGGAACCCCCAACCTTGGGATCGGTGACCCTACTCCCAGGCCACCATTGCTATGGTTAAAATATGTGAAAATAAGCTATAAAGTCTTGTTTTTTGTTTTGTTTTTTCTTCAATTTCCCTGTGTAGTATACACTACATCCTTCATTCATCTCAGGCTTAGTGATGCCACTGGATAGTTTCTGCTCCTGTGTGTGGTATCAGTTAAGTTCAGACACTACTGCCAGGAAATTTTTGGGTCAAGCCAAGTCAGTCATGCTTGTGTTTGAAAGAGAACATAGACCAGAGCAGAGTTTGATCAGTGCTTTCAGGGAGCTTGAGGCTAGATTTTGTAATTTTTTTTTTTTTTTTTTTTTTTTTTACTTTGTAGATAAGTAAGTTCCAGTTTTTGAATTTTACACAGGATTATCCAGGAGATGATTTGTGGAAATACCAGCAATATGGCCGGAAAAGAGAAGACATATTTGTTTGCAGTTTTGGTTGTAGCGGTCTGATGGTGTATTTGGAATGACATGTCAGAACATACTTACCAGTTTAGCCTAAAAAAGGACAAAAGACTAAACGAGTACCTGAGTAGCACCTCAGAAGTGGAAAACACAATATATACTAGCAGGTAAACCAAGATTTAATGCATTGTCAGATAGAATGACCAGAAACGATAAAAAAAGTTTTCACATGGGATCATATCTCCAGGGAGATCACAGCTTAGTCTTCATTTTCTGAAACCGCTTAATCCTAATTGGGGTCATGGGGAGGCTGGTACCCATCCCACCTGACTCCAAGTGACAGCAGAGTACACCCTGGACAGCTCGCCAGGCCACCGCAGGGCAGAAACACCTAAGGATGGGGGTTCAGTCCGCACTATCAATGGGTTATCACTGTCCTCCCATTGATAGTGGGGCTTGAACCCCCAACCTGAGGATCAGTGATTCAGTACCTTTACCATCACTGCCCTGGATGGAACCTGTGTTTTTGATTGTTTATCTTATAATCTTTCAGACTGACTCTTTGAGCCATGTCCTTCATTCACTTGCTGCTGTTTGTTGGTTTTATGATTCCAAACCCACATGATCTGACAAATGGAAAAGCACTGCACACATACATAATACATTTCTCTGATGCTGTCTTTTTAGGTCAAATTGCATAAGCCATCGCTTGAGTCACCTGCGATGGCCTGCCGAGCTATCCAGGGTGTACTCTGTCCTCGCCCAGAGTTGACAGAGAAAGTCTCCCCGCATCCCTAATTAGTATTAAGTGGTTTAAAAGATGAATGAATAATTGAAAGGATCTCTTGAGTCACCAAAACATTTTGGTCAAGACTGATATTCCACAGTCTTGTTCTGAAGTTTGAATCAGTCAGACCTTTTTGAAAAAAACTGTGAGATTCATCGGTTTTATTTTTTATTTTTTTGATATTACGGTTATTTAAAAAAACAACAACAACAACAACAACTCCAGTGGCATATACATACTTGCTACATATTCACTGGCGAGGATGGCTGCTTCAATTCTTTGATTGTGGAAGAATTCAAAAATGAATGGAAACAAAGTAGACACGGCAAGACACCATAAACACACAATGGAACAGTGTCAATAGGCACATAAATAGCAGCAAAAAAACCCCAAACAAAAAAGCCCCCCCCCCCAAAAAAAAAATTGTACAAAAGTTGTAAAGAAAACTAATGGAACCAAGTCTCTTCTTTGGGGGAACCCTCCAGTAACAGTACATTTATGTATAATTACATTCACCATGCAGCGTGTTGTGCACAAATGTTTGGTTAAAAAGTAGGTATGTCTCACTCCTAAGTTTAAATTATATATATATATATATATATATATATATATATATATATATAAATGCAGCCATGAGGCGGGGGGGGCACTAACCAGTGTCTCTCCCCCTTATGCCGGTCCCAAGCCCGGATAAATGCAGAGGGTTGCGACAGGAAGGGCATCCGGCGTAAAACTTCTGCCACATTTAAAAATGCAAATGATCAAAACAAAATTCATACCGGATCGGTCGAGGCCCGGGTTAACAACGACCGCCATCAGTGCTGTCAACCAACAGGGTGCTGATGGAAATTGGACTACTGTTGGTCGAAGACGTCGAAGAAGGAGAGGCGGGAGGCGTGTCCGTAGGCAGAGAGAGAAGAGGAAATGCGTGAGCCTCGGACTGAGAGTAGGGACTTTGAATGTTGGAACTATGCAAGGAAAAGATAGGGAGCTGGCTGACATGATGCAGAGGAGGAAGGTGGACATACTGTGTGTTCAGGAGACAAGGTGGAAAGGTAGAAAGGCTAAAAGCTTAGGAGCAGGGTTTAAACTGTTTTATAATGGTGTGGATGGGAAGAGAAATGGAGTAGGAGTCATCTTGAAGGAGGGGTTTGTCAGGAATGTTCTAGAAGTGAAAAGAGTGTCAGACAGAGTGATGAGTCTCAAGTTAGAAATTGAAGGCGTGATAGTCAATGTTGTTAGTGCTTATGCCCCACAGGCAGGATGTAAGCTAGAAGAGAAGGAGAGATTCTGGAGTGAGTTAGATGAAGTGATGCAGAGTACCCCCAGAGGTGAAAGAGTGGTCATTGGAGCAGACTTCAATGGACATGTTGGTGCAGGCAACAGAGGGGACGAGGAAGTGATGGGCAGGTTTG
The DNA here is from genome assembly GCA_024760905.1 of Plotosus lineatus. Taxonomy (NCBI): domain Eukaryota; kingdom Metazoa; phylum Chordata; class Actinopteri; order Siluriformes; family Plotosidae; genus Plotosus; species Plotosus lineatus. The sequence continues at coordinate 11,900,451 of CM045749.1, forward strand.
GTATCCAGGACAGGAACACAGAAGGACAGATGTTGATCGATTTTGCAAAAAGGATGGAAATGGCTGTGGTGAATACTTTCTTCCAGAAGAAACAGAAGCATAGGGTGACTTATGAAAGCGGAGGTAAGAGCACACAGGTAGACTACATCTTGTGTAGGCGAGGTAATTTGAAGGAAGTCAGTGACTGCAAAGTAGTAGTGGGTGAGAGTGTTGCCAAACAGCATAGGATGGTGGTGTGCAGGATGACACTGATGGTGAGAAAGGTGAAAAGGCAAAGGTAGAGCAGAAGACAAAGTGGTGGAAGCTGAAAAAGGAAGAGTGTCGTGTTGTCTTCAAGGAGGAGTTGAAACAGGCTTTGGGTAGTCAGGAAGTGCTTCCAGAGGACTGGACAACCACAGCCAATGTGATCAGGGAGACCGGTAGGAGAGTATTTGGTGTGTCCTCTGGAAGGAAAGTAGATAAGGAAACTTGGTGGTGGAATGAGGAAGTGCAGGAGTGTGTACAAAAGAAGAGGTTAGCCAAGAAGAAGTGGGACATTGAGAGGACCGAAGAGAGTAAACAGGAGTACAGGGAGACACAGCGTAAGGCGAAGGTAGCAGTGTCAAAGGCCAAACAGAGGGCGTATGATGACTTGTATGATAGGTTGAACAGTAAGGAGGGAGAAAATGATCTATACAGGTTAGCACAGCAGAGAAATAGAGATGGGAAAGACGTGCAGCAAGTTAGAGTGATAAAGGACAGAGAGGGAAATGTATTGACTGATGACAGAAGTGTGCTGGGAAGATGGAAAGAGTACTTTGAAGAGCTGATGAATGAGGAAAATGAGAGAGAAAAAGAGTAGAAGGGGTGACCGTTGAGGAGCAGGAAGTAGCAAAGATTAGTAAGGGAGAAGTGAGGAGGGCATTGAAGAGGATGAAGAGTGGAAAGGCAGTTGGCCCTGATGACATACCAGTTGAGGTATGGAAGTGTCTAGGGAGGTAGCAGTAGATTTTCTGACAAGAATATTCAACAAGGTCTTAGAAAGTGAGCAGATGCCAGAGGAATGGAGGAGAAGTGTGCTTGTGCCCATTTTTAAGAACAAGGGCGATGTACAGAGTTGTGGCAACTACAGAGGGATAAAGTTGATGAGCCATACAATGAAGCTATGGGAAAGAATAGTGGAAGCAAGACTAAGGGCAGAGGTCAGCATTTGTGAACAACAGTTTGGTTTCATGCCAAGAAAGAGCACCACAGATGCAGTGTTTGCTTTGAGGATGTTAATAGAGAAGTACAGAGAAGGTCAGAAGGAGCTGCATTGTGCCTTTGTGGATCTGGAGAAAGCATATGACAGGGTGCCGAGAGAAGAACTGTGGTATTGTATGAGGAAGTCTGGAGTGACAGAGAAGTATGTTAGAGTGGTGCAGGACATGTATGATAGATGTAAGACAGTGGTGAGGTGTGCTGTCGGTGTGACAGAAGAGTTCAAGGTGGAGGTGGGACTACATCAAGGGTCAGCTCTCAGCCCCTTCTTGTTTGCTATGGTGATGGACAGGCTAACAGATGAGGTTAGACAAGAATCTCCATGGACTATGATGTTTGCAGATGACATTGTGATCTGTAGTGAGAGCAGAGACCAAGTGGAGGAAAATCTAGAGAGGTGGAGGTATGCCCTGGAAAGGAGGGGATTGAAGGTTAGTCTTAGTAAGACAGAATACATGTGTGTGAACGACAAGGACCCAAGAGGAACTTTGAGGTTACAGGGGGCAGAGATAAAGAAGGTGGAGGATTTTAAGTACTTAGGCTCAACAATCCAGAGCAATGGAGAGTGTGGAAAAGAGGTGAAGAAGCGCGTGCAGGCAGGTTGGAATGGATGGAGAAAAGTGTCCGGTGTGATGTGTGATAGGAGAGTATCGGCAAGAATGAAGGGAAAAGTGTACAAGACGGTGATGAGGCCAGCAATGTTGTATGGTTTAGAGACAGTGGCCCTGGGGAAAAGACAGGAGTCAGAGTTGGAGGTAGCAGAGATGAAAATGTTGAGGTTCTCTTTGGGAGTAACGAGGATGGATAGGATCAGAAATGAGTACATCAGAGGGACAGCACATGTTAGATGTTTTGGAGACAAAGTCAGAGAGGCTAGATTGAGATGGTTTGGACATGTACAGAGGAGGGATAGTGAGTATATTGGTCGTAGGATGCTGAGGTTGGAACCACCAGGCAAAAGGCCCAGAGGAAGACCAAAGAGAAGATTTATGGATGCAGTGAAGGCGGACATGAAGGTCGTTGGAGTAAGAGTAGAAGATGCAGAGGATAGGGAGAGATGGAGGCAGATCATTTGCTGTGGCGACCCCTGAAGGGAACAGCCGAAAGGAAAAGAAGAAGAAGATATATATATATATATATATATATATATATATATATATATATATATACATTCATGTTCTGTAACCACTTAATCCTAATTAGGGTCACGAGGAAGCTGGTGCCCATTCCAGCCGACTCAGGGCGAGGGCAAAGTACTCCCTGGACAGCTCACTAGGCCACCGCTGGGCAGAAACATGCTGACAATTGTGCAGCTACTCTTGACAAAAGTCAGCAGTGGTAGACAGTGAGACATGGCCGGCCTTTGATAACCCAGTTAGCTACGTTGGGGGACAGTGACAACTCTTTGAGAGTGATCAGTGATCCAGCACCTTTACCACCGAGCCACCACTGCCCTATATATATGTGCCCTGCTCCAATACCCCCCCACCCCCCGCCCCCCGTGTTTTTTATCTTATGTCTAATAACCGTCCATGTGCACGGGGAGCAAAATGGTAGATCAAACTTACCAATTTTATTCGATCAGTCTCTGTAATGGTAAAATGAGGCGTCCACTGCCTGTAAAAGTGAGTTTACATGGTATTTCAAGCCCGCCTACCACTGGGGAATGTCTATAATATTCATCAGTAACAACACATTTGATTGTTCCGCCGTGCTTTAAAAAACAGGAAAATATTTTGCTGTGTTCTCTTGGTAAATGTCCAACAACCGATGAACCATTAGAAACTGCTACAGCAAAACTATGGGATGCTCTGAATGAATGGAGCGATGAGCCAGATATTCACCGATCAGAAAGTGATGAGTATTTTTCACCCTATTCTCCAGCTCACTAACTTCATACATTTAAGGACCTTCCTGGCCATGTGCTTTTGTTTATGTACATGTTGATTGGTTCAAAGTGCCATGTGCTAAAGTTGACATTCGTGTTGATTGGCTTGATTTTACTTCCTGGAAAATGTTTAAAGGAACAGCGGGAAAAGTAAGGGGCCTTTTTTTATTATTTTTCACATTTTTAAAGGGTCTTTTATTTAAATTTATGCTGTTTTCTGTTTATTTTCAGCTTTCATGTAAGTAATTTGGTTGATACCACAAAATGAATAACTCAAATACCAGTAAAATTCTTTTATTGTTCTGTTATTATTAATGTTTTCCACCTCGATGGGAATAAGCACTTACCCTTCCACTCCGCTGGTAACATTTTAATAAGCGCCCACCTACTCGAGTAAGCGCTTATTATATCAAATACGATATATATATATATATATATATATATATATATATATATATATATATATATATATATATATATATATATAATCTTCTTCTTTTCCTTTCGGCTGTTCCCTTCAGGGGTCGCCACAGCAAATGATCTGCCTCCATCTCTCCCTGTCCTCTGCATCTTCTACTCTTATATATATATATATATATATATATATATATATATATATATATTAGTACTGTATATGTACTGCCTTTTAAGTAAAAGGAGCCAATCTATTTTAAGAAGCCAATCTAGAGGCAAACAACAAATGCATGCAAAGAGAGATTGCAAACCTTTCCCAAGCAACAAAATACAAACAAAAAAAAATTCAGAAAGTATGCAAGACCCCCTGCAGGGCCCAGTGTAATGCCACATATAAGATTCTCCTGTCATACATTGTTAAGGAATTTTACCTAGATACAGAATTTGACCAGGATTCTTTCCAAAAGCTAATGCATCCGTCCTTGTCCAAAACCTCACCCTGGGTAGAAGTTTCATGAAAATCTACACTTCAAATTTTACATAATCCTGCTCAGAAAAACCCAAGCAAACTGAAGTCAAAAGATAATGTTCTTGGCAGAGGTAAAATGCCTAGCTTTGTACTTGCACTGCATGAGTCTGAATGTGGTTGTACTGTGGGACACTTTCCTTTTGTCAGTGATGCTATTTTGCCCCTTTTAATAACATTTTATACGGTTTTAAGAGCCGTTTTAAATCCCAGGCTCAAATCTTTTTGTATATTTAAGCAGGCAAGAGCCTGGCCTTGTGTGACTGAGTGTCATTCCCTGGGTGTCTCCAGTCCCCAGCTGAGTGTCATTCCCTGGGTGTCTCCTGTCCCCAGCTGAGTGTCATTCTCTGGGTGTCTCCAGTCCCCAGCTGAGTATCATTCCCTGGGTGTTTTGCCAGGATGTCTGCCGAGTTTACAGTCGTCTAACTGATTCAGCTCCCTTGAAGAATTAGATGAACTTTCCTGAAGCGGGCCTGGAGTATCTGATCTGATCTGATCCGATTCTACTGATCTATGTAATTCTCGACCATTATAAGACAGAATGAAAGAAATTCATTCAGGCACTCAGTACCCTGATTTACACATTATTCTCTACAGTCTCTGTTTCACTGGGGTGTCTGTACACCCGAGGGGTCAAATCTGTCTCCAGTTCCAAGCTTATACTCAACCTGCAAGCGCTTCTGTCCCTACAAATCAGTACAAATTCAGCAAGAACCACTGCTCGGGGTCACACAGAGCACCAGTAACACTCCAGCCAAATAAACTTCGGGGCAAATAGAGAGGCTAGAAAAGCATGAAAGTAGATATCGTTTGAAATTATGCAGAGCGTTAAACTTACCAAACTTTCTTATATAACGGTCTCATATTTGGGATGCTTTAAATGAATCTTGACATTTCTGCAGACTCTTGGCATCTCTCAGCAGTTTCTTTAAGAAGCCTCGCAGACTGATTTTCCAGCAGCGTTGAAGAAGTTTCCACATATAATATAAATCAAGCAGCTCTTCTTGACTCTTCGTGAAGTTTGTGATGAGAACTGCTTATTTAGACTTATTTATTTTTCTACCGTACCTACACAGGTGACACATAGGTGTGGAGACGATATCGAATACGGTATTCGTAAAGGCACGAATAGTGTGTTTATGAATATTTTTTCACACAAATATTTCTTTAATTATCTGTTTTCAGCAGTGGGTCACATGGTGGCATAGGGATTAGCATGTCCTCTTCACAACAAGAAGGCTCCTGGGTTCAAGTCTGTGTGGAGCTTGCTTGATCTAAAGGGCTTGCATGGGTTTCTTCCTGGTACTCCAGTTTTTCTCCCACAGTTCATCATTCAGTTCATTTTCTGTAACCACTTAATCCTAATCAGTGTCCTGGGGAGGCTTGCGTTCATCCCAGCTGACTCTGGGTGAGGACAGAGTACACCCTGGAGAGCTCGCCAGGCCATCACAGGGCGGAAACACGCTGACGGCTTTGCAGCTACTCTTGTCTAAAGTCAGCAATGGTTCATGTACATGAACCTCACACCATAGATAGCGAGAGACATGGCCGGACTTGGATCGCCCAGTTAGCTGCACTGGAGGGGACAGTGACAACCTTGTGGAGAGTGGGACTGGAACCCCCAACCTTAGGCTTAGCGATCCAGTGCCTTATACTACTAGGCCACCACTGCCCTTTCTCCCACAGTCCAAGTCCAAGTCCAAAGAATGGAGATTAGGTCAGCTGTCTGTTTGAAATTGCCCTTCTTTGTGAGTGTGAATCTGAAAGGCTCCGTGTTGGCATAGCGAAGGACTGACAAGCTGTTCAGGGTGTACTACACCTTCGCTTAGAGTTGGCAGAATTGACTTCAGCCTCCCTGCAACCCAAATAGAATTAAACAGTTTAGCAAAGGAATGAATGAATGAATGAATGAATGAAAATAAGAACAACAAAGATATCACGTAGTCTACTTTCCTGATGTGAGCAAATATTAGTTTTTAAGATTTATTTTAGTGAGGCTCCTGGATAAATAGAATTCTTGCAGGGTTTATTGAAATCATGAATCAATATTACTGTAAAAGCTGAGGTTGGCAATCTGGAAAGATAGCAAAAGCTGAAAGAAGCATCTCTTTAAGACTCCATCTAAACCCAACCCCTACCCTTGGAGACCCTGCGAAAGCTACATCCCCCTCCACACATGCTGTGGTTCGTGCATGGTAGGGTCACGCACGTGCAGAGAAACACACAAGCAGTTGATTGAATGTTTCCCAGCAGACGGAGAACTTTCATTGGTTGGCGTATTTAGAGGATTACAGTGAAACTTCAGATCCTTCGAACCTTTTTCAGATATTATAGGTTATTGATTTCTGTATAAAGGCCATTTTAATAAATGTAACAATTTTTTACGAAGATAAAACAAAATAAATCAACCCCAGCTTTAAGTGTTCATTATTACTATACGTAATAATACTTGGAATAAAACTTGAAAGAATATTTATAATTCATAGGTTAATCTAATTATATATTTTTTAAAAATACAAATTCAAGTAACTTTTTCCTTCAACAAATACAAATTTATATGAATACAGATACATTTACTGGGTTCTTTTCACACCTCTAATGGCAAGGGCCTTTTTTTCATGGTTTGACTCCATGTGTTCTATTAGAACTTTCCCTGGGTTGCCAGTTCAAGGTTTTTTAATTCGAAATTGTGAGTAATAGTAATAGGAAGTAAGGTAAGACTGCAAGCAATCGTTTTTTTGTTGTTGCTTTTGTTGAAGTGTATTCCCATGATGCCGAGAGAGGATTTTAAAATAACGAATAAGAATAAAAGTGTTTCATTTCTGCAAAGATATGTTTTAGCAAACAAAGGATGATGTGCAATACAGTATACAGAAGCGTTGCGAGAAAGATTCGAGGAGGGAAACAGGGATTGTGAAATGATTATTAGATAAACCAAGTGATGTCAACAAGGTGTATTCTGGATTTTACAAAGTACACATTTGTATATGTTATTGTGAATTTGAATTCTCAATGACTGAGAGCAGGAATGGAAATGCTGGCTAATCCATTCAGGATGTGGGATGCAGCTAGGTTGGGAATTTTTGCTGAAGTATGGCAACACCTTCTTAAGATACTATCTCATGGAGCAGTAAATGGTAACGAACATAGCAAACTGCGCAAAGATGTCACTTGGGCGGGATTTGAGGTGGTGCGTAACAGTGCTAGGAGAAGGAGAATTTTGTGCATGTGCAAATATACAATACAATATAGAAATGCCAGCGAAGAAAGTGTAATTGCGCATCCTCTACAGTAGGTGGCTGCAAAATTACACTTAATTGTAGTACAGTATGGCAAAAAAGCATGTTCCCCAGGGCATCTCATCACGACCCACAAGGGGGGAACTCCCCACTATTTGAGAAGCACTGGCCTTGTGCGGGCTCACCACGAGCCTTTCCTCGCTGGCATTTGTACCGTGTAGCGCTGGCATTTGTAGCGTGCACATGCACAAAATTCTCCTCCACCACCTCATGCCTGCCCACGTGACATCTTTGCACGGTCAATGATCAGAAGGGTTAGTTAACTTATTGTTTATTTTTGTTTTATTATTGATTATTATTAATGTTTAATGTACATGTTTTATTATTATTATTAACTATTTATTGTTCCCCCAGTGCAGCTAACTGGGTTATCAAAGGCGGGCCACGTCTCTCACTGTCTATGGCGTGAGGTTCATGTAAAAGAATCATTGCTGACTTTCGACAAGAGTAGCTGCAACGCCATCAGCGTGTTTCCGCCCTGCAATGGCCTGGCGAGCTGTCCAGGGTGTACTTTGCCCTCGCCCAGAGTGGGCTGGGATGGGCACCAGCCTCCCCATGACCCGAGTTAGGATTAAGAGGTTACAGAAAGTGAACTGAGCTGATGATATTTATTGTCTTTACATGTTTATCTTTAATATATTAGGTGAAATATACATGTTTGTGTCAGGTTATATGAGTTTGGGATGGATTAATTGGTTTTCTATTATTTCCAATGGGAATTTTTGTTTCATCTAACAAACATTTTGACTTACGAGCTTGCCCTGGAATGGATTAATTTCGTCAGGTACCACTGTATGTGCAAACTTTTGCACTCTTTTATATCCTAGAAAATTCTACATATTTCCGAGCTTTGCAGACGCCATCTTATTCTCTGTATGGAAACAAAAAGGCTTGCTATAACATCAATGACCACGACACGCCCCATCATAGCTTTCATGGAAATAACAAATGCAATGTTTATCTCTCGTTCTTTTGCACTTCTTTCTGATTCTGTCTTCCTGTAGGGTTCTGTATCTCTCCCTTCCTCCCTGGCCTTCGAGGTTCATCTCACTTGGCCTATTCATCTGTTTGATGTTGAAAACCTTGGGAAATTATCTGATAGCTGATGCTCGGGCTGTCTCAAGGCAAACAGCTGTGCATGTTTCCCTTAAGGTGTATGCCACTACACAGATGTGGATGTCCATATCTACTCTGTGTTTGTTATCGCATTACGATGTTTGGATATTTTTAAACATTGTGTGTGTGTGTGTGTGTGTGTGTGTGTGTGTGTGTGTGTGTCTTCTGAAATAAAAAAAGCCAAACAGGCAGCTCTCAATAGAGTTAAAAGCCTTTTAATGCTCTTCTGTATAATCTCTGAGCTGAGGCTTTACCACGGACCATTGTACAAAGATTCGCTTCAACACAAAGAGGTACAATTTGGGGAAAAATTGAAACAGGAACAGAGCGAGAGTGTGAGAGGTGACCTTGAACTGGTCCCTTACCCTCTATCGTCTTTACCATAATGATGTCTGCTGGGGTTTCTCTTCTTCCTCTTAATAAAATGCCCCCCCATCACTGATGAGGTTAAAACAATGTTAATAGCCTCCTCACAAAAGAATCTGGCTGGAAAATGCCGTGATGTTTAATTCAGGGGCAGGAATAGTCTTTCAAAGTTTTTACCTCAACAAGCATCATCATCATCATCATCATCATCATCATCATCATCATCATCATCACCATCATCCTGGTGGCCAAGCTTTAATAGATTACTAATACAGTGGTACCTCACTTTACGAAAGTCTCACCAAACGAAAAATGCAGGTTACGAAACGCATTTTCCTAAAATTTTTGTCTCTGTATACGAAACAAGTTCACGTTACTAAAGCGCCACCTTAAAAATTCAAACGTGCCATTCAAACATACCATTCAAACATTAAAATGCGCCATTCAAATATTCAAACAATACACAAGCTGCTTTCCCATTAATGACGTTCAAAACATCCCGCCCAGCTGGCCTCCCATTGGCTATCAACTGAGCTGTTGTTCATTTTGCCTTCACTCAAGCGCCATCTTGGACAGGTCCACCTGACGCCATTTTGGACAGGGATCCCATTGGCTAGGAGGGATGACGCAGCTGCCTCCCATTGCCTATTATGGAGCTGAATCAACCATGATGCTTTTCGTGTAAAGGACAGAGTCACTGTTGTTTTATGCTTTAGTTCCTGACTCGGGCTTTTAACCCTCCATAAACATTTGTAAGATTATAACTTTGCTAAGAAGACATGGTCAACACACACACACACTCACACACACACACACGCGCGTGCGCGTGCGTGTGATTTCCAGTCCGAGTGAGAAGAAGAAACGGGCTTGAGTGATATCACAAAGGAATATGGCCAAACCTGTCTACCATCGGTACGATATTGAAGCAGAAGGAGGTCTTAAAAGGTATACTTTTATCATTTTTAAAGGGTTTAGGGGGTAGTATTGGGAGCCTTGGAACGAATCACACGTTTTACTTTTAAAATGTGGTTCAATTTATGAAAAAGGCTCTGGAATGGATTTATTTCATAAAGTGAGGTACCACTGTACTTCCATAGAGTCAGACCTTCTGCCAAGGGTCAACTGAGCAAAAATGCAACTTAAACGCAATACAAATGTACTGGTTAGCATAAAAACTAAAATGAAGTCTTTTTGAAGTACAAAAGAGGAGTTCATTCAGGAAACAGGAAGTTCTCATCTCAGATGGTAATGGACGTAATACTGATTTGTGGTAATACTGACTACAATACTGGCTCAAACTTTGACTAGCATCTTACTTTATTTTCTGAAAATTGTCTATAATGGCAGTACAGTGGCATACTAGTGGTTAGCGCATCAGACGCACAGCAAGAAGGTCATGTGTTCAATTCCTGGGGTTTATGAGGGCACTATGTAAGTTTGCATATTCACACCATGCGTGTGTGGGTTTCATCTTGGTTCTCCGGTTTCCTCATGCAGTCCAAAGACATGCACATTGGGCTAAATGGCTGTCCCAAATTGCTCCCTGATGTGTATATGTGTGTGTGTATGTCAGTACGGCGATGGACTGGTGTGCCATTTAGGGTGTGCCCTACCTTAGCCCAGAGTCAGCTAAGATAGGCTCCAGCCTTCCTGCAACCACAATAAAGGATAAAGCAGTTAAACAACAAACAAATGAATAAAACAAATCTAACAGGAACCAAAATCCAGTGGGTCCACCGAAAGCTATCACGTTTACGGGACAAATGTCAATGTTAAATCACTTAAAATGTTAAGACAATAACAATGTCTATGTTCAAGGGTACTGCAAAAAGTTCTCATCTGAAAACAATGGGGTTTAACTCTGTTTTTGGAACATAACTGCATACTTAAATATTTGACCATAAAAGCTCAAATATTTGAAGCAATAAAAACAGAAAAGAAAGCTTTGAGCTCACATACTGTTTCTGTAGTACAATGCATTCATCAATACACCGTACAATGCATTCCATGCTCCGTACTCACCGTACCTGCACCATCTGACTTCTGTTTGTTTCCCAAATTGAAATCCCACTCGCATGGTCACCATTTTCAGAGTGATGAGGAAGTCTTCCATGCTGTTCTGGAGTATCTTGCAACACAAGATGTGACCTTATTTCAAGACAGGCTGTTAAATCAAGGGAATATCATTGTACCGAATGCACTGATGTTAAAGGAGGCTGTGTTGAACAATAATACCAGAACAAACTCTCTCCTGTGATTTTCTGGGTGAGGATGAGAGTACTTGAAATACTCTTGTAAATACACTTTAATACAGTGCTTCTCAATTATTTTCTGTGGCGCTCCCTCTAGGAAGAAAAAAACGTTTCACACCCCCCACCGCCCCGCGAGCAACTATAAGTGGTATCATTTGTCTATAAAATTGTTATTAGTACACTTCTGCATAACATTGTATCTCTATTAACATTAAAAACAAAAAAAAAGAAATAAATATAGTTCAACTTACAATAAAGAAAAACTTCATTGAATGTTTTTTAATCTGTAAGTGAAAAGATTTAAAGTGCACCAGTGTACCTGAAATGAAAAAAAAAAATCCTTATTTCAACTCATTCAACTTATTTATGTTTTAATATCTCCGTCTCTCTCCACCTTTCTCTCCGTTCCTGTTACAAATGTTTTCGTGTTGTTTCTTGAGGGGTTGTTTACTACACTTCATATCATTTGCTTGTGCAAAAAACCGCGACACCATAGCGCGACAAAGAGAGCGCCACTGCCAACTACTGGAGTGGATGTGCAATTACATTTAATTCTCGTACACTATTCCAGAAAAGCATGTTCTCCAGGGTCATACACACTCCCCCCCAGCAGCATCACCCCCCCCCCCCCCCAATCATACCGCCACTATGTGAGAAGCACTGCTTTAATGTTACGTAGTTCTCTATTCTAGATCATCTGCTATGGGAAAAGTGTCTTGATGTTTATCAGAGATAGGAACCAATAAGGAAACACCCCTGACCAGATATTGGTTGGTGCACTGTCCTTAGTGTCACTTAGCATAGCATAGTATATTGCACTGCTCAAGATTTATCAGGTACATGAAGATTTAAAACTGGTAGTTTTTAGAAGTCTCATTGACGGAACGAAACTAATGTGGTTAGTGCTTTAGTAAGGGAGTGTGAAGACATTTGAACGGCTGAAAACCAGAGTGGTTTAACCAATAGAGAAATTACATTTTTAGGCGAACATTGGAATACTATAAATGCACCACCCTGTGCTTCAGCTATTTTATGCTACACTGAGGTTAGACCATTCTGGCACACATAGACCTTATCCACATTTATCAAAATATGATTTATTTTTTCAGGGTTTTTTTAGATTAGACCACTCTTAGCTCTTCATTTATGGCTTAAAGTGTTGATTCGTAATCGTTTTATTTTCAGTATTGAAAAAAGTTATATAAATAAAAATAAAAGTATGGCTACTTTTAGGCCATTCACTTCTGAGGCAAACTGAAGTCCCAGTTTAAAGCATTAAAGCTACACATTCAACACTGAATACTCTTCTGTATATGTTATCTTCCTTTCCCAGTTCGGGGGCAGTTGTGGTGTAGTGGTTTAAGACGCCAGATCGCTGATCCAAAGGGTGGTGGTTCGAGTCCCACTCTGCACAAGGTTGTCACTGCCCCCCCAGTGGAGCTAACTGGGTTATCAAAAGCCGGCCATGTCTCTCACTGTCTGTGGTGAGACGCATGTAAAAGAACCATTGCTGACTTTCGACAAGAGTAGGCTGCAACGCCGTCAGCGTGTTTCCGCCCTGCGATGGCCTGGCGAGCTGTCCAGGGTGTACTCTGCCCTCGCCCGAAGTTGGCTGGGATGGGCGCCAGCCTCCCTGCGACCCAAGTTAGGATTAAGCGGGTACAGAAAATGATGATGAAATGAACTGAACTTTCCCAGTTCATTTTGGTGGCGTTCTAAGGGTTCCTGGTGAGATGCGCCGACTAGCTTTTGAGCTTAGTCTCTCTTATTCAGCTGGTTTACATCTTGTTTTGTTCTGTATCTGTTTACATTCACAATAATAAGACTACATCACTAAAACAGCTACGGTATCTGGCCAACGGGGGATAACTTAGCGGCGAAACACAGATTTATAGAAATTGAGATTTATGATTTGTAAAAAGTCAGGGAACCTGTGTTACGAAACAAAATAGGATAACTTAACCCCCCCCCCCACACACACACACACACACACACACACACACACACATATAGGCAGTGTCCACACACCCACATATATCCGACATGTTTGAAGTTACTTTAAACTTACTGATTATACAGTATCTGTATCTGCACTGATGGCTGTCTGTCTGTCTTCCTTTCGGCTTTTTCCCTTTTACTCGGGAGTCGCCACAGCGAATCATCTGATTCGCACGTTTGATTTGGCAGAGGTTTTTACGTCGGATGCCCTTCCTGTCACAACCCTTTTTAGCAAGGGACAGAAACATGCTGACGGCTTTGCAGTCTACTCTTTACGAAAGTCAGCAATGGTTCTTTTACATGCCTCTCACCATAGACAGTGGGAGACATGGCCCGCCTTTGATAACCCAGTTAGCTGCACTGGGGGAGACAGTGACAACCTTGTGGAGAGTGGGACTCGAACCCCCAACCATTGGATCAGTGATCCAGCGCCCTATAACCCGAGACCACCACTGCCCCTTGTCCTGTAATGATTTCTCTGTGCTCTCTCTTTGCCACAAGATGGCGATGTTTGTGAATATCATGGTGCCGGTGCATGTGGTCTTGGCCCACTCATGTACAGGAGTAAGCAAATGGTTTCAGAAAGACATTGTGGCTGATTTATTTTTATTTCCTCATAACAACACTGTATTTCATGCTCATTAATATACCTGGTAGGTGAATAAGTGCTTTTAAAACAACCTCAGCTATGTAGCCTAGACTAGCTAGGACTTATAAATGGAGTGTTGTGGTTACTCTGTGAGTGAGATTGTTGTTGGTGTTCATATGACTGTGTAAAGTGTTCCAGTTAGCACTTTTTTCTTTATAAAAATAAAACACCTATGAAACCTATTATTGCATTTAATGCATATTATCTCCAACTTTAATTTAATATGAGTTATATACACTGATCCCTCACTTTCCGTGGTTAATTGGGCCCAAGATCCCCCAGCGACCACCGAATTCCACAAAGTAGGATCAACCCCACCCCCACATTGACGTGTATGTACATGTATATAATATTAATAAATACATATTCAATGCTATAAATGCTTATAATAACAATTAAACATTCAAAAATAATGCATAAGGTGTAAATAAAATATAAATACACACACACACATACTGACGTGTGCACCCGCAGATGCACGTACATGCACTCGGATGTGCACCTCTCATAAAAATGTAAATACAGTACAGTACTGTGGTTTTGATGGGAGGTTTTGGGTTATTTTTTGTTTTGTGTTTTTTTTGTTTTGTTTTGTTGGGTTTTTTTTTTGCACAATTGGCCTTGCTTTGTGGCATTTTCCTCAACCTTTTCCTCCTATTTTTCCTTAATTTCCTTATTTTTTAATTCGATGAATATTTAAAAAAAAAAACCACGATGCACTGAAGCCGCATGAATTGAAGCGTGAAGTAGCGAGGGATCCCTGTATATATATATATATATATATATATATATATTAGTTCTATATCTGCCGTAGCCTAAAAATCCTGCTCGAAGTAGTAGTAACCCAACCATGACTGCAGTTAAAAGAAAACAATTTTGGTAGCCTTCAAACGCCTACCAAAACAACAGTCTTAAAACTGATGCAAGAGTGTAATAGTGTAATAAAAGAGTAATATTGATCACTTACCTTCAAGCTATAGCACATAACCCTGCAGAACAAGCTAATTTCTTAAGTAATAAAATAAGCCACCCAAGGTTGCTAGCATCCCCCAGTGCAGCTAACTGGGTTATCAAAGGCCAGCCATGTCTCTCACTGTTTATGGTGAGAGGCTGTAAAAGAACCATTGCTGACTTTCATCACGAGTAGGCTGCATAGCCTTCAGCGTGTTTCTGCCCTGCGATGGCTTGGCGAGTTGGCCAGGGTGTACTCTGCCCTCACCCAGCGTCAGCTGAGATGACCGCCAGCCACTCCACGGCGACCCTAATTAGCATTAAGTGGTTCAGAAAATGAATGAATGAATGAAATGTTGCTGGCACTGTCATTTAGTGCAGCTGTAGCATCAGGCTAAATCTCAGGGCTAATATCAGCAAATCAATTCAACATCTTCAGTGTTGGCTGGAATGTTCTATATTGTGAACAAACACTAAATCCATATGATTGTGCATCTGGGCCAGTTGTAGCCACCACAAGGACTGGTTCATTGTCATGAACCCAATTTTACAGCTGACTAACTGACAGATAGCACTTGGTACACAGCTTTTTAGAAATGCAGTGTGGATGAAATCATTTAATGACTTTTAATAGACAGTGAAGGCAACAATGCTGAAGGCATTTGCACTTATTGATGGGTTGCTGTTAATTGGTGCTGTAAATCAGCCCACAGGCCCTCGGATGGGTACCGAAGCATCTTCCTGTAACACACTTCCTATCGCCTAAAACTTACCTCAACTAGAGATTTTAAATGGTCTGGGTTACTAATATCGTTCACAGATATTAGTAACCATCATTTCTGCTAGGTTGTGGCTAATATCTTTTTCACACTGCATTAACTTAAATGACCGAACGATGTGTGACCTAATTAAACTTAATTATAGCACAGCCCTGTTGGATTCTCAAATTGGATTGGTCAGAAGGTGCTGATTTAGTTTGTGTTGCAGGAATTCTCACAATAGCACCATCTGCCAGACCAGACATCACTGACTCACTCATTTGCTGAACTCCTACTATGGTTATGGGGGGTAGGGGTGCGAGGTACACCCTAAACAGCTTTCTAGACCATCGCAGGGTTACACACACAATCATTCACCCTCACACTCACATCTAGGGTCAATTTGGAACAGCCAGTTAGCCTAATGTGCATGTCTTCGGACTGTGGGACAAAACCGATCCATCTGGGGGAACCTCACACAAGTACAAGGAGAACATGCAAACTTCACAGAGAAACACCCAATCCAGACTGCTCCAGGTTGCCCCTAGGTATGACTGTGAGTCTGGAGCAGGATAGGTACTGCCAGGCATCCTAGTCCATTCCAAACGTCCCCATTCGGTGATTATGGAAAATTGTTAATAGTAGTAGCTTTATTTCTGCAGTGGTTTCGAAGTGGTTGAGATGCTATTGACTACCGATTCACAGCACAGTGGTTCCTGGTCCAAGGTGTCATGGTGCCACAGTTGGGCCCTTGAGAAAGACCCTCAACCCTCAGTTGCTCAGATGTATAAGAATGATAATGTAAGCCACTCTGGATACGGGTGTCTGCCAAATTGGCATAAATGTGATCGTGTTTAGATTTTTAAAAAATAAACTACTGAGCTATACAGAAGGTCCTGTGACGCGTCAATTTTGGTTCCGCAGGAAACTGTGTCTGTGTGTTTGTCGGTCCACAGTCCACGAAAGTGCACTTGGTCTTAGTAAATTATTACCTTTCAAACCTGAGCCCTACATTGTTCATGTTATTATTACTAGAGATTTGAAAGCGTACGGAAATTATACCTAACAATATACCGTGTCTATTTAACTTGAATTCAAGGTGATTTCATATCGAATCAGATTCTGGCTTTGCACGAAAGTAAAGTTCTATTACAGTGACCATTATATTTATATAGACAGGAACTTTCCAATAAATCTTATGTTTTCAAGTTAGAAAGAGCATGTGTGCGCTTGAGTACCCATAACACACAAAAGATCAGTGAATGCATGTGTTCACTCCACCAGACGTTTTATAACGAACCACAAATAGCCTCAACTGTGACACGGGGGGCAAACACAAAGGAAAAAAGTTTCATGCATATTGCATTCAAAACATTCTGTTCTGTAGCACATGAAAGCGTGAACAGAGTTGGAAACTTGAAGAGATGTGCTACCAAAACAAAGCATGTATATAAACAAAAACAATGAATTGGATTCTGGGAAGGGTGAGCTGACCCTTTCGCTCTTTTGGAAAGAGAATTAAGTCATTCTGTCTTTGGGATGACACCATTTAACCATTGGTGGGCCATCAGGGCTAGCAAAACCTTCTATGCTGGCGTAAACATTATCGGAATCACTGACCTACATTGACTACTTAAATTCTAGTACAGTGGTATCTCACTTTACGAAATTAATCCGTTCCAGAGCCTTTTTCTTAACCTTTTCGTAAATTGAACCGCATTTTACTTGTAAAACGTGTAATTCGTTCTAAGGCCCCCAATACTACCCCCTAAACCCTTTAAAAATTATAAAAGTATACCTTTTAAGACCTCCGCCTGCTTCAATATCGTACTGATGGTAGACAAGTTTGGCCATATCCCTTTGCGATATCACTCAACCGCATGCTTCGTGTGTGTGTGTGTGTGTGTGTGTGTTGACCGTGTTTTCTTAGCAGAGTTATAATCTTACAAATGTTTATGGAAGGTTAAAAGCCAGTAACTCTGTGCTTTACACGAAAAGCATTATGGGAGATATAGCTCCATAATAGCCAATGGGAGGGAGCTGCATCATCCCTCCTAGCCAATGGGAGGCCTGTGGGGCGGGGTGTTGGGAGATAGCCAATGGGAGGCCAGCGGGGTGGGATGGTGGGACATGTAGTCAGTGGGAGAGCAAGTCGTGCATTGTTTGAATGGCGCATTTGAATGTTTGAATGATGAGTTTCGTAAAGAGAACTTGTTTCATATACAGAGACAAAAAATTTATGAAAATGTTTTTCGTAAACTGGATTTTTTTCTGGGACTATCATAAGGTGAGGTACCACTGTATTTGTTCCATTAAATGACGCTAGCTTATTGCCAACAGTCTATTCCCTTCAATTTGTAGCGTCTCTTCGCTACATTGCTTCCAATAGATGTATGTGGATGTTAGATTTTTTTTTTTAATCCAGTCAGACTGCAGCTTCTTTCTACTGCCAATGTCAATCTAATCTTTTCAGTGCTTTCAAAATCAACAGTGCTGGCCCGCCTCACAGGGCCAGCCAGCGGGCTTCAATAACATCAGCATTCTTTCGTCTCCTGATTGGTTGGTGTTAGCTGAATGGGTTGTGATGATCTGTATGCAATATATTTAAGTTAGAAGTTTTTATACCCACAATGGCTGACGGAGGAGCAGAAATTAAATTGGTGTCAGACATTCTTAAGATCCATTTTCAAGCCGGACTTGTCCCAAAAAGCTAGACATTACAAGAGGTTCAGAAAATTGGAGGCAAGGTTTACCTTTTTTTTTTTTTTTTTTATTTGGCTGAATGGCAATTTTATCGAGAGCTTCCAGGGGTAAACTCTGGTGAAAGTTATGTAATACTCAGAGTCAGCTGCAGAAATGTGTGAATGCCTCTCTCCCTGCAATGCCACGCCTTGTGATATTGTGTACAGTATTTGTATATTATTGGTGGTGTGTATAATTGCTAGTGGTGGTATTCAGAGGTTGAGTAAGTTCCACTGGAGGCCCAGGTACCAAATGCACAGTCCGCCACTGCATTTAACATTTATAAAAGGAATCTCCCTGGTCAGATGGTCAGGACATTCTTAAGAATTAAGGACTTTGTATTTTGCAGATTCTCTGTAATATTACAAGCTACTTTTTGTTGCTGATTCTGTTTTTATTTTCATTTTTTCTGTGTTTAAAAAAAAAAAAAGATATAAAGAGATGAGGGAAAGTTTAGAGCTGCTTATACAACCACAAGTATATGTTCGGCAGATGTTCCAAATTTTAAAGGTAACTATAAACTAATAAAAACTTTGGTGCTGTTGTAGAAAAAGAAAGGTTGTTTTATAAAATAAAACTTTGGGTTGCATCACAAATCTATAACACTGATTACTTTCCTGTTACCGAGCACCACACAGTGTTTTATTCATAACGTATAGTATATTTTATCGTATACTGTATATTCCTGTATGTCACAAATCACTGTCATGAGCTAGTGATGCCTCTGAAGAACCTCAGTGTTTATTATTAGCTCTGACATGTAAATGTGAAAAGCTGTAGGGATTGTCGTGCCAATAGTGAAGCCGTCGGCTCAGCCGGTTCTACTGTCTACCAGTTTTCTTCATTATTGTGATTGGATAAAAACTGCAAAGCAGATTTCTTTCCAATTTTGCATGCAAGTAATATCCACCATATAGATGCTTTGAAAAGCTTTGGGTGAAATTTCCAAAAAAAAGAAGAAAATCACCATTACAGTATAACCGTTCTGCAATTAACTTCAGTCTATATGCTTTATTCCTTAGAGTCTAAGCCTTAGACAAATACTGGCTATGTGAATGTGACAGGCTGTACACACGTCAGAGCTGCTTTCCTTTGTCAGTTTACGATTTGGACATGCCTTAGTTGTGTTCTGAAACTGACGAAGGTACCAGATAAGTTTTTTCTGGGTTTAATGGTAATTTATGTACAACCAGCTGTTTTAATTTGGTACTTGGGAATCACCCTGTTTAGTCATGTGATCAAAATAACATTTTAGATTTATCCATATAATGTAAATCCAGTTTAATTTTTAGCAGTTATTCATCCTTCATTCATTTTCTGAACTTTTTAATCCTAATTATGGTCACGAGGAGGCTGGCACCCATCTCCACCAACCCTAGACGATGGCAGAGTGCACCTTGGACAGCTCACCAGGCCATCACAGGGCAGAAACATGCTGACGGTTATGCAGCCTGCTCCTGCCAAAAGTCAGAAATGGTTCTTTTGCAGGAACCTCCCACCGCAGACAGTGAGAGACATGTCCGGCCTTTGATAACACAGTTAGGTGTCCTGGAGAGACAGTGACAACCCTTTGAGAGTGGGGTTGAACACCCAATCTTGGGATCAGTAATCCAGCACTTTACCACTGAGCCACCACTGCTGATTTTTGGCATACACTTTAACTTTAAAAAAAATTTACAACATGGATATCACTGATGGATCAAAAACAAGCTTTTATCAAGAACATCAGCAAGACTTGGTCATGGGATTTATTTTTAATACACCAGCATGTCCAACATAGCAGAAGGATTCAGATGCTACAAGTTTTGCTGGAGTTGAAGGAGTATATTTTAGAGCTTTTAGTGATGTTTTGATTGCAGCAACAACAAAAGTGTACCTTTGCAGTGCATTTCTGTGCACGCTGCATTAAAATTACCCCCTACCTACATAACAACAGCACATATTTAGCCCAGGTAGTCTGGGATCAAGGATAAACATTTTAGTAAGGTTCACACTGTAGAAAGGTGTTACATTTTAAGATATACACTATACATATACAGTGGTATGAAAAAGTATCTGAACCTTTTGGAATTTCTCACATTTCTGCATAAAATCATCATCAAATGTGATCTGATATTTGTCAAAATCACACAGATGAAAACCACCCAAACATTTATAGATTTTCATATTTTAATGAGGATAGCATGCAAACAATGACAGAAGGGGGGGGGAATAAGTAACTGAACCATCACATTTAATATTTTGTGCCCCCCCCCCCCCCCTTTGGCAGCAATAACTTCAACCAGATGCTTCCTGTAGCTTCAGATCAGTCTGGCACATCGATCAGGACTAATCTTGGCCCATTCTTCTTTACTAATGGGATAGACAGAATGTACATTTCCCACCCTCCAATTCCCCTTATAATGCCCATTAATCTGATATACACAACTCACATACTCATGTTCTCGTATACACACACTCATTTATAGATAATATAACATAAATTATGTACCATGTAATGTGTGTTATATTCCAGACAACTTGAAGTTACTTGGAGTCTCTACAAGGGATTAAGACTTTGAATGCACAAACAGAAAATGTCCTACTGAACTGCTTTGAGGTCAACTGAGCTCCAAACATCAGTGGAATGCATATTGTCCATTTACGAGTAGAATACATTCTACCACCATAGATGTTTTCATATTGAATTTGACAGCTGGGCAGCTGGGGAACAACACTTGAATCATGGTACTCTCACAGCTTGTTATTGACCTGCAAATGTTTGCTATTTTTGATATGCATTCCACTGCCATGAGGCGGGGGGGGGGGCACTAACCAGTGTCTCTCCCCCTTATGCCGGTCCCAAGCCCAGATAAATGCAGAGGGTTGCGACAGGAAGGGCATCCGGCGTAAAACTTCTGCCACATTTAAAAATGCAAATGATCAATACAGAATTCATACCGGATCGGTCGAGGCCCGGGTTAACAACGACCGCCATCAGTGCTGTCAACCAACAGGGTGCTGATGGAAATTGGACTACTGTTGGTCGAAGACGTAGAAGAAGGAGAGGCGGGAGGCGTGTCTGTAGGCAGAGAGAGAAGAGGAAATGCGTGAGCCTAGGACTGAGAGTAGGGACTTTGAATGTTGGAACTATGCAAGGAAAAGATAGGGAGCTGGCTGACATGATGCAGAGGAGGAAGGTGGACATAATGTGTGTTCAGGAGAACAGGTGGAAAGGTAGCAAGGCTAGAAGCTTAGGAGCAGGGTTTAAACTGTTTTATAATGGTGTGGATGGGAAGAGAAATGGAGTAGGAGTCATCTTGAAGCAGGGGTTTGTCAGGAAAGTTCTAGAAGTGAAAAGAGTGTCAGACAGAGTGATGAGTCTCAAGTTAGAAATTGAAGGCGTGATGGTCAATGTTGTTAGTGCTTATGCCCCACAGGCAGGATGTAAGCTAGAAGAGAAGGAGAGATTCTGGAGTGAGTTAGATGAAGTGATGCAGAGTACCCCCAGAGGTGAAAGAGTGGTCATTGGAGCAGACTTCAATGGACATGTTTGTGCAGGCAACAGAGGGGACGAGGAAGTGATGGGCAGGTTTGGTATCCAGGACAGGAACACAGAAGGACAGATGTTGATCGATTTTGCAAAAAGGATGGAAATGGCTGTGGTGAATACTTTCTTCAAGAAGAAACAGAAGCATAGGGTGACTTATGAAAGCGGAGGTAAGACCACACAGGTAGACTACATCTTGTGTAGGCGATGTAATTTGAAGGAAGTCAGTGACTGCAAAGTAGTAGTGGGTGAGAGTGTTGCCAAACAGCATAGGATGGTGGTGTGCAGGATGACACTGATGGTGAGAAAGGTGAAAAAGGCAAAGGCAGAGCAGAAGACAAAGTGGTGGAAGCTGAAAAAGGAAGAGTGTCATGTTGTCTTCAAGGAGGAGTTGAAACAGGCTTTGGGTGGTCAGGAAGTGCTTCCAGAGGACTGGACAACCACAGCCAATGTGATCAGGGAGACTGGTAGGAGAGTACTTGGTGTCCTCTGGAAAGAAAGTAGATAAGGAAACTTGGTGGTGGAATGAGGAAGTGCAGGAGTGTGTACAAAAGAAGAGGTTAGCCAAGAAGAAGTGGGACATTGAGAGGACCGAAGAGAGTAAACAGGAGTACAGGGAGACACAGCGTAAGGCGAAGGTAGCAGTGTCAAAGGCCAAACAGAGGGCGTATGATGACTTGTATGATAGGTTGAACAGTAAGGAGGGAGAAAATGATCTATACAGGTTAGCACAGCAGAGAAATAGAGATGGGAAAGACGTGCAGCAAGTTAGAGTGATAAAGGACAGAGAGGGAAATGTATTGACTGATGACAGAAGTGTGCTGGGAAGATGGAAAGAGTACTTTGAAGAGCTGATGAATGAGGAAAATGAGAGAGAAAAAAGAGTAGAAGGGGTGACCGTTGAGGAGCAGGAAGTAGCAAAGATTAATAAAGGAGAAGTGAGGAAGGCATTGAAGAGGATGAAGAGTGGAAAGGCAGTTGGCCCTGATGACATACCGGTAGAGGTATGGAAGTGTCTAGGGGAGGTAGCAGTAGATTTTCTGACAAGAATATTCAACAAGGTCTTCGAAAGTGAGCAGATGCCAGAGGAATGGAGGAGAAGTGTGCTTGTGCCCATTTTTAAGAACAAGGGAGATGTGCAGAGTTGTGGCAACTACAGAGGGATAAAGTTGATGAGCCATACAATGAAGCTATGGGAAAGAATAGTGGAAGCTAGACTAAGGGCAGAGGTCAGCATTTGTGAACAACAGTTTGGTTTCATGCCAAGAAAGAGCACCACAGATGCAGTGTTTGCTTTGAGGATGTTAATAGAGAAGTACAGAGGTCAGAAGGAGCTGCATTGTGCCTTTGTGGATCTGGAGAAAGCATATGACAGGGTGCCGAGAGAAGAACTGTGGTATTGTATGAGGAAGTCTGGAGTGACAGAAAAGTATGTTAGAGTGGTGCAGGACATGTATGAGAGATGTAAGACAGTGGTGAGGTGTGCTGTCGGTGTGACAGAAGAGTTCAAGGTGGAGGTGGGACTGCATCAAGGGTCAGCTCTCAGCCCCTTCTTGTTTGCTATGGTGATGGACAGGCTAACAGACGAGGTTAGACAAGAATCTCCATGGACTATGATGTTTGCAGATGACATCGTGATCTGTAGTGAGAGCAGAGACCAAGTGGAGGAAAATCTAGAGAGGTGGAGGTATGCCCTGGAAAGGAGGGGAATGAAGGTTAGTCTTAGTAAGACAGAATACACGTGTGTGAACGACAAGGACCCAAGAGGAACTTTGAGGTTACAGGGGGCAGAGATAAAGAAGGTGGAGGATTTTAAGTACTTAGGCTCAACAATCCAGAGCAATGGAGAGTGTGGAAAAGAGGTGAAGAAGCGCGTGCAGGCAGGTTGGAATGGATGGAGAAAAGTGTCCAGTGTGATGTGTGATAGGAGAGTATCGGCAAGAATGGAAAGTGTACAAGACGGTGATGAGGCCAGCAATGTTGTATGGTTTAGAAACAGTGGCCCTGGGGAAAAGACAGGAGTCAGAGTTGGAGGTAGCGGAGATGAAAATATTGAGGTTCTCTTTGGGAGTAACAAGGATGGATCGGCTCAGAAATTAGTACATCAGAGGGACAGCACATGTTAGATGTTTTGGAGACAAAGTCAGAGAGGCTAGATTGAGATGGTTTGGACATGTACAGAGGAGGGATAGTGAGTATATTGGTCGTAGGATGCTGAGGTTGGAACTACCATGCAAAAGGCCCAGAGGAAGACCAAAGAGAAGATTTATGGATGCGGTGAAGGCGGACATGAAGGTCGTTGGAGTAAGAGTAGAAGATGCAGAGGATAGGGAGAGATGGAGGCTGATCATTTGCTGTGGCGACCCCTGAAGGGAACAGCCGAAAGGAAAAGAAGAAGAATAAGATATATATATATATGAATGAAAACCCAAGAAAGAAAACTCTCTGCTCTGCTGATTCACATCAGTGATTCACATCAGTGCAGGCTGAGCACTAAACGAGTTCAACGGCGCCCTTGCGCACTTAAAAGACCGGAAGTCCGTATAACCCGCACTTTGTTTCAAGCAAGTAAACTACTTTCAGCAAGTGCACTACTTTCGGTCTTGAGCGCCTCACATATTGTAGGCATTGATTGGCTGTTTTAAGCTTCATGTAAAGTGAATCGGCTCAGCTTCATGTCATGTGACCATCCGTCGACCATCGGAACCATTTACAAGCAGAAAGATGGCAGCACAGAGAATGTTAAAGGTTATATTTGATACTGTATTTGATATTTGATGAGTGAATTTGATTAAAATTTATCAATTTGATATTATTTTGCTTGAATTTAAATTATTTGAAATTAATGTTTGATATTATTATGCAATGTTATGTTTATAATAATTGATTTAGGGGTGTTTTATGAGATACAGTAATGGTATTTATGGATATAGTACAGTATGAGCGTCATACATCACACTTTACTGTAACAACTTACATTCACTTTCAACTTACGTTCGGCCGTCCGGAACCAATTAAAAACGTAAGTCGGGGGGCGTCTGTATATACTAGTACACATATATATATATATATATATATATATATATATACAGTGATACCTCTGCTCACGAACATAATTGGTTCCCAGAAAGTGTGTGTAAGGCGAAAAGTTCGTCTTCCGAACATTTATTTCCCATAAGAAACCATTAAAATGAGAATAATCCGTTCCCAGGTCCCCATAAAACATAATTTTCTACTAAATAAGCCTTAAAACTACACAGAAATATACCTTATTTTATGTATAATAAATGTGCTATTGTATTGTAATTAAAGAAATAAACTGTACTGTATAATAAAGTAGTTTTATTTACCTTTGTGATGGTAGTTGATGGCTTGATGGAATGGAGTGGGAGGAGGAGGGAGGGAGGGATTTACTGTTTGGAAGGAGTGTTTGGAAACGCCTACTGTTTGGAAACACCCTTAGCCACACACGCACCCTTAATAGCTTCCTTGTTCTTAAGGATGGGAGCAATGCTAGACTTAGCGTACTGGTACTGGGACGCTGAGTCACACAAACGCACACCTCGTTCGTGTTTTTCAATGAGCTCCGCCTGTGGTGGGGTCTTTTTCGGTCCCATAATAGCAAAAGTACACTCAATATGGTCCAAAATGTCTAGCAAACACAAACCACTTCCGCATTCAAAGAAAGGGGGTGACGAACTGTGACGCCATGAGCGTGCGTCAGCTTCTCGTGGCCGCCACCGTGGCGCTGTTCGACCGCGTGGTTTGATTCGTCCGCCGAAAACTAGTTCGTCAGCAGAGACTGTATGCTCGCAAATTTAATGTTCTTGAGGCGAAAAGTTCATGAGCTTAAGCGTTCGTCAGCGGAGGTTTTACTGTATATATATATATACACACAAGAAGGCCTGGGTTTAATTCCAGGCCTGGGTGTTTCTGTGTGGAGTATGTATGTTCTCCCTGTGCTTGCGTGGGTTTCCTCTGGTACTCCGTTTTCCTCCCACAGTCTAAAAACATGTACAGTGGGTTAATTGGCTGTTCCAAATTGCTCATAGGTGTGAGTGAGTCCATATGTGGCCTGGTGAATCATACGGTAGATCATTGTGATCACAGCCATGAATATATATATATATATATATATATATATATATATATATATAAAGAGAGAGCGCGAGAGAGAGAGAGAGAGAGAGAGAGATAGAGAGAAAGGGGGGTTTCACATGCAGATATTTTTATGAAGGAAGTAGAGGTTTTGTTTGTCAAAAACAACGATAACGAAGAACTTATCTCAGCGCTCTGGAATACTGATTTCTTTGCATATTTTAGAGGTTGTATTTTATCATCCAGGTTCAACATGAGCACTTCTAGAGCGCAGACATCAAGCCGAGCAATACCCTTTATCGGGGATGTCCAAAGTTATCTGCAAAAGGTCAGTGTAGGAGTAGGTTTTCACTTCAAACAACCAGTAGCACACCTTCCAGCTTGGTTTTTTTATTCAGGAAGGAAGTGAAATTATTGGTCAAGTTATGTGAACTGGGCAGTGGTGGCCTGGTGGTAAGGTGCTGGATCACAAGATTGGGGTTTCAAGCCTCAGTTTCAACCTATTGTCCCACCCACTTCCCCCCAGTGCAGGTAACTGGGTTATCAAAGGCCGGCCATGTCTCTCACTGTCTATGGTGTGAGGTTCATGTAAAACAACCATTGCTGACTTTCAACAAGAGTAGCTGCATCACCGTCAGCGTGTTTCTGCCATGCGATGGCTTGCCGAGCTGTTTGGGGTTTACTCTGCCCTCGCCCGGAGTCGGTTGCAGGAGAATGCAGGAGACCAAGTACTATGAAGCAAAGACTTTTATTGAGCTCAGGGGAAGCACTGAGGTGCGGGAAAATCGTGTTCACTGTAGTGGTGTCGAGCACGGAGCTCCTCTTGCGCGCTGATGGCTGAGTGAATTCAGGTGCGCTCTCTGGATTTCGCCTGCGGGTAACAGCCACGCCCCTCACCAGCACATGCAGAGAGAGAGAGAGAGAGAGAGAGAGAGAGAGAGAGAGAGAGAGAAACAGAAACACCGCCAACTAGCACAGACCATAACACTTCCTGGGCGTTTTGGGGACATTTTCAAGGCCTTAGCGTATACAACAGTACTTAGGAGCACAAAGTGAGAAAAACTTAAGTGTTTGGCTGGAGAACTGCTGATACGTAGCGGAGACGAACTACCAATGCGGCTTGAACACAAAGACAGGAAGCCCCATGGTGTTGGATGCTGAGAAATATAATCTCGACCCAATCGGCTTTCTGAATTCATAGCCAATCAGAGAACACTCAAGTCAAGCAGAAGAACAGAGCATGTTGGGTAGTGTACTTGAATGTAGTGCGTGTGAATTTTGAATACTGTACTATAGTCTTTAATTTTTTTTAATTTCCCAATGGGAAATCTGTGATCTTCCGGGGATGTGTAGTAGGAAACGCAAAGTCGCGGGGGATTACTGTACTTTTTTTTTTTTTAAATCAATCATGATCATCATCATGTGGACAGTGTGGCTAATGCTTGGTTGAAGTGAAAACCTTCACTCACACCAACAACATGCCGATAAGCTTCTACATCTCTGCCCTATATGAACCAACAGGAGAACATGCAACCCTTGCCGGGTGCTGTCTCAAATGTTGGACCATCTTGCTGTGAGAGGGACATGTTAATCACAACTCCACTGTGCCATCGCATCATATAATTTCAAATTGAATTCTATAACCTCTTCTCTATTATTAGCTTCTTCTCTATATGTTTTGCATTTCGTCCATCTTTATAGACTTCAGAAAATGTCCACAAAATACAGACCTAATAAATGCAGCGTACCGGCAACAGGTTCTGTCTGTATCCATCTCTTTGTTTAACGCTCAGCATAAATAGGTTTTAATTGTGCTCTTTAAAGTTTCTCATTAATGAAATCATGAGACTGGGAAGCACACTGGAACATTTACTACCTAATAAATGTTTTATTTTCCAACCTTGCTGCAAGTGCAATCCAGGAACTCATCCAAATATCTGCACTTCTCTTTTTATATAGTGTCCAGAAAGTATTTGGGTCCTCAGAAGGTTTCAGGAGCTCAGTGGAAATGTGTCTAGCCTGATAAACCTCACCGTCTGACAGCTAATAATCAAAACTCTTGTAAAACTGCTTTGCGGTGTGTCTCAGCTATCCGCTGAAGTGCACATGTCTACACCTTGATGCAGCATGTGGTAAGAATATTATGGCTCTGAGGCATGTGTGTGTCCACACAGAGGACCGAGTGCTGAAGTTATGTTGGACCATGTGTCTGTCCTAATCACACAGCTCAGCGTGAAGTGTTGACCAAGCAGAAGTCGCTGCCGTTGTCATCTTCATCAGCATCATCATCATCATCATCATCATCATCATCTGTATCCTCGTTATCTATTTCATTTTTGCTGCATTTGTATTTCAGCCAAGCCTGAGTAGAGACCAGAGAAAAGGGAGGAGGGGAGGGTGTAGATAGGGAAGTGGACAGTTGGAGTTTGAGAGAAAAAAAGGCGTGTAGGAGATGGTGCGTGTAAAAAGCTGATGCATAGCAATAAGCGTTGAAGTCTGTAATCAGCTGCTTAGCAGGAAGGAGAATTCATGCATACGGCTCATGATTTCCGTCGTTCTAAAGACATTTCTGACTTCCATCATCTCCACCTCGAAATTTCTCCACAGCCTGATTAAAGCTATTAGACTACTCCGAGTCATGGCTTCCAGATGACCTCGGGCCCTTCTGTCTCTCATTTTCCCAGAGAAAGGCATCTGATTGGAGCTTTATTCCTACTGATCACGGTGAATTATGGTGCCCTTGAGAACGGCGTCCTCCGAAAACCAATCTTGAAAGTAAGAGTTTTTTTCCGGTGATTCATCGCTGTTCCACCGTTCTATTACAGATATAAAAATCTCCTTTCATCGCACCTCTGCAGGCCCTTCAACAGTAACAGAGAAGATTAATTAATGTTGTAAATCAGCTCTTTATCACCGGCTGAAATGGCTGAACTATAAAGAGATACTCTGGACT
>CM045749.1:11934228-11971728 GCA_024760905.1 Plotosus lineatus
GGCCGAAGGTCGGACTTACTAGAATACAATATTTGGCAAAGCACAAATATTATTGAATTTTTTGTTTGTTTGTTTGTTTTTGTTTTGTTTTGGGGATTTTTGTTTAGTTTTAACTAATATTAATTTATCAGTACAGTGGTACCTCAGCTTACGAAATTAATCCGTTCCAGAGGCAGTTTCGTAACCTGTATTTTTCGTAAGTAGAACCACATTTTACATGTAAAACGCGTGATTCGTTCGAAGGCCCCCAATACTACTCCCTAAACCCTTAAAAAATGATAAAAGCATACCTTTTAGGGTACTTACTTCGTGTTGACCATGTCTTCTTGGCAGAGTTATAATCTTGTTCAATCAAATGTTTATGCAAGGTTAAAAGCCTGAGCCAAAAAATAAAGTTGCAATGAGCACACTCAAAAAACTCATGAAACAACAGTAACTATGTCCTTTACATGAAAAGCATCATGGGTATTATGGAGATACAGTTCGAAAATAGCCAATGGGAGAGAGCTGTGTCCTCCTTCCTAGCCAATGGGAGGCCAGTGGGACGGGATTTTGGGAGATAGCCAATGGGAGGCCAGCAAGTCGGGATGTTGGGAGATAGGGAGAGCAACTCGGGCATTGTTTGAATTTTTGAGATGGTGCTTTTGTAACGTGAACTTGTTTCGTATCCAGAGACAAAAATTTTAGGAAAATGTTTTTCGTAACCTGAATTTTTCGTTTGCTGGGATTATC
Organism: Plotosus lineatus; assembly: GCA_024760905.1. NCBI lineage: Eukaryota > Metazoa > Chordata > Actinopteri > Siluriformes > Plotosidae > Plotosus > Plotosus lineatus. The sequence goes on from CM045749.1 coordinate 11,934,961, forward strand.
GTAAGGTGAAGTACCACTGTATATACTTCACAGTGACAGAGTAATTGGATTTGTATGCTATGAAAAATTATTGGATATGATATGTATGAAAAATTTATTATCCAGGGTGTAAAGTGCTAAAACAAAAAAATGACAGACATAGTTGGCACATTCACCTGAAGCAGGCAGCGTCATCATTACCACAGTCTAAAACACAAAAATAAACCACAAAATATCTCATTTTAGTTTAGTTTTTCTTTGGTTTCTGCATAATCTTTATTAAACATCTTTATAGATTACGTTTTACTTGAGTTTCCATGTCATATATACCAAGTTCTGAACGCTAGGCTAAACAAACACTGTTAGCTGCATAGAGATAACTGCTTAAAGTACAGAGCTCATCTAACCTGCTTTTATTATGGTTCAAATATTCAAATATAAACTATAAAAATGTCGCATGCTGTGCATTTTTGATGTTTTTATATATATTTAAATTCTTAAAGAACGTTAAAGAGACACCATCATCCAGCTCTTCTGTACCTTGTTGCTTATGAATTCGGAGCGCACCTGCATCGCTCATGTTAAAATAAAATAAAATTTTAAAAAAGGTAGAAAATAAACCATAATATTCTTGATTAGTGTACTATTTTGCTTCTTTTCCTATGCCAAAGACTAAAGCATTTCAATAGAACCCTAGATGTTCCATCTCAGGAAATATTCAGTGACTTTCACTGTGCTTTCTGCACATCATTGTTAAATACTAGCTCAAATAATACAATTTAGTTTTATTCATATACAAACACTCCCCGACTTACGTTCATCCGTTTTACATTTTTTCGATTTTACGTTTTTTTTTTTTTTGTTTGTTTTTTTTTTAAGTCAAATTTTGATTTTAGACGTACCTACGTAGTACACTGCATTCATTGTTTACAAACTACAGACTGAGTGTGATTGTGTGTGTGTGTGTGTGTGTGTGTGTGTGTGTGTGTGTGTGTGTATATATATATATATATATATATATATATATATATATATATCAGTTATATAGCGTGTTTCCCTTGTGTTAAGATGTCATCTCTGTGTTTACACTGTTTTGCGGACTTTTGTAACCCTAAGCAAATCTGGTTGGTCAGAAGTGTAAGCGTACTAGCATGTATGCAAGTCTCATACACAGAGATGAATTAACTATCTGCTCAGATCGGCACAATCTTTTAGCAGAATCCTAAGAGTGTATACTTATTTTTATATTAATATTCATTAGGATTTGTACTTGTTCTTTGTATGCATCTCTTGAATAAAGTTTACTTACTTACTTACACAAAAGAAAGAACTCTCCGCTTTGCTGGGAGACTGCAACAGTGCAGGCTGTGTTCTAAACGAGTTCAATGGCACCCTTGTGCACTTGAAAGACCGGAAGTCCGTATAACCAACAGCAAGTACACTACTTTCGCAAGTACTGTACACTACTTTCGGGATTGAGCGCTTCACATATTGTAAGCGTTGATTGACTGTTTTAAGCTTCATGTAAAGTGACTCAGTATAAAAAAGTTACTTATTTGAAATTAATGTTGATATTGTTTGATATATTTGATATTATTTTACAATTTTATGTTTATAATAATTGATTTATGGGTGTTTTATGAGAAACTGTAATGGCATTTATGGATGTATAGTACAGTATGAGTGTCATACTTACGTTCACTTTCAACTTACGTTTGGCCGTCCGGAACCAATTAAAAACGTAAGTCGGGGAGTGGTATCTCATTTAACGAGTGTCCCTTATAACAATTTTTCCATGATACGAGCTTCGAATCCACCAAAAAGCTGCTATATCCCCTCTCTTTTCCTTTCAGATTTTTCCCTTTTTCAGGGGTCGCCACAGCGAATCATCTGATTTGTATGTTTGATTTGGCAGAGGTTTTTACGTAGGATGCCCTTCCTGACACAACCCCCTAGCAAGGGGCAGAAACACGCTGACGGCATTGCAGCTACTCTTTACGAAAGTCAGCAATGGTTCTTTTACATGAACCACTCACCATGGACAGTGAGAGCATTTCTCCATCCAAAGAGCAAAAATTCAATTTATGAGCTCTCCTCGAAATGACTTTTCTGGGCCGATTAGCCTCGTATTCTTCTGCGTGTATTCCTCCATGCTCCGAGAATGCCTTATACAGTGCTTCTCAATTATTTTCTGTGACGCCCACTATAGGAAGAAAAAAAACATTTCAACACCCCCCCCGAGTGCCCACGCGCAACTATAAATAGTGTTTACTGCACTGTATACTGTTTGCTTGGTGCTCTTTTCCTACAGTGTAGCACGACAATGAGAGTGTCACTGCCATCTACTGTAGTGGATGCACAATTACAGTTATGCTAGTACAGTATGGCAAAAGAGCATGTTCCCGGGACCCCCCTGGGCATCACACCACACCCCCAAAGGGCGCGCGCCCCACTATTTTCGAAACACTGGCCTTATGGGAGCTCACCACAAGCTTTTTCTCGCTGGCATTCATAGTGTGCACATACACAAAATTCTCCTCCTCCTCCTCCTTCTTCTCCTCCTCCATTATGCACCACCTCCTACCTGCCCACGTGACATTGTCACCGTAGCCGATGATCGGAAGGGTTAGTTGACTTATTGTTTATTCCTGTTTTATTATTAACTATTATTAATGTACATGTATTATTATTATTATGAAACATTTATTGTTTTGACATGTTTATCTTTAATATATTAAGCCAAATATACGTGTTTGTGGCAGGCTATATGAGTTTGGGAGGGGGTCGGAATGGATTAACTGGTTTTCTGTTATTTCTTATGGGAATAATTGCTTCATCTAATGAAGCTTTTCGCTTACGAGCTTGCCCTTGGAGTGGATTAAATATGTTAGACAAGGTACCACTATATATATATATATATATATATATATATATATATATATATATAAGCCTGTCATATAGCTAGTGTCCCTAATAACATTTGTCATTGTGTCTGTCTGTTTGTGGTATGAAATTAAAGTGCAAGCACCAACTGTCAACACTCACACTAGAGATGAACCCGCACGACATACACACATACCTCTGGTGAATGCTGACTGAGAATGAAAAAAGATACAGAGACATGACAGCAAAGAGGAAAGCAAGAAAGCGTGAGAACCAGGCCCCGAGTGTGTATGTGTCACACTGTTATGGACATATGGACTTCACACTGGAGAAACAGAGTGCTATTTATACCTTTTCTTTCTTTGCTGTGCCTCTATTTTAGCTGACAATTTTTCATGATATTTATAGTTACTAATGTTTCTGTAAAACTCGGAACCTAAATTATATTTCAGTTAATAAATGTTATCCTTAAAAATTAAACAACCTCCACCAAGCCTGAGGCAAGTAGTTGTTTTAATATATACACTAAACAAGAACATGAGCAACGAAGCACATTAAAATAAGATTTTGGTTTTTTTTTTTTTTTTTTTTACATTTTTTATTTACTGTATTTTTCCTCTGATCAAGTTGTAGTATATGCTACACAATACATGAAGGAAAGACGACTACACTGAGACGTTTACAGTACATTTTACCCGTGACAGAGGCAGGTCAGGTGAGCTCTGCTTGTTCCGATCCAAGCTAAGTGTTAAATAGCTAACGGCGTCTGTTTAGCGCTAACCCGTTCCGCTATAACGGCATCTGTAGCTCTAACTGAGTATTTCAATTTGTCAACTTTCCACTTAATATGACTTCCTCTTTTAGTTTACATCATCCAACTTATGTAATTAGCTTCACCTGTTCCTTGTTTCCCCCCCAGTGGAGCTCACTGGGTTATCAAAGGCCGGCCATGTCTCTCACTGTCCATGGCGTAAGGTTCATGTAAAAGAACCATTAGCTGAATTTTGACAAGAGTAGCTGCATAGCCGTGAGTGTGTTTCCGCCCTGCGATGGCCTGGCGAGCCGTCCAGGGTGTACTCTGCCCTCGCCCGAAGTCGGCTGGGATGGGCGCCAGCCTCCCTGCGACCCTAATTACGGTTACGCAGTTCGAAAAACGAATGAATGAATGTTCTTTGTTTCGAGTTTCTTTGATTGTTCCCCCATGAAGCTTTACGTTTCTCAGAAGTTTTAATGTTGTTCATGGAATCTGACTCTCAAAACTCTTGATTCTTTTTCTGGCGCCTATTTTATTGTCGAACTCTATAAGTGTTATCAGAGATTATCAGCTAGGGATCCTAATTTAATTAAAAAAAAGACATGCTGACTGATGATTATTGAAAGATTATTTGGAGGTTCCTATTAAACAGTACATATCCCATTTGCCGCCTCAGGCTTTTCTTTAGTATTTTATGACTCCTACTATGTAAATCAATTACCATTTTGGATTAACCCCAATAAAATTCTGGATCCACACTGTTCTCAGAGTTGTGCTAGCTTGCAGTTTATTCTGCTAATCACACACAATTAAACTCATTGGCAGCATTTTTTTAGTGGAACAAAAGCCGCCGAGGTCTGAAGCTCGTACTCGCAGGTCACATACGATCTCTTGTTGAGCATTAATGCAATTTTTTTTCTACTTGATGTTATTTTCTTTAGTGTTGTTTTTTAATCATTCCCTGTCTTGCTTTATGGACGATTCCTTTTCGAAAGAATTTAACTGAATATGTCTGTAAAAGTAATTCGCTGGCGCGGTTAGCTTGTACAAGAATTAGCCTACTGAGCTCAGATTTATATTTTTGTTTACCAGCTTAAAGATGATTTGAAACACGATAAATACACACAAAATTCTATCCACAGTGGGTTACGCTGCCATCTAATAACCACCATAAATCTTCATTTATCCTGCAATGTCACCATGTCAATTAACTCCGTGTGGCAGAGGAGTCCGAATTTAAACCAATCAGTTTTAGTAAGCCTGTTACTGACAAGAAAAATCAGGAACAGATGACCTACAAATTTCCTGACAGATATTGAAAATAATAGTGAAAGTGTTACCACACGGGAGGGATTTCTGTCTGGAGTTAGAAAGCACAGCAGAGCACCTGCACCTGTTATTATTTAAATCACAAATCAATAAATAAACCATAAATGTCTCATTTAGTGTACTTTTTATTTAATTTTCTTTCCTTGTTCCAATATCGTACAGACTTAAACACTTATTGAACCGTTCTATGGGCCAGTGGTCCCCAACCTTTTTAATCACCGTGAACCAGTCAACGCGTGACAATCTTAGCCAGTGTGTGTGTGTGTGTGTGTGTGTGTGTGTGTGTGTGTCATAGATTGTTTATATTGTAAATATCATTTCAGTTCAGTTCATTTTCTGTACCCGCTTCATCCTAATCAGGGTCGCGGGGAGGCTGGTGCCCATCCCAACCAACTCCGGGCGAGGGCAGAGTACACCCTGGACAGCTCGCCCGGCCATCGCAGGGTGGAAACACACCGATGGCTTTGCAGCTCCTCTTGCTGAATGTCAGCAATGGTTCTTTTATATGAACCTCACACCATAGACAGTGAGAGACTTGGCTCGCCTTTGATAACCCAGTTAGCTGCACTGGGGGTAAATATAATTTATTTATATAAAATATTATTATTATTATTATTTGTAGGTTTTTTATAATAATAATAATAATAATAATAATAATAATAATTATTATTATTATTATTATTATTATTATTATTATTAATACTAATACTGTACTACTATTACTACTAATAATAATAATAATAATAATGAATGTTATTTTTCAACAGCTGAAATAAAGTTGGTTTGGAAGTAGAGCTTGAACTTTTCTGAAAAAAAAAAAAAAAAAAAACACACACACACGGGTGATGGTACACCAGCTGGAAGAATGAAGGCTCAGGCTCAGTCTCACCCAAAATCCTCGCTATTGTTTAAAATATTTTAGCGCTTAAATGACCGACATGTAACCGAGAGAATCCGGTCATTTTTCAAAATAAAAGACTTTTCAAAAATAATGATTGTTCAGACTCAGATAGTAAATAAAACAGAAATGATTTCTTCTGCACACCGGTACCAATTGAGCCATGGACTGGTACCGGTCCACAGCCAAGTGGTTGGGGACCGCTGCTATAGGCTATTCTGTGACATCCACAAATTTATATGGTAGACATGGCAAAGTATCTCAGAATAATAAGGAAACTGGCCATGAAGTTCAACAAATTGTTGATTCAGTGAGTCAACTGAATGAAAAGGATGCCTGACTGAGGATTATTGAAAGATTATTTTCTAAGAAGGACATTTTCTAAGATTTCGGTTCCTTAACACATAAACACCAACAGTATTTTTTTTTAAACATATAAATGAACATTTTTCCCCTATAAGGCCAAACCAAAAGGAAAGTTCTTTACCATGGAGTGAGGCCTGACGGGGGTTGGTGGTGCTGCATGGACCACAATTTCCCTGGAGCCTTGGGAAGCCCTTATAGGTACTTTGCTGTGCTGCCCACACAAAGTCAGGGGTTCAAGCCCCACTATCAACAGGTTGTCTCTGCTGTCCCCCCGGTGCAACTAACTGGGTTATCAAAGGCCGGCTATGTCTCTCACTGCCTGTGGTGAGAGGTTCATGTAAAAGAACCATTGCTTGAGTTTCGTCAAGAGAAGCTGCATAGCCATCGGCATGTTTATGCCCCGAGATGGCCAGGTGATCTGTTGGCTGAGATGGGCACCATCCCGGATTAAGTGGTTCAGAAACTGAATGAATGAATGCCTTTGTTTTGTTTTGTTTATGTTTTTTGGACTTTGAGAAATGAAAAAGTGAGAAAAAGAGATATGACCATTGAATTTTTTTTTTTTCTTTTTTTTTTTTTAACGTGTAGTACTCAGGGATGTAATGTATATTGTATACAGTACTACAAAAGTCTTTATTCCACTAATGAGCCGTAAATATTTAATATTGTTCTGAAACTCTCAGAGGTTCACTCTGCATTGGACCATGATAGCATGCTCCGATATGTTTTATTTATTACATATTAAAGATGCAATCCTCCTTTTACCTTCCGAATAAATGATCCTGCATGTGGACTCAAACCTTCGGTAAATTTGGGTCTCTGTGCTTTTTGCACATATTACGCCAAATAATATTATAAATTAAAGGTGCTACTGAAAGTAAGGCAGTATTTTCAATGTTCTCTTTCATTCATTTTCTGTAATCACAAAATCCTAATTAGGGACACGGAAAGGCTGGCACTCATCCCAGCCAAATCTGAGCGAGCGCAGAGTACACCCTGGACAGCTCACCACGCCATTGCAGGGCGGAAACACGCTGACGGCTTTGCAGCTCCTCTTGTCGAAAGTCAACAATGGTTCTTTTACATGAACTTCTCACCATAGACAGTGAGAGACATGGCCGGCCTTTGATAACCCAATTATCTGCACTGGGGGGGGGGGGGGGACAGTGATAACCCGTTGAGAGTGGGGCCTGAACCCTCAACCTCGCAATCAGTAATCCAGCCCCTTTACCACCAGGCCGCCACCACCACCCTTTTTAATTTTCTGTTCGTTGTTTAGTAAATGCCTTATATTAGGCACTATGATGTACCTGCTGTATTTGCCAGTGAATCTTGTAAAAAAAAAAAATTGGTGGCAAAAGCCAAAACTGAGAAAGACATGCTAGATTTAATTTTTTCAAACTGTTTGACCTAATATTTTTTAACCTGAAAAAGAAGGGTTTTAAAATAGGCAACATTCTCATTTTCATTTCATTCACCATGCATGCACACACTGCATAGCAACTGCATCAACCAGACAATGCTATCAGCCGTATACTCGCATCAGTTTGTGTCCCTCTTCTAAAAGCTATCAGGTAAAGATAAAGTCTGTTGGGTTTTTACACCCAAGCCATAGCGGCTCATCAGGCCGGTGCTCATCCCCGGTTTCTGTAGCGTGAAGCAACTCGGAGTACAACTCCTCCTGGATGGGACGCTAGTCCATCGCAGGTTACCTTCCCAGTATATTTTACTGGTACCCATTTATACTGCTGGGTGAACACAGGCACGCCTCTTTTCACATGCTGTCCCCATGGTGGGTTACAGTTTAGTGCTCAAATGACTGAGTGTAATCGAAATCCGGTCATTTTTCAAAATAAAAGATTTTTCAAAACTAAAGATCATTTAGACTCAGATAATAAATAAAACAGAAACAATTAATTATTTTTTCTGTGGCTCGGTACCAATTGAGCCACGGACCGGTACCGGTCTGCGGCCCGGTGGTTGGGGACCCCGGATATAATGAATCACGTTTGGTTTTGTTATATCGATACTAGAGGGCAGTAGTGGCCTGGTGGTAAAGGTGCTAGATCATTTATTCTACGATTGGAGGTTAAAGTCCCACACTCAACAGGTTGTCACTGCCCCCCGAGTGCAGCTAACTGGCTTATCGAAGGCCTGCCATGTCTCTCACTGTCCATGGTGGGAGGTTCATGTAAGTAAAAGAACTATTGCTGACTGTCAACAACAGTAGCTGCAAAGCCGTCAGCATGTTTCTGCCTTGCGATGGCCTGGCGAGCTATCCAGGGTGTACTCTGCCCTCACTCAGAGTCGGCTGAGGTGGGCGCCAGCCTCCTCACAACCTTGATTAGGATTAATTGGTTCAGAAAATGGATGCATGAATGTTAACACTAAACTAACAAAATGCCCATAAAAACACATTTCAGAATAATAAAAAGAAGACGTTTTGAATTCGGTCCTGAACAGGTTAAATCACTTTACCACATCAATGCCGCTGAGATACAGAAGCTTCTTTCCAGGATCTCGGATAGTGGCATCAATTTGCAGGCAACATCAGCTTAATTTCTGAGTAGAAGTTTTGTTCATAATTCAATGCAAATGACTTACTGGCTAGGACGGAGATAATATTGCCAACATCACCGAGTCACAAATGTGTTTGTTAATAGTTTCACCGGTCAGAGGGGAAAGTCTGAGTGATTATGCAACTGTTCTGAGAAACAGCCAGAATTCAGATGCTGTCAGCACTTGAAAATATGATTCCACTCCAATCTCGATTGAAACCATCGGCGATCGAGATGGATTTGCAGAATTCCTCTCAGAAATTGAGGCTTCATGCTGATGTTTAACACATCATCTACCATCGAGAGCTCAGTTCCTCAAACCGTGATCCTTATCTCCATATGAGCCATGCACAGTTACCGCTCTGGGCCTTTTTCTTCCTGGTGATTTGTAGCTCTTCTTATAAGGAATCTGAAACCATTCATCCCAACGTACTCATTACTGTGATTTTCTACTACTTATTACTCCTGAGACCTTTTCATTCTATTGATTTCATTAGCCCGTGCTCAATAAATTAAAAAAAAAAAACATATTCAGAAAGGAAATGGCTTCGGAGATGGAATGTTGTGAAGTTACATTTCGTCTTTTAGTGAAAAGACTATAATAATATTTTTGATGCCAGTGCAGCTAAACATAATTGGGTGTCAGCAGTTTGAATACAAGAGTCTAACGATGAGAAATTACGGGTTCCGCCATCTAATAATTATCATTAAATCTAATATATCTACTACTTGGAAATACTGCTTTCCGTAAGAATAAATAAATAAACTGTATTTTGTGTCTATGGTGTTTTCAACTGTGCTCAAAGTATTGTTAGTTATCTCTGCCAGTGTGGTGATGTTTGGGATGATAGCAGAACTTTGCAAGTATTATGTGTGGATATTCTTGCTAGTTCTGTCTGACGGAGTGCTTTGATTTAAAAAAAAAAAAAAAAAAAAAAAAAAAAAAAAGTACTGCTCAAAATTTGTGAAATGATCCAGGCCAAATTCTGAATCTGGGAATTTTTTTTTTTTTTTTAATATCCTTTATCGTTCTGAGATCGGGTCCTTTTTTGATACTGAGGCTTTACAGCAGCCTTAGCATGGTGCCTGTTTTCATTCATTCATTTTCTGTAACCGCTTCATCCTAATTAGGGTCGCGGGGAGGCTGGCACCCATCCCAACCATCTTCAGGGCGAGGGCAGAGTACACCCTGGACAGCTCGCCAGGCCATCACAGGGCAGAAACACGCTGACGGCTATGCAGCTACTGATGTCGAAAGACCATAGACAGTGAGAGACATGGCCGGCCTTTGATAACCCAGTTAGCTGTGAGGTGTCTGTTTTCATTCGACGAAATGCAAAATCAGAATAATTATACCTTTTGGCTTTGCATTTACCTTCACCATAAAGTAACAACAAAAAAAAGGAAAGGGAGGACAAAAATGGCTTCTGAAGCTTGACTATCTAGAAAAATGGGACGGTTCATCAATAAGGTCAAGGTCATTTCTAAACGTTTTCAGTGGGAAATACTGCTTCATTAAGGCTTTAACAAAGGTTGTGTGGGACATTTAAAGGGTTAATTGTTTGTTACTTCTTAAAATTCCAAGGAGCTTATCATGACCTTTTGTGTTTCCAACCTCTTTAAAATAACAGAAGCTATATGACTTATGCTGGGTTGTCTGTTTCAGTTCAATCCATTTATACCTCTATCCATTTATCTATATCACTTATTCGTCAAGGCTGAGGAGGGGGACAGATGATCTGGCTGCAATCACAGACACAAACAATTCACCTCTGGCCACATCGGTATGGGGGGGAACAGAGCACCTGGAGGAAACACATGTAAGCACAGAATGAAGTTGCAAACATCATACAAAAAAGGCCCCTGGCCAAGATTTAAACCCCGGGCCACTCTGTAAAGAACAATAATACCCACCGGACCGTGACGTCTCCACAGTAAACCATACAACCATATTCTTATAACACATCCCATCTGCTACACTTTTCCATGCTGCACGGTGGAGGTACCCTGCACTCTCTGAGTATCCTGAAAGTTTTGTGTGTGTGTGTGCGCGCACGTGTGTGTGTGTATGTGTTTGTATGTGTGTGTGTGTGTGTGTGTGTGTGTGTGTGTGTGTATGTGTTTGTATGTGTGTGTATGTGTGTGCGTGTGTGTGTTTGTATGTGTGTGTTTGTGTGCATGTGTGTGTGCGTGTGTGTGTTTGTGTGTGTGTGTGTGTGTGTGTGTGTGTGTGTGTGTGTGTTCACGTCTGTGTGTGCGTGTGTATGTGTGTGTGTGTGTGTGTGTGTGTGTGTGTGTGTGTGTGTGTGCACGTGTGTGTGTGTGTGTGTGTGTGTGTGTGTGTGTGTGTGCGTGCGTGTGTGTGTGTGTGTGTGTGTGTGTGTGTGTGTGTGTGCACGTCTGTGTGTGTGTGTGCGTGTGTGCGTGCGTGTGTGTGTGTGTGTGTGTGTGTGTGTGTGTGTGTGCGCGTCTGTGTGTGTGTGCGTGTGTGTGTGTGTGTGTGTGTGTTTTTCAAATAAATTGACTGCAGTTTGATTGATCTGTGTAAACAGTTTATTGTTTCATTGAGTGGCGATTAATTTGATATAGAATTTAATATTGACAGAATTTTTTTTCATATTCAACTTTTCAGTTTTTATATTTTTATTTATTTTTTAACAAACAAATAGAATATTCATAAAGGAACTGTATTTCACTTTAAACAGCTATTATGTTTGTTTATTGTATACTCTGGCACATTACTCTGTTTTCATAAATGATGAAATTAAGAACGTACCGTAGCCAGAAAGAAATTTAAAAAAATGTTTTTCAAAGTGATTCATATTAGGAGTACATCAAGCACTAATGCTAATCTTTCAGCTTTCCAGTTTGGGTTTTTACACCCGAGCCTTGTGGCTCATCAGGCCGGTGCTTATCCCCGGTTTCCGTAGCGTGAAGCGACAAGGAGTTGAACTCCCCCTGGATGGGACGCTAGTCCATCGCAGGTTACCTTCCCAGTATATTTTTACTGGTACCCATTTATACAGCTGGGTGAACAGAGGCACACTTGTGGTTGAGACCTTTCCCAGGGGTGTTAGCACAGTGAGGGTGTCAGTGGGATTTGAACTCACAACCTCCCGATCATGAGCCCAACACTCTAACCACGACACCACTGGCTCCATACAGCCACACTTATGGAAAGGTATACCATTCATTCACTGAACTGTTTAATCCTACTTGGGTCATGAGGAGGTTGGGGGCTATCTCAGCCAACTCTGAGTGCAGGCATAGTACATCCTGAACAGCTCACCATCCTATTACTGGGTCAACACATTCAACCATTCACACTCAATTACACTTAGAGCAGTGCTTCTCAAATAGTGGGGTGCGCCCCCTTGTGGGACGCGGTATGATGCCAGGAGGGATGCGGTGTGATGCCGGGGTGGGGGCGCGTATGACTCTGGGGAACATGCTTTTCTGGAATAGTGTACGAGAATTACGTGTAATTGCACCTCCACTCCACTAGTTGGCAGTGGCGCCCTCATTGTTGCGCTATGGTGTAGTGGTTTTTTGCACGAGCAAACGATATGAAGTGCAGTAAACCCCTCAAGAAACAACACGGAAAAATTTCTAAAAGGAACGAAGAGACGGGTGGAGAGAGAGAGACGGAGATATTAAGACATAAATACGTTGAATGAGTTTAAATAAGGATGTTTTTTTTTTTAAATTTCAGGCACATTGGTGCAGATTTAAAAAATACTTAATGAAGTTTTTCTTTATTGTATGTTGAACTATATTTCTTTCTTTTATTGTAGTTAGTTTTAATAAAGATACAGTGTTATGCAGAGGTGTACGAATAATTTTATAGACAAATAATACTATTTATACAAGTCGTTAGCGGGGCGGTGGGGGGAGTGAAATGTTTTTTTCTTTCTAGAGGGGGCGCCACAGAATATAATTGAGAAGCACTGACTTAGAGGCAATCAGGAGCAGCCAGGTAGCCTAATGTGCATGTCTCTGGATTATCCATAGGAAATCATTGCAAGCACAGGTACACCCTGAACCACTCACCAGGCCATTGCAGGAGCTTCATGAATTATTATTGATTACATTTTATAAATCAGTTCATAAAATGATGAAAAATAGGCAAAAGAGGTTTTTTGTAACTTTTAGCTCCCACCCAGAGAGTGGCTCAGAAACTACAGGAATGGGTTCCATCCGTCCGTCTGTCATAGTTCAGGTTCTGGACATTTACTTACCACACACTTAAGCTGGAGCTTTTAAACCTGGCATGCTGGCTCACTATTATGAGTGCCACGATGAGTTTGTGTGTGAGTGACCTTGGCCTACTTTTTAAGGTCACAGAGGAAAAAACTGTATACTGTATTAGGTTTCCAGACAATTACCCGACAGGCGCTGAAGCTGGAGCTGCTTGTTCAATATCGCCATACATATTATGAAACGGTCCTTTCAGAGGTAACATCTGGACCCCTGTATTATATTCTCTTTTCTTTTCTTTTTTTTTTTTTTTTTAAAGAAAAAAACAACTTGACATTGAATTTTGCTCCATGGAACATTTTGCTCGTACCTAAATTGAAGAGTGTATGGGCATCAATATCAAATATTTGAAACTGCAGTTAGCTCTGACTGTCCTACCCCGTCCATTAAATTTATACATGCAGTTACTGCTGAGGGTTTAAGTCTTCAGCACCCGATACTTTATTTTAGTCCTATTACAGTATCTAAGTATTAATAATACATAGTATTTTATTGAATTTTAACCTATACTGTAAGTGCTGAGTTCACCATGGAAGAATTTAAACTACACAGCTTCTCTTGGCCCCTCTCTGTCTCTCTCTCTCTCTCTCTCTCTCTCTCTCTCTCTCTCTCTCTCTGTGTGTGTGTGTGTGTGTGTGTGTGTGTGTGTGTGTGTGTGTGTGTGTGTGTGATCCTACGCTCAGTTACACAAGTGTACTGTTTCAATAATGCAGCTCCTTTTAGCTCCTTGCTAAGGCTGTTAGCGTCTTTTTGTAACGCCAGGACCAGCGTAATTAACTAAAAGACTGGTATAATTACAGCTGGGGGAAATTGGTTTTTATTGGCTTTTGCTGCTGTGTTCATGCTTCATTAGTGGAAGACTATTAAGGCCTGTTGCTCATGCAGTCTTCTTTTTGCAACACACACACACACACACACACACACACACACACACACATGTGCGCCCACAGTTGTTCTGTGGTGTTTCATAATGAGAAAGCTCATTCTGTCCGTGTAGTTTATTGGTCTGTTTAGCTTCTCATGTTTTCTTGTCCATCCTTTCATCCATGCATCCACTTTTCCCACCATTTCCTGTGCGCATGAGAATTTTTAGGTAACAGTTTAGCAGGTGGTACCAAAGGACAGATGGCAGGCTGGGTCTCAGGATTTAGGGGGACAGGATTCTCAGCTGTAGGGGGCTTTCAGATCAGCGAGAGAGAGAGAGAGATGGCACATGTGCTGCAGTCAAGAAGCCACTGGGAAGCAAGAAAACACTGAGCAGTCGTGTAGCAGCACAGTGATGAGTAGCGTCCCTCTGCAGCCTCCTGAGATCCTATCCGTGTTCTCTGGAAAACACTTATTGCTGTTTCGGTGTATCAGTGGGTGGCCAGCTACCATCTCTAGAGCTTTTGTACTGCTGTTCTTCCATCCCTGAATGTATGTTGGGACTTTTTGTTTGCCTGCCCTATATACAGTAAGCATCAGACTGGGGGATTTACTTAAACATTTCTGCCACCTACAAGCAGTTAACGAGGCTAGAGGCACATGGCTTCCCATGAGCCAGCCTGCGTGGTCCTCAGACTGATGGCATGTCTGTGTAAACAACATTTCACATCCCCTAAACTAATGCAAAATAAACTGCTATCTTTGGCTACTTTTTAAAGTGGACACCATATAATTTAAATTTTATACTGTATACATAGAGTATTTTGCCAAAGTCTTAGGAGTCCATTTTTATTTTATGACTTGTGACATTACCGAGTCAATAGAAAAGTATTTCAGATTTACAAACATTAATTTTAAAGCACAGTAATAAATATGACAGAAAAAATATTAAAACTAACTGTATTGCGATCTAAAAAAAAGCAACATATAAGGCCACTAACCTGACAAAAACATCATGAAAGCTGCTGGGAATGCACGCGAATAAAGAAGCAAGCATGACAGTTAAAATCTCCAGGAGAACTTAATAGAACCTGCAACCACATTACCGTGTAAATCTGCACAAACTGAACCTGAGACGACTATATTTTTAAATATCGCATATGTTGATTGACTTTCGTTTATTGCAATTTCCTGAGCTTTCTCAGGCGTCTGTGCTCTTCAGCATTTATTTGCATGTGCTTTAAACTTGTACACAGTACTGTATATATTGTTAAACAAACAAACAAATAATTCTACACACAGATCTTCCACAGGAAATATAATTATATCCATAAACTGCAGGTGTTCTGATCCTGCTTAATACCTGGTTTGTTTGTGGTCTGCTGCAACATTGTCTGATACATCCAGTCCATTAATTTCCCTAAATACAAATGATTACAGTCATTTAAACCTTGTTGAGAGAGGTTTTTTTAATTAAAAAATCTTCTTACATTTCATATATAAAAGAGAGGTTCCCAAATAAACCCTCTTTCGAAAGCTAAGGACCCTTAAATAGATAACTAAACAAGAAAAACCTTTGATGACATAATTTTAAAGACCACAGGTTATTATAACTATTTGAAAAAGTAAAAGCCATAGAGCAAAAATTAACTGAATTCTGTCCCTTGAAAATTACAAAAACAACATATAGTGGGACCTTGGTGATCGAACACAATTCATTCCAAAAATGTGGTCAATTACCGAACAAATCGGATTACTGAGCGTCTACTTCCTGTTACGCTATGGCTCTCAGCTGGACCCATAAATGCAGGAGATGGAGCACAGTGCAACAAGAACGAGATTTATTCTCAATTTATTTCTCACAACACAAACAATGGAGGTAACGGAGCAAAAAAAAAAATAAAAAATACACAACAAACAGTGGAGACTATGACTATAAAACGGGCTGAGCACAGCTATAACCAGGGGCCAGAGAGAACACGGGGCATCGACTGTGCGATGCCGGACAATCTTCTGGCACAGAGGTGAATGAGTGGCTTGTCTTTATAGGGAGAAGATTTGTGGAATGGAATCAGGTGTGCGCTGCTGCAATCAGCCCAGGTAGGTCAGCCACACCCCTCAGCCGGAGCCTGCACCGCTGGGGAGAAAAAAGACTTAGAGAACAGAGCCACCAAATTCAAAGTCCCCCCCAAAATACAGACCATAACAGTAACCCCCCCAGGGGCACCACCTGGCGTCCAACCAGGCTTGTCTGGAAACCTGCTGTAGAACTTGGACAGCAGGTCAGGGGGTCTAGGATCAGTATATATATATATGTATATATGTATGTATGTCTATATATATATATATATATATATATATATATATATATATATATATATATATATATATATATATATATATATATATATGTGTGTATATATATATATATATATATATATATATATATGTATATATATATATATATATATATATATATATATATATATATATATATATATATATATATATATATATATATATATGATTTGCTGTATAATTCCTGAAGGAGCAGTCGAAAGTAAAAGAAGAAGAAGAAGATATATATGTGTATATATATATATATATATATATATATATATATATATATAATCTGATTTAATTGTTTCTTGTCTTAGTGCATGGTAGGTGGCTGAAATAGTTTGATGGGTATTTCAGAAGGTTGTGTATAGGCACTGTGTTGTGGTGATTAGCATGTGCGCCTCACAGCAAAATGTTTATGGGTTCAAATCCTAGGCTCAGGGAGAGTGTTTTTTTTTGTGAAGTTTTGCATGCTCTCCCTCTGCTTGTATGGGTTTTCTTTAATTCCCCAATCCAAAGACATGAACATAATGTTAATTGGCTGTTCTAAACTGTTCCTTGGTGTGAGTGTAACTATGAATGTGTGTGTGTGTGTGTGTGAGAGAGAGAGAGAGACAGAGAGAGACATGTTATTGTCTGGTGAGCTGTTCAGGGTATACCCTGTTTTTTCCCAGTGTTGGATGAAATAGGCTGCCACCTCCCCACAACCATAATAGGATTAAGCAGTTCGGTAAACGAGTAAGAGACGAGTGAGTGTTAACACACCCTGCTGAATCTCCCCCTTCCTCTCATCCTTCCCTGCTGACAAATCTAGCTTGTGGTGACCCGATACCAGCTGTCCAAAACACTGCTAGATGCTGGTACAGAACCAGTTTCTGAATTGCCACTACAAGTAATCCACCGTAAAAAATATTTTAAGGAAATTCACATAAAAATAAGTGAATTTAAAAATAAATGCTGACCTCGCTTCTAAAAATCTGGCATGTCTGTTAAGAATGCCTTCCAACAGCAAATATATTAAGTGGCATATGTTAAACACACATATATGTCTCTGTCAGTCCAAATGTAGGATAAATTTTTAAAAATTGTTGTTGTGACAAACACGAGTGTAAGTTGCTGCTGAGTCCAATGTCAGGCTGTGTGGGCTCTGACTGAGCACGTGTGTATCTATGCCAGACATATAAGTTTTCATATTTTAATGGTAAATTAGGCCTAAAGCATCTTGAAGAATATACCTTGGAATTAAGGCACTGATATATACTCCCTGGGTGGCCTTGAAGGAGATGCTCTTTGGTCCTAAAGCTATTCCATTCATCTAATTAAGGTGATGTAATGTTTACTTAATTTCTAGAACAGACCTAAAGACAATGTAGACTGCTAAAGTTCCATTCGGGAATTATAATTTTCGTGCAAAAACTGTGTTTAAAACAAAAGATAGAAGATAACTGTGTGTCTTTGATCATAAGCATCCTGTCTGAAATGCAGGCAGAAGCAGGGAGACTGTATGGAGTGTGTCCAGGGAAGCTCATGCTAACTGTCTGAAATGGCAGAGACGCTACCATCTGTCTTCATTTGGCCATGGATTTCCCAGTGTTGCTGTGCTTTGGATTCAGCTGGAGCTCAGCAGAAATGACGTTTGTGCTGATGGAGTTTGGGGTGGAGGAGATTAAGGCTGGAGGTCCCTGGCCTGCTCTCTTGCTCTTCCTCACACACACTCTCTCTCTCTCTCTCTCTCTTTCAATTTCTCTCTGTTTTCAGAATAAATGAAGCAGCAAAACGCCAAGATGCTTTCCCTAGACACAAATTACACTAAAAAATGATATCCAGTGGAGCACAGGCTTTTACCGTGTAGTCTCCAAGGTGAAGTTTAATTCATGCCATGTTTTCCATGGATGGCCCTTACAAGCTCAAACTTGAACGAAAAAATTAGAATGATAAAAAATGATTAAAATGTGTTTATAATGACACTTTTCAAAGATTTCAAACATTCTGCAGCAATAATATTTCAAGGGAAATGAAAGAAGATCCTTCAAAAATTTCCTGTTATGCCAAAAATGTTTTTCTTCCTCAAATCGCTTTTATCTCTAAAGTTGCGATCAATAGTTTGCATTAGCCTGTTCAAAAAGGACATCATTGGTAGTCTGCTTTCCTCCTGCGAGAGTGCGAAATTGCAAGAATGGGATGTAAAACTGTCAGTTCCAATAAGGCAAGATAACTGCAGAGATACTGTAACAGTATACAGATATTTAACCAATTAGATATAAACTAGTGAAGTTCTAAATACAATAAAACTAGGCACGTCCGTTCATAATATAGCATTATATTTGCATGCATCAAGGAGGAGTCAGCTCATTTCCATCAGTGCGGGGTATATATCCCGGTACATTAAATACACAAAGCTTTCGCATTTCCTGTTTATTTGATATCACTTTTCATTTTTTTTCCATTTTCACCTGTCTCAGGCAACCTGGACAAACGGTAGCTAAATCAACCATTTTGATTCAAACATAATCCACTCAATGTCCTGTAGTTCCCAGGTGGCCAATCGGATCTAATCATTCCCATTTAATACAGTATACAGGGATCCCTCGCTACTTCACGCTTCAATTCATGCAGCTTCAGTGTATCGCGTTTTTTTTTTTTTTTTTAATATTAATTGAATTAACAAATAAGGAAATTAAAGAAGAATAGGGGGGAAAGTTAAGGAAAATGTCGCAAAACAAGGCCAATTATGCAAAAAAAAAAAAAAAAAACTAAACCAAGAAAAACAAAAAAACAACCCAAACCCCCCCCATCAAAACTACAGTACTTACATTTTTATGTGAGGTGCACATCTGTGTGTGTGTGTGTATGTGTGCGCACGTCTGTATGTGTGTGTGTGTGCGCACGTCTGTATGTGTGTGTATTTATATTTTATTTATATCTTATGCATTATTTTTGAATGTGCAATTGTTATTATAAGCATTTATATCATTGAATATGTATTTATTGATATTATATACATATATACATATACTGTACATATACATCAGTCGTATACAGTGGTCTAGTGGTGAGGGTGCAGGATCGCTGATCCTAAGGTTGGGGGTTCGAGTCCCCACAAGGTTGTAACTGTCCCTCCAGTGCAGCTAACTGGGTTATCAAAGACAGGCCATGTCTCTCACTGTCTATGTTGAGAGGTTCATGTAAAAGAACCATTGCTGACTTTCGTGAAGAGTAGCTGCAAAGCCGTCAGCATGTTTCTACAACCTGAAGAGGGATGGGCTCCGCCAGGCCAAATCAGCCCAAGTCTCGCCATGAAGGCGCCCCAATGACATACTCGGATGATAAGGGATAAGTGAAGAAGTGATACATCAGTCGGGGGGAGGGGGTTGATCCAACTTCACGAAATTTGGCGGTCGCGGGGTTTCTCGGTCCCAATTAACCGCAGAAAGTGATGGATCCCTATATACCAATTGCAGGTTGGGGATTTGGCAGATGTCCTTGTCCTAATGACTGTTATTGTTACTGTTAATGAATGATTGTCCTATGACTGTTATCTCATTTATACAGTACAACATGTACACGCTACAACATTTACATACTGTGTGGGGCCAGTAGTGTAATGGTTAGGGTACTGCACTCATAATCGGGAGGTTGTGAGTTCGAATCCCATTGAGACCCTCACTGCGTTAAGACCCCTGGGCAAGGTCTCAACCACAAGTGTTCCTCTGTTCACCCAGAAGTATAAATGGGGACCAGTAAAAATATACTGGGAAGGTAACCTGCGATGGACTAGCGTCCCATCCAGGAGAATTTGAACTCCTGGTCGCTTCACGCTATGGAAACCGGGGATAAGCACCGGCCTGATGAACCACTAGGCTCGGGTGTAAAAAGCCTGACGGACTTACATTTACAAAATTGGGTCAAGGGCCTTTCTTAAGGGCCCATCAGTGGCATCTTTGTAGTTTTGATACTTGAAAGTCTTCTACTTGGTAGTCCAACAATAACAACTGAGATATGAAGGATTTCCAATTCTGAACAATTTAGAAACTTTCTGAGTCGAAACTACTCAAATGTAATTGTCCCTGGTCCCCTCTGTTATGAGTGCAGTGAAAGCCTCGGCCAAATTAAAACATTGCAAAAATGGTCTGTGGTCCCTCAGTTACTTTTTCTGCATCAGTGCTGTTTTTTTTTCCTCTTTCCTTTTTCAGTATATCTGATTCAGCTCAGGGCTTGATAATGATCTAATGAACTCAAGAATCAGGTGGCGGAGTAGGGATAACTGCATCAGTGCAGGTGGCCTTGGCAGTTCTATGTATTCTCTCGACTGTGGTCTCTGTAGTAAAATCGCAGCTGTTAAATTCCCTCCACTCGTGCATGGATTCCTATAACACTGGTTTAATTTGACAGCATTTATTTTATTGTGCGTCCAGTAAAACCAGCTGCTTAGGGTTACAAACACATGTTCACCATACAGACCCTCTTCGTGATCTAACCATCGCCATGTCTACAAGCACATACAGTAAAGAATGAAACAACCATTTAATGACTCTTTACGACGTTATTGGAAAGTAGTCGATCGGCCCGGCTTTTTGGAGTCACACCATTGTCTTGTTGATTACTTTCCTATAGCAGCATGCCTTGTAGTGTTCTACTATACATATAGTGCTCCAATTGTAATTTAATCCATTTATAGGACCATCTACATCAGTGGTCCCCAACCTTTTTATCACCGCAGACAGTTCAACGCTTGACAATTTTACCGCGGACCGGGGGGCGTAGATTGTTAATTTATTATTATTATTATTATTATTATTATTATTATTATTATTATTAACGAACACTCCATGGATGTTATTTCTCAACAGTTAAAAATAAAGTTGGTTGGAGCGCGAAGTCTTCTTCTTTTTCAAAAAAAAAAAAAAAAAAGACAGATGATCATGCACCACCTAGGAGAATGAAGGCTCAGGCTCAGTCTCGCCAAAAATCCCAGCTAATGTTTAAAACATGTCCACCATGCCTCTGTTCACTCTCCATTCCCTTGTGGGTTACATGTTAGCGGTCAAATGACTGACGTGCAACCTAGAGAATCATTTTTCAAAATAAAAGGTCGTTCAGACTCAGATAATAAATAAAACGAAAATAATTAATTATTTCTTGTGCGGCCCGGTACCAATTGATCCACGGACCGGTACCGGTCCACGGACCGGAGGTTGGGGACCACTGATCTACACTATTACAATTATAACTGGGTTTTGTTTTTTCATTAGCATTTCTGTTTTCTTGAGTCCTGATGTCAGTCTGCCGAAATAAATTTGCCTGGTCTCACTTCGGCCAAACTCTGCAGTTTTCAGCAACTTTATTAATCACTATTCTTACCATGAGGCACACCCGCATAAAAATATGGTCCATGGACACACATATATTCCCTGCCATCTGGTAACCAGTGCTCAAGAGACCTCAACCGAAAATTTTCCGAGATTTTTACCGAGATCGACCTCAACCGAGATTTTCAATCACAATGGATGCTGTCAACAAGATGATCCCAATACTTATAGATACATAGCTAAAACTAGATAAACTTTCATTCGTTCATTTATTTTCTGAACCGCTTAATCCTAATTAGGGTCGCGGGGAGGCTGGCACCCATCTCATCCGACTCCGGGAAAGGGTGGGGTACACCCTGGACAGCTCACCAGGCCATCGCGGCCTAGCTAGACAAGCTTCAGTAATTACAGTGTTCTGTGTGGTTCACTCTACTTTACGGCTGCAGTACATGGACATTGGATGTGCAAATAAAAAGGAAATTTTAAACCACAGAAATGTACTTTTTCACGTCATCTTCAAATTGCCTGGACACAACATGGAACCGATAAGAAGCTACTCCATACACTTGGGAGGTGGGGTGGGGGCTAAGTTAGCTGCACTGGGGAACAGCAGTGATAGTAGTGCCTGAATCCCCACACTTGGGATGAGTAATCCAGCCCTCTACCAATAGGCTACCACTGTCCCGGGATTAGGACAACTCAATCATATTAAGAGTGTTCTGTCAAAACCTCGCAAATCAGATTTTTTTGGAAAATGTCCTGAGATTTTGACAGAACAGCTTTGATATGAAATGTGTGGTGATGTGATTGTTATAGTTCTTCGAGGACCATTTGAGGCATGACACGACCAGCAAAAGAGAGCTTGAGTCATCACATTTTAGCTGCTGGGTCTACCTCAATCCTATCCATCAGAAAACTCCCGAGAAAGTCTTTTGTCCTGAAGACTTGGCATTAAAATGCAAAAAATTTCCAGTTATCTCTGTGTTGATACAACACACTGAAACGAGAGAATTCTTTCTGAAAATGCGGTATAAACATCTTCTTCCACAAAACTTCATCGAAATAACAACTATAATGAATAAAACTGTGCCGGTGGGGTGTGGCAAGGTGGTAGCCTCCCTTTCTCTGTGACATCAAAGTGTGTCGTTCATGTGTCACACTCGAAGGACATTATGACAAAAATGAGATGGAGGAACACACAGTCCGGCCAAGGGAAGACTGACTGCCCATTGCATCCGACATCCCACAATTTTTCTCATTCCAGCTACTCATTCGTTTCCCAGACCAATTATCCATTATGTGTTGCAGGTGTGTTGTAGCCAATCTGAGCTGGCATTAACTGAGAGGCGGGACACACTATGGATAGGTCATTTGTCATTCACAGGACTGACACACAGATATAGATGTGGACGCAGATGTGCATGACTGTCTATGGTTTAAAAATATATATATATTGAAAATAAAAGTAGATGATCTTTGGACTGGAGGATGAAACCAAAGTCCGCCCACACAGATAGAGGATGCAAACTCCACGCAGAAAACCACAGATTGACAGGTGACGTTTGAATCGAGGACCTGCTTGCTGTGAGGCCAAATGCTGATCATTGCACCGCAGCTCCCTGCAACATTCATTCATTCATTTTCTGAACTGCTTAATCCTAATTAGGTCACAGGGAGGATGGTGCCCAGGAGGGGGTACACCCTGGGCAACTCACCAGGCCATTGCAAGGCCAACACTTTCACAACAATTCATACTCACACTCAGATCTCCAGGAAATTTGGAACAGCCAATTAACTTACTGTGAAACCCACACAAGCACGAGAAGAACAAGCAAACTCCACACAGAAACGCCCGAGCTGGGAATCAAACCCAGGGCCTTCTTGCTGTGAGGCGGACGTGGATGTGCGAACCACTATGCCACTGTTGCCGACCAGCCCGCCAACAATTATTCACAATTACTTCAGAGGTGGAGCATTTGCACTGCAGGGATCCCTCACTTTCCGCGGTTAATCGGGACCGAGACCCCCCCGCACCCGGGACTGTAGAATTCCGCGAAGTAGGATCAACCCCCTCTGACTGACATATACGTACTTGTATATGTGTATATAATATCAATATATACACATTCAGCACTATAAATGCTTATACTAACAATTAAACATTCAAAAATAATACATTAGATGTAAAAATATAAATACAAACATATACAGATGTGCGCACACTCACACGTATGCACGTGCACGCACTCAGATGCGCACCTCACATAAAAATGTAAGTAGTTTTGTTGGGGGGTTTTGGGTTGTTTTTTGTTTTTGTTTGTTCGGGGTTTTTATTTATTTTTTTTGCATAATTGGTCTTGTTTTGTGGCATTTTCCTTAACTTTTTCCCCCTATTCTTCCTTCATTTCCTTATTTTTTAATTCGATGAATATTAAAAAAAAAAAAAAAAAAAAAAATGCGATGAATTGAAGCGTGAAGTAGCGAGGGATCCCTGTACTACATAACCATGTTAGCTGTTACTGTAGAAGGAATAATGTATACTAATGAGAAAATAAATATCAACCTATGATTTGTGATTTGCTGAGGAGCCAAATTTTTGTCGTTGTTGTAAAAAACAGTCACCTGACCATCAGTATTGAGTATGGTGGTGTTTAATGACATCTGATGACATCTGTTTATTTTGCTTTGCTTTGCTTTCTTTCCTAAAAAACCCTTTTTTTTTTTTTTTTTTTTTTTTTTTTACTGTCCCTCCGAGCAAAGGTTGTTTATTTGAGGCTGCCTGTATCTGATAGTTCTTCTTTCCTGTGGGTCTGCTGAGGTTGGCCTGCTCCTACAGCTTTGTTCTGCATTGGTTTAAAAACATGCTGCTTCATTTCAGCTTTCGTGCTTACTAAACAAAACAAAGTGTATGTGACAGCAAGATCACGCTTGTAGTCATGACAAGCATACATGAAAGAGCGAATGGTGTTTGAGATCAATAGACGGCTTGTAAAAGCGCTTTTTGAAAAGCTTACAATAAACCTCAGCGGTCATTAGGAGGAGCTTTGTGATGACTTGTTAAATCTTAACATCTTCACTATTAAAGATGAATGCAGATGATGAATGTAGTGGATAACGGTTCACAGAGGAGATCTGTGCTTTAGTCTGGGAAAGAACAACATATTATAAGCCTGCAGAACAGAACCGGTAAGACTTAATTATTCTCAATGGCCTCCTGCTTATTATTCGAACTTGCTGGTGGAGTTTAAATGCCTGGATTTCCATAACTGAGGGTGTTTCTTATTTTAAATAAAAAGCTGTTGTGGGGAAAAAAAAAAAAAAAAAGCTGAAATGCATTTTGATTCGGAACCGTACGAAGGGAGTTGCGGTAAAGACTGAACTGTGAAATTTGAAATCTGATGGATGAAAGGAAAGTTAGTACCAGAGTATACCAGAGTACTATGTCCAAGGACAATGTTAAGAGAGGCCAGAATTTCTCCAAAACAATTACTCACAAAAGAACAAGTCTGTACAGCGGTATCTCACCTTACGATAGTCCCAGAATACGAAAAATCCAGTTTACGAAAAACATTTTCCTACATTTTTTGTCTCTATATACGAAACAAGTTCTCCTTATGAAACGCGCCATTCAAACATTCAAACAGTGTGCGACTTGCTCTCCCACTGACTACATGTCCCAACATCCCACCCCGCTGGTCTCCCATTAGCTATCTCCCAACATCCCGTCCCGCTGGCCTCCCATTGGCTAGGAGGGATGACGCAGCTCCCTCCCATTGGCTATTATGGAGCTGCATCTCCCATAATGCTTTTCGTGTAAAGGACAGAGTTACAACTTTAACCTTCCATAAACATTTATAAGATTATAATTCTGCTAAAAAGACATGGTCAACACACGCGCACGCGTGCACACACACACACACACACACACACACACACACACACACACACACACACATATATGTGTGTGTGATTTCCAGTGTGAGTGAAAAGAAGAAGCGGGCTCGTTGCATGCGGTTCAGTGATATCGCAAAGGAATATGACCAAACTCGTCTACCATCGGAACGATATTGTACCTTAAAAGGTACGCTTTGATCATTTTTAAAGGGTTTAGGGGGTAGTATTGGGGGCCTTAGAAACAAATCACACGTTTTACATGTAAAATGTGGTTCAATTTATGAAAAATCCAGGTTAAGAGAAAGGCTCTGGAACGGATTAATTTCGTAAGATGAGGTACCACTGTATTTCTCATTCATCATTCATTCATTTTCTGAACTGCTTAATCCTAATTAGGGTCACGGAGAGGCTGGCACCCATCTCAGCCGACTCCAGGTGAGGGCAGGGTACTCCCTGGACAGCTCGCCAAACCATCGTGGGGCCAACACTCACACATCCATTAACACCTAGTGGAGATTCAGAACAGCCAATTAACCTACTGTGCATGTTTTTGGACTGTGGGAGGAAACCGGAGTACCCGGAGGAAACCCACACAAGCGCGGGGAGAACATGCCAATTTCACAAAAAAAAATCACCTGAGCTGGGAATCGAATCCCGGACCTTCTTGCTGTGAGGCGGAAGTGCTAATTACCACACCATCATGCTCCCGTCTCTATTTCTCCAAACCTGCAATTCCATGCCACCTTAAGCCAATAAATGGTGTTGTCACCGCTTTCACCTCACAGCAAGAAGATCCCAGTTTCAAGCTCTGTTCCCAGTCAGAGTTTTCAGGTTCTCTTTGTGATTGTGTGGGATTTTTTCCGGGTTCTCTTTTTTCCTCACATATGTACTTCAGGCTCATTGAGTGTTCCAAATCAGCTTTTTTCAAGCCCCTAGGTGTGAGTATAAATAGCTGTGTGCTTGCCCAGCAGGGGTTTGGGAAGTTATGAGTTGGCTAGGACATGTCTGTCTTTGGACCGTTGAAGGGAACTGTAGTACCCAGGGGACACCCACACGAGCGGACACAACCGTTGTGTCGTCATGCAGATTTTAGGCACTAACGGTTAAACCTAGCTGTAATCACTTACGCTTAAGATCATTTAAATTTTTTTCCCCCCTCCCATTAAGCACCAGTGTAACTGCGCTCATAATGTTCTTCTTTGATGCCAGGTGCAGAGCATAATTGCTAATGTCTCGGAGGAATAATGCAAATACAGAACCACTGCATAACATATGAGTTCCAGAATCACTAAACACTACAGAGATATTACACTTTAAATATACCTCATCCGCCACTGCGTTCACCTTCACTATAGTGCAGCTACCGTGCTACGTATTTCATTTCCACATTCCACACCCATCTTGTGTCATTCTGTCAGAAGCAGGAACATGGAGAAGGCCTACAAGACTTGACCTTTTGTGTTTATGTACGCAGCACGGATAGTGAAGAGCCGACAGTGGTGTGAGATGACCCCGTGTTCAGAGGGAGAAATCTGCGGCCTGCTGTTCAATCACTCCGGCTGGACCTGCACCAAGGGAGGAGGACGAATAAAAACTGTCACGGTAAGACTATGAGATTTCACTCTCATTATGTTGTGGTGATGTTGTGTCACTTAAACATGAAGCAGCATGTGAGCAGAACTAATGGTAAAGATACATCACGGAGCATAAATACGATGTACTGACAGTAATAAATTATGCAGAATTAAATAATACTGTTATATGAAAGCAATACGATTTAAAAATAAAAATAAGTATTGTGTCTCACCCAGTGCAGCTAACTAGGTTATCAAAGGCCAGCCATGTCTTTCAGTGTCTGTGATGGGAGCTAAAGGACCATTGGTGTCATTCAACCCCCCAAAAAAAAAAAAAAAAAAAACACAGTTCATACTAAAAAAATAAATATACACAATGGCAAACCTCCCCAAACCATCTTATCTCAAAATGTTTATGAACCCTTTAAAAAATTCCCAAAATCACCTCCAATGGAGTCTTCCTTGTCCAAATTTCATAAAAATCTGTACCGTTTGTGTTATCCTTTTTATAAACAAACACATAAACCAAGTCATTCATTCATTCATTCATTCATTTTCTTAACCATTTAATCCTAATTAGGGTCACAGGAAGGCTGGTGCCCATCTCAGCCAACTCTGGATAAGGGCAGAGTACATCCTGAACAGCTCGCCAGGCCATCGCAGGTCAGAAACACGGTGACGGCTATCCAATAGCCTTCTCTACCAACAGCAGCAATGTTTCTTTTATATGCCTTCCATCACCAACAGTGAGAGACATGGCTGGCCTTTGATAACCCAGTTAGCTGCACTGGGGGGGGGACAGCAGTGACTGCTCAATGATGGCTGACCTTCTGATCAATAAGCCCACAAACTGAGTGTAAAACATAATTTCAGTGGCAGAGGAAATTAAACATTGGTTTATGCTTAGAATTATTTAAAAATAATATTTTATTTAAAGATAAAACTGTATATTGTATATTCAGAGACTTTTGGCCTACACTGTACAACGTGTATTTATTCTCATATACATTTACACCGCCCTGGGATTTTCTGATTGACATTTGGATACCATTGCTGTTTTTAGTGTAGGGTGTACAGAATTATGTGCGGGGGTCTTACACACACACACACACACACACACACACACACACACAGAGAGAGAGAGACAGAGAGAGAGAGAGACAGAGAGAGAGAGAGAGAGAGAGAGAGAGAGAGAGAGAGAAAGATGCTGATCATGTCCTAGATTTTCCCCCCCATGCAGTTTAATTCAATCTACACAACTTCAAATGCTTGTGTGTGTGTGTGTGTGTGTGTGTGTGTGTGTGTGTGTGTGTGTGTGTGTGTGTGTGTGTGTGTGTGTGTATGCTTGTGGCTATTTCTTACTTCATGTTTTTGTGCATGTGTATATGATGTCATAGGTCCTTCACTGTTTGATATCATGTGTGTATTTCTCAGTAGATCAGCATCTGCATTGATAATTATGCTAGTATGAAAAGCAGCTGCGACATTTAGTCATAAATTAATCATGACTATAATTATGCATTAATTACACTAATTATACATTCAGAGTTGGTACTCTGTGTCTGACTCACTAGCATCTACTAAAAAGCAAAGAGCACTTTAACAGCGCAGTTTTCCACTCAGACATTCCCAATAGGTGCTAGCCAAGCTGCGGTGGACAAAAATCACACTGCAAACAATACACATGGAGATATTTATTTTTGATGAAACACATTTTAAAAGTCTGTGAAGCTGATATTTTGTTTAATGTTTACACAGAACAGTGTGTTGGTTATTCTTTTTATTGGTTTTATTTTTTGTAAATTTGACATTGCGTATTTTGCTAATTTTAACTGAGGTGAAGTGCAGATTAAAGCCCTTTCACTTGCTGCCAGTCACTGTACGTTTGAGGCATAAATAACTGCCAACAACAATAACCAACAAAAAAAGAGAAAAAAACCCTTTCCGTTATTAATTAGAGCTCGAAAACGGGCTGAAAATCTCCAGAAACTTTCCACGGGGACTTGAGCTAGGAAATATTCATGCATTCATTAATTTTCTGAACCACTATCAATCCTGATTAGAGTTGCTGGAGCCAACTTGGGGCAAGGGCAGAGTACACCCTGGACAGCTCAGCAGGCCATGACAGGGCAGAAACATGCTGACGGCTATGCAGCTTACTCATGCCAAAAGTCAGCAATAGTTCTTTTACATGAACCTGACAGCAGTGACAACCAACAAAGACAACCAGCCATGACAATTACTTGAACCCCCAACCATGGGATGGGTAATTCAGCACCTTTACCACCGGGCCACCACTGCCGCTAGGAAATATTCCAAGCTGGAAATGGGAATTTCCATCAGAATTAGGGAGAAAACATAGAGAGGCGATCCAAAAACAAAAAAAGAATTAATGGGAATTATTCAGTCATTCATTTTCTGAACAGTCATCTTCATCATTATCTTCTTCTTCTTCCATTTCTCCGGGGTCGGGTCGTGGGGCATAAACCTAAGCAATGAGGTCCAGACGTCCCTCTCCCCAGCCACTTCCTCCAGCTCTTCCGGGGGAACACCAAGGCGTTACCAGACAAGCCGAGAGACATAGTCCCTTCAGCGTGTTTCCAGGTCGACCTAGGTTTCTAGGTCTAGGTCTCTTCCCAGCTGGACATGCCTGAAACACCACACCAGGGAGGTGTTTGGAAGGCATTCTGAGCAGATGCCTGAGCCACCTCAACTGGCCTCTCTCAGTGCGGAAGAGCAGCGTAGTTTAGAGTTTCTCACCTTACCTCTAAGGGAGAGCCCTGCCACCCGTCAAAGGAAGCTCATTTCAGCCTCTTGTATCCGCAATCTTGTTCTTTTGGTCACTCCACAAAGCTCGTGACCATAGGTGAGGGTTGGAACGTAGATCGACTGGTAAATTGAGAGCTTTGCCTTGCGGCTCAGCTCCCTCTTCGCCATCACTCAAATCAGTACAGGCTCCATTTATCAGCAGAGGCTGCAGAAATCCGTCTGTCGATCTCCCATTCCATTCTTCCATCACTCGTGAACAAAATCCCAAGATACTTAAACTGCTCAACTTGGGGTAGGCCCTCAATCCTAATCCGGAGGGTGCATTCAACCTTTGTCCGACTGAGAACCATGGCCTCGAACTTGGAGGTGCTGATTTCCATCTCGACCTGCGAATCGCTCCAATGCTGGAGCTGGAGGTCTCGGCTTGAGGAAGCCAAAAGGACAATGTCATCCGCAAAAAGTAGAGACGAGAGCCGATGGCCACCAAACCAGAACCCCTCAACACCTCGGCTGCACCTAGAAATTCTGTCCATAAAAATTATGAACAGAATTGGTGACAAAGGACAGCCTTGGCGGATTCCAATCCATCACCGGAAATAAATTCGACCTTTTGTTACTAATATGGACCAAACTCTGGCTCCGGTGATACAGCGATCAAATGGCCCATAGAAACAGATCCGGAACGCTGTACTCCCGGAGCACGCCCCACAAGATGGCCTGAGGGACACGGTCGAAATCCTTCTCCAAATCCACAAAACACATGTGGACAGATTGGACAAACTCCCATGTCCTTTCCAGGATCCTGTGGAGCGTATAGAGTTGGTCAAGAGTGCTACGGACAGGACGAAAACCACATTGTTCCTCTGAATCTGAGGTTCGATTATCTGTCGGATCCTCCTTTCCAGTACCCCTGCATAGACTTTCCCGGGTAGGTTGAGGAGTGTGATTCCCCAATAATTTGAACACACCCTTCGGTCCCCCTTTTTAAAAAGGGAGACCACCACTCCGGTTTGCCAATTTAGAGGTACAGTCCCCGATGACCACGCGATGTGGCAGAGACATGTCAACCAAGACAATCCTACAGCATCTAGAACCCTGAGATATTTAGGACAGATGTCATCTACCCCCCGGAGCCCGACCACCGAGAAGCTTTTTGACTACCTCAGGGACATCTGCTCCAGTGATGGGCAGACTCCCACCCAAACCCACAGGCTCTTCCTCCTCCACGGAGGGCATATAAGTGGGATTGAGGAGGTCCTCAAAGAATTCCTTCCACCTCCTGATGACATCCCTAGTCGAGGTGAGCAGCTGCCCACATCCACTGTAAACAGTGTTTGTGGAGAACTGCTTCCCCCTCCTGAGGCATTGGATGGTGGTCCAGAACCTTTATAAGGCCAACCGATAATCACTCACTGAACTCGCCCGAAATTTTGCATCTGCAACAGTTTTGGCTGCAGCACATTTGACCTGCCGGTACGTGTCTGCTGCCTCGGGAGTCCCACAGGCCAATAAGACCTGATAGGCATCCTTTTTCAGCTGGACGGCCCCTATCACCACAGGTGTCCACCACCGGGTTCGGGGGTTACCGCCAGGACAAGCACTGATGACCTTCCGGCCACAGCTATGGGCGGCTGCCTCAGCAATGGAGGCATGAAACATGGCCCATTCAGATTCTATGTCACCTACCTCCTCCGGCACATGGTTGTAGCTTAGTTGGAGGTGGGAGTTAAAGGCCTCTCGAACAGGAGACTCCGCCAAATGTTCCCAGCGGACCCTAATCACACGCTTGGGCCTGCCAAGTCTGGAAGGCGGCCTCCCCCGCCATCAAAGCCAGCTCACCACTATTTGGTGATCAGTTGACAACTCAGCTCCCCTCTTCACCCCAGTGTCCAGAACATGCGGCCGCAAGTCCAGCGACACGACTACAAAGTCGATCATCGAACTGCAATCTAGGGTGTCCTGGTGCCAAATGCACTTATGGACACCCTTACGTTCGAACATGGTGTTCATGATAGATGAACTGTAATGAGCACAACAGTCCAACAACGTAACACCATTCAGGTTCAGACTGGAGAGGCCGTACCTACCGATCACACCCTTCCAGGTCACGCTATCATTGCCCACATGGGCGTTGAAGTCTCCCAATACAACGAGTAAGTCTCCCAAGGGATCGTTCTACAACACACCCATAAAGACTCCAAGAAGCGTGAGTACTCTGAACTGTCATTTGGTACAGAAGCACAAATAACAGTGAGGACCCGTCCCCCCACCCAAAGGCAGATGGAAGCTACCTTTTCATCGACCGAGGAGAACCCCAGCGTTTGGGCACCGAGACGGAGGCAACAAGGATGCCCACACCGGCTCGCTGCTTCTCCCCATGAGCATCTCCAGAATGGAATAAGGTCCAGTCTCTCTCGAGATGGGTGGTTCCAGAGCCCAAGCTATGCGTTGAGGTGAGCCCGACTGTATCTAGTCGGTATCTCTTCACGTCACGCATCAGCTCAGGCTCCTTCCTCGCCAGAGAGGTGACATTCCATGTCCCAAGAGTCAGAGACAGTAACCAATGATCGGTCCGACAGAACCCATGCTTTTGGCTGCCACCCAAATCACATTGCTCCTGACCCCTGTAGCCCCTCCCACAGGTGGTGGGTCCATGGGAGGGCGGACCCATGTCTACTTTTCGAGCAGGGCCCGGCCGGGCTTCATGGGCAGAAGCTCGACCACCAGGCACTCGCCTTCGAGCCCCTCCACCAGGCCTGGCTCCAGGGGGGAACCCCAGTAACCCGCATTCGGGAAAGGAAAACTGTGTCCTTTTCTTTTTATTTAGCATTGAGGTCTTCTGAACCACACTTTGTCTGGATTTTCACCCAGGACCTGTTTGCCTTGGGTGACCCTACCTGGGGCATTATGCCCCCGACAACATAGCTCTTAGGATCATTAGGTTACGAAAACCCCTCCACCACGATAAGGTGGCGATTCAAGGAGGTGTTTTCTGAACTGCTTAATCCTAATTAGGTTCACAGGGAGCCTAGTGCCAATCTCAGCCAACTCTGGGCAAGGGCAGAGTACACCCTGGACAGCTCACTAGGCCATCGCAGGGCAGATACATGCTGGCAGCTATGCAGCCTACTCTTGTTGAAGGTCAGAAATGTTTTTTTTACATGAACCTCACACCATAGACCGTGAGAGACATGGCAAGCCTTTGATAACCCAGTTAGCTGCACTGGTGGGATGTGGGAATTAAATTGCATATAATATATAAATATGGAAATTTGAGGTAATTTATAACAACTTTATCATAGGCAAGCATGACCATAAACATTTTGGTTTGTTATTAGCAGACATGCATGCAAATATTTCTAAACATTTTTTTTTTAAATAAGGAAAGAAATTGTGACTTTTATTTATTGATGCACATGGAGGGTATTAAGTCAAATGTGCATTAAATTCGGTTATTTTTACCATCACTACACTGTAACGTGTTCTTTTTCCTCCTATATTTAAGTTACCTGTTGTAGGCTAACCTGCCATATTGCAAATTTACAGTTTATCCTTATGCATCCCATCATAATATATTTTATTTACCAGAGAAGGTTCCTAACTTTGAAACATCTTGCAAATGTTCAATCCTGCACTTAATGCTCTTGACTCTTCTATTTCCGTGATGCATTGTTTTAATGCTTGGTCTTTATTATATTGATTTTTTTAACCATTAACCCAGTGATGCATTTGATGAGCTGTTTAGTTCCTGTCTTTATATTTAACCCTTTCTCTCACTACACTAGGTTTCATTAGGTAAGTGGACATTAAGTCAACTTCTCTGATGTTCTCACTTGGTGAAAAAAAAAAAGAATTTTTTGAACTCAGTAATAAAATAAATTATTTTTACAAATGTTCTTCATAATAACATTGGTAGAGTGAAGAAAGGGAGAGCAATATGCTGGGACGTACAGCCGAGACCTGGAACACAGTGCAATTAGCAGCTACCTTGACATTTTAAACCAAAAGTATTTCTTTATAAAATGGTCTGGAACTATATTCCATCATCATGATTATCACCATTACACCTGCTCTGATTTTACATTTACCTCGAACTGTAATAGCCAGAGCTTAACTCCACTCATTCTTCACTTAAAAGGTGCAGGGGTACCACGTGAACAGTATAATCTCCCTTTAATTTAAACCCGGAGTCCAGCTGTGTTATATTCAAGTACTCATCACAGAGCAAATTTGCAAGACTGAAGACCTCTCGAAAGATTCCATTCCTGTAGTAACAATAAATAACCTAAAACAGGTCATCAACGACAAGCATGCACTTAAAAGCATGCACAATGAAGATCTGGTTCAAAAGAATTATGAAAGGTAGCAAAGTATTATGGGCATTGATGGCCTGGTGGTAATGTGCTGGATCACTGATCCCAAGGTCAGTGGAGGTCCAAGGAGTTCAGGCCCCAGACTCAATGGGTTGCCCCCCCCCACCAGTGCAGCTAACTGGGTTATCAAAGGCCGGCCATGTCTCTCACTGTCTATGGTGTGAGGTTCATGTAAAAGAACAATTGCTGACTTTCAACAAGAGGAACTGCATAGCCGTCAGCGTGTTTCTGCCATGAGTTATCCGGGGTGTATTCTGCCCTCGCCCAGAGTTGGCTGAGATGGGCGCCAGCCTCCCCACAACCCTAATTAGGATTAAGCGGATCAGAAAATGAATGAATCACGGTATTATCTAATGAAATTAATTGAATGATCTGAGATTCGATCAAAGAGATATCTCATATCAGAATTGGCCAGGAAGTGGCTACTAGCCGCTATAGGAAGAAGGAGTGTGAGTCCAGCTATCAATTGATTAATAATAACCCACTAATTAAATCAAATATGTACTGGTAACTGGTGTGTTGGTGTGGCTTCTGGCATCACTGGCCCTTACATGTATCCGCTCTATCTTAGCGAGGACAGAATCCCTTCTGGACAGCTCACCGGCCATCACAGGGAGGAAAACACGCTGACGGCTATGCAGCCCACTCTTGATGAAAGTCAGCAATGGTTCCTTTACATGAACCTCTCCCTATAGACAGTGAGAGACATGGCCGGTCTTTGATAACCCAGTTAGTTGCACTGGGGGGGACATTTAAGATCCGTGGAGAGTGGGGCTTGAACTCCCAACCTTGGGATGAGTGTTCCAGCACCTTTTACCACCAGCCTACCACTGCCCAAATCAAATATGTAAAATGTAAAATGTATTCAATATACCTGGGCAGTGGTGGTCTAGTGGTATAAGGCACCGGATTGTTGATTCAAAGGTTGGGGGTTCGAGTCCCATTCTCCACAAGGTTGTCACTGTCCCCCCTAGTGCAGCTAACTGGGTTATCAAAGGCCGGCCATGTCTCTCACTGTCTATGGTGTGAGGCATGTAAAAGAACCATTGCTGACTTTCGACAAGAGTAGCTGCAAAGCCATCAGTGTGTTTCCGCCCTGCGATGGCCTGGCGAGCTGTCTAGGGTGTACTCTGCCCTCACCCTGAGTTGGCTGGGATGGGCACCAGCCTCCCCGTGACCCTAATTAGGATGAAGCGGTTACAGAAAATGAACTGAACTGAAATACAGTGGTACCTCACTTTACAAAAGTCTCACCAAACGAAAAATTCAGGTTATGAAACGCACTTTCATAAAATTTTTGTCTCTGAATAAGAAACAAGTTCACGTTACAAAAGCGCCATCTTAAAATTTCAAACACATCATTCAAACATTCAAACAATGCATGAGTTGCTTTCCCATTGGTTGTCTCCCAAAACCCCGCCACACTGGCCTCCCATTGGCTAGAAGGGAGCTGAATCTCAATAATACAGTACTGTACCCATAATGCTTTTCGTGTGCTTTCGAACCATTGTTCATCACACTCGTGAAGGAGAGTTGTACTGTTAGTTCGTGAGTTTCATGAGTTTTTTCGAGTGTGCTCATTGAAGCGTTATTTTTTGTTATTAATCATGAGCCCCAAGAAAGTGATTCCCGGTGAGACTGAAAAGAAGAAGCGGGCTTCGTTATCAATAAAAGTAAAACAGGAGATGATAAAAAATGTGAAAGTGGGATACGGTTGAGTGAAATCGCAAAGAAGTATGGCCGAAACCCCTCTACAATCGGGATGGTATTGAAGCAGAAGGAGGCCTTAAAAGCAATGACCCCTTCGAAAGGCCTCACGGTGATATCGAAAAAGAGGTCATCACTGAACGACGAGATGGAGAGACTGTTACTCGTTTGGATAAATGAGAAAGAAATTGCCGGAGATAGAGTGACGGAGGCAATTATTTCGGAAAAAGCAACCGCCATATTTAAGGACCTCATGAAGGAGGGTAATGTTCTTTTACTTTTTACACATATTTCATACAAAACTGGTGTACTTTTATAATTTTTAAAGGGTCTATGGGGTAGTATTGGGAGCCTTGGAACGAATCACGCGTTCTCCATGTAAAATGCGGTTCAGTTTACGAAAAATCCGGGTTACGAAAAAGGCCCTGGAACGAATTAATTTTGTAAAATGAGGTACCACTGTATTGTATTTATATATACTGTATTTAAAAACAGTGGCACGGTGGGGGCAATGGTTAGCATGTCTACAGCAAGAATGCCCGTGCTCGGGTTCGTTTCATGTTTGCAGGGGTTTAATTCTGGTACTCTGGTTTCGTCCCACAGTTCACAAAACATGCACAGTAGGCCAATAGTTGCCCCTAGGTGTGGATGTGAGTGTGAATGGCTGTGTAGGTGTGTGTTGGCCTAGCATCCAAGATGTCTCCTCGGATGTCCAGCGTGTACTCCGCCCTCACCCAGAGTCGGCTAAGGGATGTGCAAGCCTCCCTGCAACCTCACTGAGGATTAAGCGGCTTGGAAAATGAATGAATTAATATTTTATAACACTGTGCTGTGGCAACACAGTGGCTTAGTGGATGGAGCCTATCCTAGACGAGCTTTATCCTCCCTGTGACCATAGAAGGATTAAGCTTTTG
>CM045749.1:11974228-11981728 GCA_024760905.1 Plotosus lineatus
AAAATCATCAGTCAACATTGTTTGACCCTTTACTATCGAATCATTTGAAAGTGCATTGTCATCATAAACAAAAATTTAAAAATACAAATTTGAAAACCTCTCCCATATAAATCCTTAGCAATGCCAAGAAAGCTGGCTTCTGATTGGTGTGTTCACCTCCACTTGTCTCATACCCTTTCTGATAATCGTAGACAACCTTCTGCATCTAAAAATATCACTCTGTTTTTCCGACTGGTTTTTGCTGGAGGGGCTCACAGTAGCCACAGGTGCATTGTGGAAAAAGAGTCGGAAGATGCTTTAATTGTGCCGTAAATGGAATAAACACATGATTACCATTCATTAATATTTGGTGTATAATGATTTTTTTTTTTGATCCAATACTGTACATGAAACCAGAACGAAAAAAGATGAAAGTATCTGACATTTATGAGAGACAGACGGAGAGACAGACAAAGAGGCAAACAGAGGGAGAGACTATGTGAGGGTTATGTAAAGATGGCCAAGTATCAGATGCCCCACAGTGAGGCGTGCCTTTAGTAGCAGCTGGAGCACGAAACACCCCACGCTGCATTTAATGGGCAGCAATCCAAAATGTGAATTTAGATTTGTTGCATGCTGTGTGTGTGTGTGTGTGTGTGTGTGTGTGTGTGTGTGTGGGAGGGGTTTTGCACCCACGCAAACTCAGTTTTACCCACTCCTGCACCTGCAACCTTTCTAAATCCGGCCCTCCCTCAGGATGTGTGTTAGGAGAGTGAAGAGACAGAGCCAGGTTCTGACCCTCTAATGGAGTTAGCATATGCAGGATGCTGAAGCTTTGCCAGACATTAATATAGATCACCCACCAAGGCCCCAAACACACGGTGCCATTAGTCTTCACTAGTAAACTGTTGAAAGGTTCAAATTTGTTGTATTCTCCTGAGCCGGGTACCACAGCACCACAAGTGCCGGAAGGCTGGTGAAGGAATGCAGGCGGCTCAGGCGTGTTCACGCCACAAAGCTCACAGCCTATACTGATTAGCATATTAAAGAATTAACAAGGGTTTCACTTTAAATCTCATGTTCTGTTCACTACTTGGGAACAGGTGTCGCATTGACCCAAGCATGGGTTTAGAGTTTAGAGCAATACACCTGTAGGGCTTATTATAAATCACCCAGTGCAATCCTATTTCCTTTGAATTATTTACCAGTTTTATGTATGTTCGCATAGTATATTCCTGCCTATAGTTTTTGGACATGATCTTCAGAACATTTTTACAGCGTAAGTGATATTTCACTTCATAGCCATTCCGCAGCATTATAATGGCAAACCTGTTTCACATATATCTACAGCCTGAATATAAATTTATGACTACAGTGGTACCTCACTTTACAAAAGTCTCACCAAACGAAAAATGCAGGTTACGAAACGCATTATCGTAAAATTTTTGTCTCTGTATACGAAACAAGTTCACGTTACGAAAGCTCCATCTTAAAAATGCAAATGCACTATTCAAACATTCAAACAATGCACAAACTGCTCTCCCATCAATGTCGTTCAAACATCCCTCCTCGCTAGCCGCCCACTGGCTAACAACTGAGCTGTCGTTCATGTCGCCTTCATTTGAGCGCCATCTTGGACAGGTCCACCTGACGCTATCTTGGTCAGGGATCCCATTGGCTCGGAGGGATGATTTTTTATGGAGCTATATATCTGATATCTATTATGGAGCTGAATCTACCATGATACTTTTAATGTAAAGGACAGAGTTACTGTTGTTTTATGCTTTATTTCTTGACTCAGGATTTTAACCTTCCATAAACATTTGTAAGATTATAACTCTGCTAAGAAGACATGGTCAACACACACATGCATGCGTGATTTCCGGTGCGAGTGAGAAGAAGAAACGGGTTCGAGTGATATCACAAAGGAATATGGCCCAACCCGTCTACAATCGGTACGATATTGAAGCAGAAGGTGGTCTTAAAAGGTATTGCTTTTATAATTTTTTTAAAATGTGGTTCACTTTACAAAAAATGCAGATTACGAAAAAGGCTCTGGAACGGATTAATTTCGTAAAGTGAGGTACCACTGTATTCTAAAATAAATACAAAAATATAGATAAAATGAATAAAAGAATTGAAAAGAATTTAGTTTTGGGTAGGTAACATTATAGAAGTCTATTGCATATGCATGATGCTCTATGAAACGCCATCCACACACCTGAGGTCAGGCTCTCTTCCATATATTGTAAATTACTTATGTGTTTTGATTGGACCTTTTAGGGAAACGTTTGTTCTCTGTTCTTGTTTTGTTTTTCATTCAGTTTACTCACATAATCTACTGATTTAAAAAAAACTATTTCTTTTAACTGATTGCAACAGGTCTTAACATACAACCCTGTTGCTGATTATTTTACTTTAACGGCATGTGCTGGCATGATTTATTCAATACTGGCTGATTGGCTCGCTTAAAGCTACCTGTGTGGTACATCACAGGTGTGAAAGACAGAAAGAGATCATGTCAGAATGATGGATATGAGCAGTACTGGATTATAATGATCTGAGAAATATGGTTCATAGAAATTCTCGAATACATTTGTGATCTTTTAATGGAGCCAGTTCAGTTTGGGTGCAGTTCATTATTTTTATTAATTTAAATTGCTTTTAGAGCCAGTGGATTTGCATTGGTCCCAGAGACTGAGTGAAGGAGAGAGAGTGCAGAGGTTGCGATGGCCTATAGACTACTGTAAAAGTTGTTTAGAGACATTAGCTCAGCAAAATGACTATCAGGAAAATGCTGAGTCATGTGGTCAGGTACTTGAAGGTGAGCACACAAGCAAAAGGCAAAACGTTACTGAATCTATTCTCGTTAGTATGATGTGACCTTGAGTTTAAGAAAAGTTCTCTATTTTAAAAATGAGTTTTTATTACAAAATTACATAAATTATTACGCTGTAGTCATGCGAGTGTAACATACACATAAACATATACATCCAGCTGACTTAGGCACAGTGTATGCAAATTGTTCTGAACATACACATGCAGCTTGTTTGTTAATTATTAGAAGATTGTTGTTAATCACTGTTAAATGATTTCATAATAAAATGAGTCAACATTTGAAATTATTAAAAATTAAAGATTTTTAGTGGTTGGTTGGATGGATGGATGATTTATTGATTGGTTTGCTGGATGGTTTGTTGGTTGTTTGGATGGATTGTTGACTGGTTGGCTGGATGGATTGTCAGTTGGCCAGAAGGTTTGTTGATTGGTTGGTTGGATGTTTTGTTTTTTGATTGGATGGTTTGTTGATTGGCTGATTGAATGGTTTGTCATTGGGTTTGTTGTGTCAGCAAAGGTGCTTTTCTGATATATGTTGCTTTTGTGGTTTCCCCTTTATCATAACAACTGCGAAAAAGAGAAAGTAACGAGCAAGACTAGATTCTTTTGTAAATATCCCACATCTTCAAACTCAAAATTGCCAAACTGCTGTGGTATACAAGGAATAAAATGTAGAAAATTGATCTACCTGAAGATGATAGCAGTAAGTATGCTATGTTGAACCACATCACAGCGGCAGTACATAGATCTTGAGTTATTTCAATCATATTTTCATAAAAACAGAAAATAATGTTGGGAATAATGCATTTATTAAATAATTGTAATAAAGATGAACACAAATATCTGAAGGTTAAGTGTACACATAAGTACCTATAAGTATCATGCAGTTGATTGCTTCTGCCTTTAAACTCATTATTACATCGTACACAAGTATTGTTCCAATCATCTTATTTCGACTCAGTGTTCATTCCCATTCCAAAATCAATCTAAGCTTAATTATGTGTCAGTGTCATCCTATTTGAAATACACAACGGCTCATTGTCTCGGATATGACGTTCAACAGTGTTGGCAGGTGTAAGACAAAGAAGTTATGATAGATATTTAAAAGGTTCAGAAGATTCCGGTTCTTCATACCAAACGAAACTGTTGGACTTCTCTTAGGTTTCTTTCAGCTCTGTTGGATACTATCATTTACTATATTAAACACTTTTAGCATGCTAGCTAAAAGTTTAAGTCAGTTTAAGTCAGGTCAGGGTGACCTGCTACAAGTACCATGTAATCCTGCACTACCTGGTCAGCGACTAACCCGGCTCTCCCATCAAGTTTATCTTGATGAGCTGGGTGTGTGGACACCCTGCAGAACAAAAAACAAAACCTATCAAAGCGCGGAGGAGCTCATTCAAGAGCCAACGGCCATCCATACCTGGAGGAGAGTTGGACACTACCAGAGAATTTTGCCTATTGAAACATTTATCATGGTTACACCAGAAAAAAACACATACCGGATCTGCCGAGGCCCGGGATAAAAACAACCACGTCCCCCATTGTTACAAAGTAGTAGCCAACAGAGGAAATTTGAAACGTCTGGTGGAAGACAGCAAAGTGCACCTATGGCCAAATGGCTATGAACCTTCATGATGATGATGATGATGATGATGATGATGATGAGCATGCTAGCATTGGGAGCATGTTGTTCCAGTGATCAGAACTGTTGCCTAACAGAAAGCAGGTTCTAAGCTCAAACTTTCAAACTGACCAGCGACTTCCAGTGTACAATGTGCTTGTCCTCACTGTTTCTGCAAGGGTTTTCATTGGATACTTCAGTCTCCTCCTACGATATAAAGACAGGTGGATTGGTCAATTGACTACTTTGAATTTCCCATATATGTAGAATTGTCTATTACTCAGAGAATGATCCATGGTGTACCCTACTTCTTGCCCAAAATCAAATGACATTGACTCCAACCCACTTGTGACCCTTAGGATAGTCCGTTTAGATGATGGGTTGATGCGCCACATTTAACAAATACAGTTTCCACTCCGTTATGTCATGGACTTTAAATGGTCTGCAGAGCTGTGGGCAAATTTTTTGGCTTGTTCCTCTGTAATGAGAACTTGTAAAGGTCACTGGGAACCATAAGACAGGCGGAATCATTGAGTAACCCTTTGTAGAGTGCAGTTTACTTGTTTCAATAACAGAGAAACAATGATGCTCTAAAGATAATGCTGGCACTTGTTCCACCAGCAGGAGAACACACTTATTGATGTGGTTTATTTGGACTTATTTTGTTTTTCAGCTACATGATAAGCTGATTTACTGGCATATAGTGTGGCAAAGAACTGTCTGTTAAAACACGAGAATCTACTCTTGGATTTTTTTGGAGCTTGTAAAACAGGATATAGTGCCACACAGCCGACTAAAACAACGAAAAGTCGTCATCCTCAGTGAATTCCTGAAATGGGATTAAGAATAAAAGGCAATTCAGGGTAATAATTTTAGCTCACCAACATTTTCCAAGCATTGTAGTTCTAAGAACCTTTTTACATACTGTAATATTTCTAAACATGCTTGCAACATTTGCTATAACTTTCAGTAGTTATACCACAAAATCAGGTGAGAAAATACCATATAGGACCAGATTGAGTATGAGAACTTGTTTTATTTTCTCCATGTCTAATCAATTATAAGAAATATCTATTCTTTTTGTAAATTTTATCCACGTTTTACATCTGACAAGGTCATGTATGCTTTGTAGGCTATGTGACTCATCAGATAAATAGTTAAACAAACCAACCACAATAAATAATAAATAGTGATCTGCAACTAAAAACCAGAAACAGTCAACTGCAGCCATTTCTTTGAAGTATCCAATAAGCATCAAGAAGGTGTGCTGATATCGTCCTGAAGATTGCGAGTCCGTATCCATGCAAGTAAGCCATCTGCAAATTGGACTCCATGAAATTTTTGGATACCACATACTCTCCTCTTCAGTTCATTTTCTGTAACCACTTAATTCTAATTAGGGTCACGGGGAGGCTGGTGCCCATCCCAGCCGACTCCGGGCGAGGGCAGAGTACACCCTGGACAGCTTATCAAGCCATCGCAGGGTGGAAACACGCTGACGGCTTTGCAGCTACTTTTCTCGAAAGTCAGCGATGGTTCTTTTACATGAACCTCACACCACAGACAGTGAGAGACATGGCCGGATTTTTATAACCCAGTTAGCTGCACTGAGGGGGACAGTGACAACCTTGTGAAGAGTGGGACTCGAACCCTCAACCTTTGGATCAGCGATTCAGCACCCTATATCACCCTATACCCTATACATCTATACACTATACACCTATATATATATATATATATATATATATATATATATATATATATATATATATATATATATATATACATACCCTATGCACCCTATACCACCAGGCCACCACTGCTCACATACTCTCCTCTCTGTTATTTAAAGCGATCACCAGCCAGATATAGGCACCCACCGGTGGGCTCATGTATACACGTTTGTATGGCTGCCTGTTAAAATACATGCTGGCAGTTTGTAAAGATGTGGGTGGCAAACATCGTGTGTCGCGGAGGGGCTAGCGATAAGCACTTGATGGGGCAGGACTTTACGGTTGGGAATCAGGTATGACTATATGATAATTATACTATATACAATAGAGTTTGCTCGTGGTGGGCAGTGGTGGTCTAGTGGTATAGGGCGCTGGATCGCTGATCCAAAGGTTGGGGGTTCGAGTCCCACTCTCCACAAGGTTGTCACTGTCCCCCCTAGTGCAGCTAAGTGGGTTATCAAAGGCGGGCCATGTCTCTCACGGTCTATGGTGAGAGGTTCATGTAAAAGAACCATTGCTGACTTTCGTAAAGAGTAGCTGCAAAGTCGTCAGCGTGTTTCTGTCCCTTGCTAAAAGGGTTGTGACAGGAAGGGCATCCGACGTAAAAAACGCCAAATGAAACGTGCGAATCAGATGATTCACTGTGGCGACTCCCGAGTAAAAGGGAAAAAGCCGAAAGACAGACAGACAGACAATAGAGTTTGCTCAGATCCACTGTTTTATTATTGTATATCTGCCAAACATGAGCTGATATCCTGGTAGTGGAGGAGCCAATCACAGTTTGAGATTGTTCATATCCAGTGGGTGTAAATATAACTACAGTATAGCTATAGGACTCTTGATATTTCTATAATGTTTGTTTTTTGTGTAGCGGGGAAGGTTGTGCACAATGTTCTTATAATAATGTGATTCAAGCTATTATCACAGCAGAGGTTTGTAGAGTGTTGCCAGAGTTTTATTTTTAGAATGAAGAATCAACTTCTTTGGAACTGTAGAATTATTTAAAGTTATTGACTGTCCTAATCGTAAAGCTCAGTGCTTGGTAATGCAAGATGGTGACACATGCATATATGTGGTGCGTGTGTGTGTGTGTGTGTGTGTGTGTGTGTGTGTGTATGTTCTCTGCTTCCACCTATATGATTTTGCTGAATATAGATTAATATTTAGTACCATTAGCATTGATTGTTTTTCTTTCTCAAATCCATGTTGTTGCTGTCAAAACAGAAAGAAATATCTTCCCGTCTAGTTTGGTCCATCACATAGGCTGTCCATTTTTGTCCTCACACTGTCTCTAAATTTTTTTTTTATTGCCGAGTAATATGGCGC
>CM045749.1:11986728-12069228 GCA_024760905.1 Plotosus lineatus
AGCCCTCACGCTTTCCAGTTGGTAGCAGTCATGTGATTAATAGAGGTAATAAGAGGGAATTCATAAAACTAAATTCAGGGAGAAATGTGTAAGAGATTTTGTTTGTTTGTTTTTGTGATCAGAGTCCATTCATTTGTTTGCGAATCCTACTAGAGCCTATCTCAGCCGACTCTGGCTGAAGTCGGTGTACACCCAAACAGCTCTCCACTTCATCACTAAACAAACACAAACATACACACAGTGATGGACCACAGTGATGGTGCACATGTCACAGTGGCCTAACATCACAACCACTGTGGCGTTTGTCCACTGCATCACAACACACACACACACACACACACACTATTCACTTTCACACCTAAGGGTAATTTGGAACAGCCAGTTACCCTAATTCGTATATTTTTGGACTGTGGGAAGAAACCAATGTACCCCGAGGAAACCTATATAAAAACAGGGAGAGCATGCAAACTCCACATAGAAAAGCCTGACCCGAGCTTTGGAGGCTTGAACCCATGACCTTGTTGCTATGATGCACTACAAAGCCACTGTGCCACCCAATCAGAGTCCATGACGCTAGTAAAAAGTCGTTATACCACAAAAATAGTGTAATTGCAAAAGATACAAA
Organism: Plotosus lineatus; assembly: GCA_024760905.1. Taxonomy (NCBI): domain Eukaryota; kingdom Metazoa; phylum Chordata; class Actinopteri; order Siluriformes; family Plotosidae; genus Plotosus; species Plotosus lineatus. Next base: position 11,987,354 of record CM045749.1, read on the forward strand.
GAATGACCGTGTCATTGAGTCATTGTTCATTTGAGCTTCTGTAATGATTCACTTTAAAAGAGAATGTGTGTGTGTGTGTGTGTGTGTGTGTGTGTGTGTGTGTGTGTGTGTGTGTGTGTGTGTGTATAAACAGGATTACAAGACTCCTTATCCCATCACCCCAAAATGAATGTTGTTCTGGAACCCCAATGATCATCTTTTTTGATGCATTAGATCTCTCAAATATCGGGCCAGTGGTGGACTGATGGAAAAGGGCACTGGATCGCTGATCCTAAAGTTGGGGATTCAAATCCCACTCTTCACAAGGTTGTCCCTGCCCCCCCCCCCCCCGCAGTGCAGCTGACTGGGTTATCAAAGGCCGGCCATGTCTCTCACTGTCTGTGGTGAGAGGTTCATGTAAAAGAACCATCGCTGACTTTTGACAAGAGTAGCTGCAAAGCCGTCAGCGTGTTTCTCCAATCAAACATGAAAATGTGGCGATCCCTGAAAAAGGGAAAAAGCCCAAAGAAGGAGGAGAAGAAGAAGAAGAAGAAGAAGATCTCCCAAAGATCCTTGAAACCATCTCCATTTCCAAAAGAGTGGAGCTTATTTACATTTAAAGAAATGCTTTCCAAGTCTGTATCTCAGGAGCAGCAAATATGACCCTCAGCCCATATACATCAGCAGGGACTGCGTGAAGAAGGTTTCTGACATCAGGTTTCTGAGCCTGCACCTTCTTGATGATGATCTGGCCTGGAAATCCAGCACCACTGTGCTGATCAAGGAGGCACAGCAGTGACTCCAGTTCCATAGAGTCCTGAAAAACAGCACCTTAGCAAAGTAAGCTTCTACGCGCTACGCCCCGTCCATGGTCTCCAGGCCTATGATGAAACTTGTATGACACAGCACGCGCATATGATTATAACAGAATCTTCATAAACACATTTAGAATTCACGCCCTATATTTGTATTTGTATTGCTTTTGATTGTGTATACTGTATATTATTACCTTTGGATTTTTATACTTTTTTAAACATTGACATTTGCAAACCCGGCACGACTGAACTTTGACTATCGGGCAATTCTTTTCTGTTCAAAGCTCTTTGCGTTCTCTGATGCCACCTCAAGAAGAGGAGTGAAATTCACCCGGTCTGTTTTCACAGCAGATCCGCCTCGCTGTGTATTTGACATTCACTCCAAAGCTCTACTCTATAAATAAGCACTTCATTAACCGTTCAGACCTGTTCTTCATCAGCGCTCTGCTGTGCTCCGTAGCCCAGCTAGCAGCCATCAAAGGCGATAAATCAATCTTTAAATAGTTAACTCGGTGGAGCCATAAGAACCGCGAGATTCACTCACACTCGTCTCCTACAGTAACATTAGAGATGAACGCAAGCACGTGTGTGAAATGCCTTTTGGGGGAATGTGTGCCATGTGTCTAGCACAGCCCCCAATGTCTAATGTTATATAATATATTTATTTATTAAGATAAGATGTTGTTGTGGTGATGTGTTTTTTTAAGCACTGGCACAGACGGACAGATCTTCAGCTTAACACTGGTTCAGATAATATCAGGATTTGGATATTAGACATCTATTCAACAACACCATATGCATCTCCCAGATCAGGGTGAAAATGTATAAATAGTTTTAATCGACATCACAATGTTTATTTCTATACGGATTTGGGTACATTTTTCACCAATGTATTGAAATTCTGAAAGGAAAATCAATCAAACCACTTCGTACAATCTTCTCCAGCTCACCCCAAAGACTTTCAGGTTTGAACTCTGTGCTCCTCATGCTCCCAAAAATGCTCCTTCAGTACTTGAGTCATAATTTTATATTCATGCTATCAGGGAAAGAAAAGTCCATTGGTGGGGTAATCTGGTCATTCAGTCCATTCATGGGCAGTGGTGGCCTGATGGTAAGGTGCTGGATCACTGATGCTAAGATTGGAGGTTCAAGCCCCACTCTCACCAGGTTGCCCCCTCACTGTCTATGGTGAGAGGTTCATGTAAAAGGACCATTGCTGACTTTCGACAAGAAATCAGTGTGTTTCCGCCCTACGATGGCCTGGCGAGCTGTCCAGGGTGTACTCTGCCCTCGGCCGGAGTCGGTTGGGATGAGCATCAGCCTCCCCGTGACCCTAATTAGGATTAAGCGGTTACAGAAAATGAACAATGAATGAATGATAATGAACAGTCCATTCAGAATGTCTGCTCAACAGCAAGAAGGACATGGGTTCAAGTCCCAGACTCTGCGATGATGTTTCTATCTGAAGGATGAATATGCTTCCCCTGTGCTTGTCTGGGTTTCTTTCAGGTAGTACTCCAGTTTGCTCCTACAGTCCAAATACATGTGCATGCAGCTAAATATCTGTTCCAAACCCCCCACCCCCGTGAGGGGGGATGGTTGTGTGTCTGCCCTGTAATGGTCTGGCGAGCTGTTTGGAGTGTAATCTGCCTGCACCAAGCATCAGTACTGGTTGTCAACGACTTGCGACCTCTTTAGAATGAATCATTTCATTACATGAGTAAGAAAACGTGATTTTTCCTTGGATTCAGGATTTCTGTAAATTAAGAATCATGAATTCTACAGCGCGGTAGGATAGCGTGCATCATAATATTTAGCATTGCGTATATACCCAGTTCAAGCCGCCTTGCTGATGTTCTTCGAATCTGACAGGTGCCATCATGTTTCCTCCACCGTAGCATCAGGTGTATGTAATAAATGCTGGCAACGTGTTTTTCCAAGTTCGTTTCCATTTGGGAAAATGTTTTCCTGTTGTCTTTGTGAAGAAAAGCACTAATTAGATTCAATGCTACTGCTGATCCAAGCCAATTCGATCTTGATCCAATGTGACTGGAGTTACAAGATGGATGTTGCTGAGCAGGCAGGAAGAGTCATCAACACATCGATATGAAGATGCCATCGTTACGTCTTTAATCGCCATGGATATGACATGACGCAGCCGTATTTGCTGTTGCAGTGGGTAAACAGTAAACACTGGCAAGCTTGACGTGGTTCTCATTCCATCTCCACCACCCCAACCACCGCAGAGACGGAACACCTGGAGCCGTCGCTTCATTCGCACTAATGAAAGCTAATATGCTCAATTAGCAGGATACACATTAACGATCTGGGCCGATCCGCTAGCGAGGCGGTGTACCTATTCTTCATTCTCCGCCCTCAGATACGAGCCCATGGGCATCTGCCCTGTGATATTGGCAGACAGACTCCTGCAGGGGACAGGAAGCAGGATGGTTGTTACAGATGATTGTATGCACAGTTAATTCTTTCTTTGTCGTTTTGCAAAGAACTTTATCTCTCTTGTCTTTTTTTTGTCCCCCAGTAACTTCTTCTTTGACTTTTCTCGTTATTTTGTAACTCTTTTAGCTCTGCTGAGCAAAGATTTGATTTCTGGGTCTATGTTTGTTAAAACTTCTGTCACATGCATCGCACGACAGGTACACTCTGCGTCCACAACAGAAAATCGGCCAAATTTCTAGGATAGCTGTGCATGTGTTATTCTAAACGCACATCTTTTGGGATACAAGTTTCATCATAGGCCTGGAGACCATGGACGGGGCGTAGCGCGTAGAAGCTTACTTTGCTAAGGTGCTGTTTTTCAGGACTCTATGGAACTGGAGTCACTGCTGTGCCTCCTTGATCAGCACAGTGGTGCTGGATTTCCAGGCCAGATCATCATCAAGAAGGTGCAGGCTCAGAAACCTGATGTCAGAAACCTTCTTCACGCAGTCCCTGCTGATGTATATGGGCTGAGGGTCATTTTTGCTGCTCCTGAGATACAGACTTGGAAAGCATTTCTTTAAATGTAAATAAGCTCCACTCTTTTGGAAATGGAGATGGTTTCAAAAATCTTTGGTAGATCTTCTTCTTCTTCTTCTCCTCCTCCTCCTTTGGGCTTTTTCCCTTTTTCAGGGGTCGCCACAGCTAATCATGTGATTCGCATGTTTGATTGGAGATCAAACAAGGGACAGAAACACGCTGACGGCTTTGCAGCTACTCTTGTCAAAAGTCAGCAATGGTTCTTTTACATCAGGGGTGCTCAATCCTGCTCCTGGAGATCTACCTTCCAGAAGACATTCGCTCCAACCCTAATCACGCCCACCTAACCATCCAATCATCTCATCAAGACCTGACTGGATCTTACATGTCACATGGGCCACATTAGTGTTGGAGATAAAGTCATCTGGAAGGTAGATCTCCAGGAGCAGGATTGAGCACCCCTGTTTTACATGAACCTCTCACCATAGACAGTGAGAGACATGGCCGGCCTTTGATAAACCAGTTAGCTGCACTGGGGGGGGGGGGGGGGCAGTGACAACCTAGTGAAGAGTGGGACTTGAACCCCCAACTTTAGTATCAGCGATCCGGTGCCCTTTTCCACCAGTCCACCACTGGCCCGATATTTGAGAGATCTAATGCATCAAAAAAGATGTTCATTGGGGTTCCAGAACATCATTTCATTTTGGGGTGATGGGATAAGGAGTCTTGTAATCCCGTTTATTACAGGAGTTGTATACACACACACACACACACACACACACACACACACACAGGTAGATGAAAATCTTGTAATGTACAAAAAAATTCCAAAATCTTTGTTTGTTGTTGTTGTTTTTGTAGTTGAAGCATTAAAAAATAAGTAATGCTATACTGTGATGTAACTTATTTAGTTTTACCTTCTCCTGAATGGTCAGGATTGTCCTCTGGTGCTGGAGCTCATTACCAGAAGGCCTGGAAGATGTGGGGAATTTGGGCAGTATCGTCGGGCTAGAATCAAAACCCAAGTTCACATGAAACACTCGTAAGCAATAAAAAGTGCACAGAAATACACAAGGAACTGAGCAAGGTGAGATGCTTCCCTCCCCTCTAACCAAGATGGCGTCAGCCAATCAGGACCCAAAAAAAAATGAAGAGCATGCTTTGATTGGCTTTATGATTTATACTGCTTATATAATTATTTATATATTGTTGGATTTTTGATTGACATTAATACTATGAATAATAGGACAGTGGTGACCTGGTGGTATAGGGTGCTGGATCACTGATCCTAAAGTTGTGGGTTCAAGCCCCACTATCAACGGGTTGTCACTGTCCTCCTAGTGTAGCTAACTGGGTTATCAAAGGCCGGCCATGTCTTTCACTGTCTATGGTGAGGGGTTCATGTAAAAGAACCATTGCTGACGTTCGACAAGAGTAGCTGCAAAGCCGTCAGCGTGTTTCCGCCCTGTGATGGCCTTGCGAGCTGTCCAGGGTGTACTCTGCCCTCAACCTGGGATGGGCGCCAGCCTCCCTGCGACCCCAATTAGGATGAATCGTTTACAGAAAATGAATGAATGAATACTGTGAATAATTTCATTAATTTCGATTAGCATATTTATAAACTTCTATTAGCATGCCATGTAATATCGCAGGCAAACTGTAGGTGAACCCTGATATAGAGGGGATTACTGTAGTGGTAGTAGTAGTAGTAGTTGGGGTCATTTCTACACATAAATGATATTGCGCAGGCCATAAAAGTGACTTCTCGTATACAGTACTTTGTTAATTACCACTAATCACATTACGTCACCTCCCCTGAACAAACAAATCCAGTCCGAATGATGCGTAAGACACTAATCTTTCAAGGCTTCTCCATTCTCTTTTGATCGTTTCTCACTGTAAAGCGCAGACTGTCTGCCTCAGTCCATCTCCTTTACCACCTTTCTCTCTGTTTTTGCCACTCACCTTGTTAGCCTTTTAATTAGCAACAACAGTTCATTGCAAGTCCCTTAAGTGCTGCCTCAGCATTTTTCCTTCAGAGTTCATGTTGCTCAATCGATAGCCAGACATGTGAAAGGCTCAGACACTCCATAAAAGTCTTTACGAAGCAAACGAAAGGCAAGAGAAGCTAATGTGTGCTGCATCAGAGTTCTTTCTCTTTGCCTGCTTTATTTATGCTTTTTTTTTTTTTTTTTAATAATGCAGCAAGTATTTCCTTAAAAAGGGGGAAAAAAACACCCAGGGAAGGACAGAAAGAGAAAGGGAAACACAAATCAAATCAGAAATTTGGCACCTATTCACAGGATCCTATTTTTTTGCTTACTGCAGCTCTTACTTTTTTTCCGCTTTGATTTAACAATGCAGCGATGGTACTTAGCATTTAGATGACATGTTTCAGGAGAAGAGCTATAGATCAAGCAGGCTGTGGGCAGGGTTCTGCCTCCAGCATAATACTCCTTGAGCAGACAGACGGCTAGAACACTCACCGTCCACTGAGCCCACATGTGCTGCCAGCACGGCTGTTAATAACAAAGTAGGCAGCCAGTCAGCATGGTTCTAATGCCAATGTGTGGCTCAGGGGGGTCATTTTCATACCAGCAAGTCCAATGAGCTCAAATAGCCTTGGCTTTTCAGAGATACTAAAGTCACCTACGACTCCGGGGACCTTCTAATTGCTTTAGATAAATAAGTGGGAACTTGGTGAGAAGTGAGAAGCTTCCACAAACTTTATGTTTACTTAACAATGAAAACTTTAGCAATTTAAGGGAATCCCAGGCCACTGGAAAATGTTGATGGGACAGGGAGACCAAAAAATGTGTAAAAAGTAGCTTTTAAAATGTGACATCATCACATGTTTTTTTATGTTTTATCTATAAAGTACAGTGGTACCTCACTTTACGAAATCTAGAGGCGGTTTCGTAACCTGGATTTTTTTGTAAGTAGAACCGCATTTTACATGTAAAACGCGTGATTCGTTCCAAGGCCCCCAATACTACCCTTTAAAATTTATAAAAGCATACCTTGTAAGGTTCTTACTTCATGTTGACCATGTCTTCTTAGCACAGTTATAATCTTACAAATGTTTTTTGCAAGGTTAAAAGCCTGAGCCAAAAAATAAAGTTGCAATGAGCACACTCAAAAAACTCATGAAACAAACTGCTGCTCAAGGGAGCTGCATCATCCCTCCTAGCCAATGGGGGGCCCACGGGGCAGGATGTTGGGAGATCGCCAATGGGAGGGAGCTGCGTCATCCCTCCTAGCCAATGAGAGTCCAGTGGGGCGGGATGTTGGGAGATAGTCAATGGGAGAACAACTCATGCATTGTTTGAATGTTTGAATTATTTCATACAAAAAAATAAAAATAAAACAATAATTATTTTCAATGAGGAAAAAGCATAAATATTCAGACTTTCCAGCTGTTCCAGAAGTTTTTGTGTGAATGTTCTTCAAAAGGCAAATTTTTATTTCTATATTTTGTGTAGTGTTGGATGTTGTGTCTTTAATGGTAAAATTAAAAAAATTGTAATTGCTCAGATTGTGACGGTTCAATGCCTGAGATGCCAAAGACTTTGCAAATCCCGAATTATGCTACAGGCCATTTACGTACTCGCAGTACATATCATCATACTTAACCTCGAATGACAACCATGGTGTTTTAACTTTTACTTGAATTAAGAATTCAAGGCAGTGCTTTGCTTTAAGCAGAAGTGTAGATACACAAACTAAAAAATACTCTGATCACCCCGACACCAATCAATATCCTATAGAATGTATAAAAAGTCTAAAAAAATTAATCTGTGGTTCTGTAATCACTGCCTTATTGTTTGCTGGGAAATATCCAATCAAACACCTGCATGTGTTCTTTCCATGAGTATACTGTGCTTGTGGACAGGGTGTGTCTTTACAAGGACTTCCCAGGCAGGGGCTGGTTTGACCGGAGCCCTGAAGAGATTCTTTTTGTAAATTTTTAGGTTCCCAGATTATCAACCCCAGCTTAAATAAAGGATGTGTGTAATTTTGCAACTTCTGACTGTAATATGCATCTCTTTTTGTATTCAATTCCCAAACCTTTTTTTTCTTTGGTTACCACCAAAACAGGTAAAAAAAAAAAAATAATAAAAAATATTAAAAAAATCAGATTTCATAAAATCTCCATCCTCCTGCAGTCTCAGGAGCTTTGTGGACATGTTGATGGCCATTATCTGATTTCAAACTGAAATGATTAGCTTGACATCAATTTGACTAGCAAGGATGTAAACATGTTTAGGTGGACTGACTGTTTTTACCACCGTGTTGTTGTTTTTTTTCTTTTGTGGTTGTTTGCAATAAGTTACCCACAGCAACATCTGATAGATTTTCTTACATCACTGCACATATCTCATTTGTTCCTGGTTGAAACCATGACCAAGAAATCTACTAAAATGTGCAACTGATGTTTAGTATTTGTCGCGTACCAATGGCATCGACGCTCAGATACCTTGATTTCGAAACATTTTGAGACCGGATTTCATTCCATCCAAATTAGCACAACTGTTTTGATAGTTTAGCCTCAAAGACCTCCCATAAAATAATGTTTTCTAAATGTTATTCTGTAAAGCAAAACTGTGTTAGATAGATAACTGGTACTTAAGTGAACCTGTCCAAAAGATTTTCGATTAAGATTTTAAATCTGTGACTTAAACTGTTTATTTATGGGAATAATTATAAGACAATAACACAAATAATAAAGTTGTTTATTATATTTATATTTAGATCTCTGTAAGAGTAGAAGATACAGAGGATAGGGTGAGATGGAGGCGGATGGTTTGTTGTGACGACCCCTGAAGGGAAAAGCTGAAAGGAAAAGAAGAAGAGGAAGATATTTAGATCTATTTATATTATATTTATATTCTTATTTAATAATTATTTAATGCAAGGTGGCATGGTGGTGTAGTTGTTCGTATGCTCACCACACAAAAAGAAGGTCCTAGTTTCAAGTCCCGGGCTCTGAAAGGCGTTTCTGGGTGGAGACTGGATTTTCTTCCATGCATGTTGAGATTCCGCCAACTTCTGAAACTTCTAAAACTGGCTGCTCCCAATTTCCCAATTTCTTTGTGTGTGTGTGTGTGTGTGTGTGTGTGTGTGTGTGTGTGTGTGTGTGTGTGTGTGTGTGTGTGTGTGTGTGTGTGTGTGTGTGTGTGTGTGTGTGTGTGTGTGTGTGTGTGTGTGTGTGTGTGTGTGTGTGTGTGTGTGTGTGTGTGTGTGTGTGTGTGTGTGTGTGTGTGTGTGTGTGTGTGTGTGTGTGTGTGTGTGTGTGTGTGTGTGTGTGTGTGCGTGCCTGCTGGGCCTGCAATGGAGTGTTCAAGGTTTTCAGCTGTTCAGAGTGTATCCCTTCTTCACTCAGAGGCATCTCAGACAGATAGGCTCCAGCATCCTAGCAAGATTAGGCAACTCTGTAAATAAATTAATGACTTTTTAAAAGTATATTATAGCTAAGTTTATATCATAATGCTAATTTAAATGTAGGATTTATTCACTAATTATATATGTTTTTAACATTGTGAATATGGTTTGGGTGTTTTCATTAATTTCCAAGACATAACAGACCTTGCAGACATGAGGTTTAAATTAAAAAGGAAAAATAAATAATTATGTGTGTATATATATATATATATATATATATATATATGGGGCAGTGGTGGTCTAGTGGTATAGGGCACTGGATCACTGATCCTAAGATTGGGGGTTCGAGTCCCACTTTCCACAAGGTTGTCACTGTCCCCCCAGTGCAGCTAATTGGGTTATCAAAGGCCGACCATGTCTCTCACTGTCTATGGTGAGAGGTTCATGTAAACGAACCATTGCTGACTTTCGACAAGAGTAGCTGCAAAGCTGTTAGTGTGTTTCTGCCTTACGATGGCCTGGCGAACTGTCCAGGGTGTACTCTGCCCTCGCTCAGAGTTGGCTGGGATGGGCGCCAGGCTCTCCGCAACCCTAATTAGGATCAAGCGGTTACAGAAAATGATGATGATGATGATGAAATATATATGTTTATATTTTTATATATATATATATATATATATATATATATATATATATATATATATATATATCAAACAATAAAAATTCAGGTGTTACATTCAAATTTGTCCCTTTTTATTGATATTGACCTTCTGCAAATCCTCTTCTCCTCTATCAGTGTTATGATTTAATGTATTTCTTGGAAGAGCGAAACATTTCTGTCGTGGAAATGATTGATGTTTAATAAAAAACATGATGAAATATTTTCCTTTTCCTGTATTTCAGCCACTACCCAAGGAGCCATCTTAAAGGACATCAGCTGAGAGGAGGTGAGAACATCTGCACGGGCAATACACAGTGTTTCCTACAAAGCGATTCCTTCGCTATATACCTGTACAGTATTTGTATAATTTTTATAACTAATAATTTTCAGAAATCACAAATAAAATAAATGTTGTAAAATTATTTACAGAACCTTAAGGGCACTGTGTTACATTTGGGCTTGTAAAATAATTCTAATATTCTCTCCAACTGAAAATAATCTTTTAATTGATGCCAAATAATGTGCGGGGCGGGGGATGACCTAGTGGTTTAGGTCCTGGATCAGTGATGCTAAGGTTGGGGGTTCAAGCCCCACTCACCACAGGTTGTCACTGTCACCATCAGTGTCACTAACTGGGTTATCAAAGGCCAGCCGTGTCTCTCACTGTCTGTGATGTGAGGTTCACGTAAAAGAACTATTGCTGACTTTTGACAAGAGTGGCTGCAAAGCCATCAGCGTGTTTCCACCCTGTAATGGCCTGGCGAGATGTCCAGGGTGTACTCTGCCCTCGCCCAGAGTCGGCTGGGATCGGCGCCAGCCTCCCTGCCATCCTAATTAGGATTAAGCGGTTACAGAAAATGAACTGAACTGAACAAATGATGTGCCAGGTGTGTAGATTCGTTCCTTTCCGGTTCTTATTCTCACAGCACAGATGTTTCAGTTGGTCTTGTTTAAAATGTGTACTCCTCTTAACATCGAGATCGAATCAATGGAATATTGTTCATGCTTACAGCAAGGTCTGTGTCTGATGTTTTAACAAACCGAGAGTGAATTAAAACAATTTACTTGAAATGAAACTATAACATTTCACTATGTTTCTGAGTAGATAGTTAAAAGGGCAGCGCCGTGGTGGTTTGAAGACAACAGCCGAAATATCATAAGTTGTGGTAAACAAGACAATCATTCTTAAAGCTGGAAATTTCATTTACAGAGGATACTGCACATGAATTGGGTTCATACATTCAAGTTGTTAGGGGTTTGCAAAGTGGTCTCAATCTTTAAAATCTGTTCAGCCCAACAAATTAAACAAACAAAAAAAAAAATCCATGTTGCAATCCATTTCCATGGGGCCGGTGGTGTAGTGCAGGGGTGCTCAATCCTGCTCCTGGAGATCTACCTTCCAGATGACTTTATCTCCAACCCTAATGTGGCCCATGTGACATGTAAGATCCAGTCAGGTCTTGATGAGATGATTGGATGGTTAGGTGGGCGTGATTAGGGTTGGAGTGAATGTCTTCTGGGAGGTAGATCTCCAGGAGCAGGATTGAGCACCCCTGGTGTAGTGGTTAGGGTGCTGCACTCATGATCGGGAGGTTGTGAGTTCAAATCCCACTGAGACCCCCACTGTGCTAAGATTAATGGGCAAGGTCTCAATCACAAGTGTGCCTCTGTTCACCCAGCAGTATAAATGGGTACCAGTAAAAATATACTGGGAAGGTAACCTGCGATGGACTAGCGTCCCATCCAGGAGGAGTTGAACTCCTGGTCGCTTCACGCTACAGAAACTGGGGATAAGCATCAGCCTGATGAGCCGCTGTGCTCGGGTGGAAAATCCCAACAGACTTTACCTTACCTTAATCCATTTCCAGCTCCTATTTGGGCTCAATAACATTCCACTTCTTTTGATTTGCAACCTGAAAGGCTATTCAACAAATATGACCAGTGCTTTGGACATTCACTGCATATTTAGTTGACCTTTTTTTTTTTTGGCAACCAAATTTGGGTAAATAGCCACCTAGTACATCAAAATAACTTCGAGAATCTGAGTTATTGTTCTGGGTTATTGTTTAAGACTGGTGCGGTGAGCATGTGCATGTTGAGGAGTGTTATGGCCTGGGGAGGGCTGCTCCCACTTCTTCCTGTATTTAGCGATCAGACTGTGGAAATGCTTGTTGGATTTCAATCGTAACTGTTTGCTAGCATGGCTGGAGTTCATAATAATTTTGATTGCCCTGGTACTGGATTGCCTGATGTCATACAGAGAGCAAGAGGCTTTCCTGGAAATGCACTCTGCTAAGCTCATGACTCCCAGCAGGTCTTTATAGAAGGGATTCTAACCAGATGCCCGAGCCACCTTAACTGGCTCCTCTCAATGCGCTTGCATCCGCGATATTGTTCTTTTGGTCACTACCCAAAGCTCGTGACCATAGGTGAAGATTGGAACATAGATCGACTGGTAAATTGAGAGCTTTGATTTTGAGCCTTGTGGCTCAGCTCCCGCTTCACCAAAATGGACCGGTACAGGCTCCGCTTTACAGCAGAGGCTGCAGCGGTCTGCCTGTCAATCTTCCGGTCCATCTGCATCCAGGCAAGTCAAACTGTATCCTTGTTTTTAGTATTTTCAGAGGTGTCGTTTGAATGGTGCTTCATCTGGACCTTCACCTAGGACCTGTTTGCCTTGGGTGACCATACCAAGGACATAATGCCGCAGACAATATAGCTCCTAGGATCATTAGGACATGCAAACCCCTGCACCACGATAAGGTGGCGATTCAATAAGGGGCTTTTTTAGCATGATCCTAAATAGTACGTATATTCCGGGCCATAAGACGCACTGGATTATAAGGCGCATTAAGTGAAACAAAAATCAAATAAGTCAAACTCGATTCAATGCTTACAATAACTCTCAACATTGTTCAGTTATAACAATATAAAATATAAAATAGTACACTTCACAATAACTCTCAACATTGTTCAGCTGCAACAATATAAAACAATAAACTCACTTTTCCAGTTCATTCCTCTTCCACAAATCCATCAAATTCTTCATCTTCAGTATCTGAGTTTAACAGTTGTGTGAATTCGACATAAAGCCCGGATCCCTCTATTATTTTTTATTTTTATATTATATTATATTATATTATATTATATTATATTATATTATATTATATTATTCCCTCATGCATGGAGTCAGATCAATAGAGACGGAGATTAGAAGTCTTCCTGGGTCGTGACCCTCTCTCAGCCACACCCCCTTAAAGAGGCAGCGCATTAATATTGTGTTCATTACAGAACGCAGATCATTACTCTTAAGGAGCTGTATCAGTGTAACTTTAAATTCAAGAAGGTCTGTAGCGGTGCTTTATCCTGGTATTTGGACATAAAGCTCAGATACCTCTAACTTACGGCCTGTTAACACCAATATTTCGCATATGAAGTTCTTTGGTTAATCCACCGGAATGATGGTAAGTGCTGAATTAGTTTGCTTCACATGGATTTTGACATTGTCATTGAGATGGACTCGCACGGCCTGATGCACGCATAAGGCACACCGGATTATAAGGCGCACTGTCAGGTTTTTCTGAGGATTAAAATCTGCGGGTTAAAGGTGCGCTTTATGGTCAGAAAAATACGGCAATAGTCCTGGTCAGGACCTTCGAAATGTATACATCACATCAACAGAATTATAGTGCATGCTCTCTGTAGTTTATTTTTGCCAATCATGCATGGGATATAATTCCACTGCTGCCTCATTCTGTGGTTCACAACTATCTACTTGGTTTTTCTGACATACAGATGTAGGTAGTCTGATTGCTTGACACGAGGTTGTCAATTACTCCACCTCATCCAAGTAAATGGTGATGAAGCCAAGAGCCACTTCATCAGAAAATTTGATGGAACTGCGAGAGAACACACAGTTGTGCATTTAGAGAGTAGCTGGGGAGATGTAGGTGGTTCAGGGCAAAACTTCCTGTGCTGAAAGTGATGGTGTTTAAAGTGAACTAGTCCAATCCCACCTACCTGAGGTCTGCCTGAAAAAAATGCATTTAAACAAAGGTTGCAGTCAGTATTTCTGGAACTGTTAAAATTTCAGTGTTTTTAGAAGCTAAATACACTGAATGAAGGGAATGCATTGTTATCGGTATCATATAACACTACCTCACTCAATCACTCATTTGTTGAAATCCAAAATCCTACTAGGGTCACAGGTGCCTGTCTCAGTTAACACCGGGTGAAGTCAGGGTACATCCTGAACAGCTCGCCCGACCATTGCAGGGCAACACACCCAAATGGTTGCACTTACACCAATGGTCAAGAAGAAGGAGCAAGATGTGCATGTCTTTGGAATGTGGGAGGAAACCAGAGTACATGCAAACTCTACACAGAAACTCTCGAGTCTGGGAATCACAACCAGGACATTTCTGCTATAACGCATACCTGGTAATACGTTGCCGCCATTCCACCCAGTATCATATGATAAATATCAGTTGGTTACCAGAAACAAGGTGGATATTTCTGAATAGTCTGCAAAATAAAACTTCAGCAAGCAAAATAAAATTTCAGATTGTCCATATTGTCCGTATGGTTCTTGAGAAAATGACATTTCGATAATGATGAGGAATTTCCATCCAAAGATGGACTGATTACATTTTATGATGTCATGGGTCAAAGATCAAAATCACTGCAGGCCCTTGTGGGCCATTCTTGTGAACACAATATCTTGAGAATGTTTTGAGGGGTTCTCTACAAATTTTGCACAAATGTCCACCTCGAACCAATAATGAACTGTTTAGATTTTGGAGGTGATAGGTCAAAGGTCAAGATTACTGTGACCTTATCACTTGTAGGCATAAAACTAATTCAGTCATTTTCTGAACCGCTTAATCCTAATTAGGGTCGCAGGGAGGCTGGCACCCTTCCCAGCTGACTCCGGATGAGGGCAGAGTACACCCTGGACACCTTGCCAGGCCATCAGAAGGCAGAAATACACTGACATTTATGCCTAAGCTATTCTTGTCGAAAGTCAGCAATGTTTCTTTTACAGCCTCTCACCATAGACAGTGAGAGACATGGCTGGCCATTCATAACCCAGTTCGCTGCACTGGGGGGGGGGGTGTTTTGACAACCTGTTGAGAGTGGGACATGATCCAGCACCTTTACCACGACGCCACCACTGCCCTTCATTAAAACAGTTCTCTTGTTTACTTCTTTTTTAAACAGTGTGACCACTGGTCACCTGCATTTTAGTATGCCAGCTTCTCGTTTTCTGCCCCTGTTTACGTCTAGTCCTGACAAAGCGGGGCTGGTGCCCATTCCGTTCGATTCCGAGTGAAGTCGGAGTACACCTTAAACAGCTCACTAGAGCATCATAGGGCCATCATTCACACTCACATTCACAGCTACTGGTAACTTTGAATATCCGTTGAGCATGTCTTTGGACTGTGGGAGGAAACTGGAGTACCTGGAGAAAACCCACACAATCACAGGGAGAACACACAAACTTCATACAAACATCTTCGCTAGGCTAGGACATAAACCCAGGACGCGCTTGCTGTGAGGCTGAATTGCGCATCACTCGGAAACCGGGCCGCCTAATAACATCTTTTTTAAACTTCTTCCCAAATTGCTGCTTTACGTTGAAAAATGCAAAATGAACTGAATCCCGTAGGTCTTTTCTGACTCCCCAGATGGTTCTAAAGCTACACCTTAAAAAAAAGCCTTTATTGTATTTTTAGAGTCATTATTCAATTTAGACTTTGTTGGCAATAAAACCGCGTCCCTCTGCCAGTCCGCTCACTGTTGTAAGTGGATGCTGGAGAACCACTACAGAGACCAAAGCAAAACAGAAATAAAGTTGGATGCTTATCATTTATCCAGTCGATATTGCTCAGACAGGCCTGATTAAGCTGTCTTAAGAAGGAGCCACAGGCTCAGCAGCAGGGCTAGAGTGGGATTAGAGGTCACACATAAGCCACAGCTACAATGACAATCCCCAGATGAAGGAGGAAATGACCGTTCAGGACGTGACCGGCAGACGCAAATCTCTTGGCTGCTTGCTGAGTAGCGGCTGAGTCTGTCTCGGTAGTCACACTCACACCCTTCACACTCAGGAAGCCCCTTTAGAATCAGCCTCAGAGGAGCAGAATGAGACTCGGCTGTGTTTAATAAGATATATTTACACTCCAGCTGTTGTTTGTCACTGCTTGCTTCACGCCATTCCCTCAGGGAGTTTGCCGGATGGGAAACAGTGTGTTAGCTTTGAGGGGAGAAATAGAGGTGACATAGGTACAAGATGTTGGTTTATGTGTGGCCTTAAAGCAATTAGTACCTGTCAATCAAGGTGAAGTCCAGCTGCTAGAGTTCTGTTTTATTTGACAAGAATAGAGTGATATTTGTTATTGCTTTTGCATAGTGTTATTTTTCGGGATTAGGTGCGCATGCTGCAGTCTGATTAGAACAAACAAATCCAGTACATTTTGACTTTCGGTTTGCTGTGGCTCCAAAACACTGCTATGAAAAGATACTTAATTGGCGTGATGGAATTAAGTTTTAACAATATCTTCTCTGTTATAACCTAGTACCACAATTACAGTGATAAGAATGATCCCTACCATTTATCCATCAGGGTTTCGAGGGAAAACTGGAGTCAATCCCAACTCAGGCATGTATCTTATAATTCAGGCAAGAGGTTGGGTAAACCACGGGCAGATCGCCAACTACTTCAGAGTTTAAACCTTGGCTTCACATAGCTGGAATTACTTCATTGTTGATGAATTTCAGGTTTCTGGAGGGGTTAACTGGCATTACATCATAAGCGTTATTGGCACTTGTGTTGAAATATTTGAGTGGCATGGAGCGATTTTGCTTTCTGGGCTGGTATTCATAGAAAGTTTGGTCTAGAGGGATGATTCTCGCTTCAGGTGCGAGAGGTCCCGGGTTCAGATCCCGGACGAACCCCCACTTTTATGTTACGATACCACCGTGTTTAAAAATGGCGCCGCTATATGAACAACAGGCATGCTTGGAAGTGGGCGGTCCCTCCTCTTCTTCTTCACGTGGCCACCTTGCCCGTATATATCTTCCTGAAGCCCAGAATTTTCTCAGTCCCAAAGTTTCCACACATACCTAGGTCACGCCTACTCTCTTTACAAACAGGGAGGCCGACCCAGAGGTCAGCGAGTGTACCTTACTATGTAAACGGAATACACCCGTGTCAGAATAAATAAAATCACATACATGTAACAGCTGAAAGGAACATTTATTCATGTCATGTATGCATCACAGTTCTTGACAGTAGACATGGCCATTGCGATGTATGCAGATGCTCACATTTCTCGTATAAGTGTATATTTCTTACACCTATATTTTTGCATCAGACCACCTTCAACATTCACTAGAATGGCCACAGTAGCCTCGGCAACAGTGCTCATGTATTAGCCGATGCCTGACGCACAGACCAGGAGCTGTTGGTGTAGTGGTTAGGGTGCTGTGTTCAGGACGTTGTGAGTGAAGAGGTTGTGGTTTGAATAGTCATTCGACCTTGTTACACATCCCTGGCAAGGGCTTAACTACAAGTGTGCATATGTCCACCCAGCAGTTTTAATGGATACCAGTAAAAATACAGTGGTACCTCACCATACAATTGTCCCAGCAAACGAAAAATCCAGGTTTCAAAAAACATTTTCCAAATTTTTTTGTCTCTGTATACGAAACAAGTTCTCCTTATGAAACGAGCCAAACGTGCCATTCAAACATTCAAACAATGCACGAGCATTCTCATTGACTATCTTCCAACATCCCGCCCCACTGGCCTCCCATTGGGTAGGAGGGATGATGCAGCTCCCTCCCATTGGCTATCTCCAACATCCCGCCCCGCTGGCCTGCCATTAGCTAGGAGGGAGGACACAGCTCCCTCCCATTGGCTACCCATTGGCTATTATGGAGCTGCATCTCCCATAATGCTTTTTGTGTAAAGGGCAGAGTTACTATATTTTGACTCAGGCTTTTAACCTTCCATAAACATTGGTTAGATTATAACTCTGCTAAGAAGACATAGTCAACACACATGCGCGCACGCCCACACACACACACACACACACACACACACATACACACACGCACTCGTAAAGGTATGCTTTTATGATTTTTAAAGGGTTTAGGGGTAGTATTGGGAGCCTTGGGACAAACCGCGCGTTTTACATGTAAAATGTGGTTCAACTTACAAAAAATCCAGGTTAAGGAAAAGGCTCTGGAATGGATTAATTTTGTAAAGTGAGGTACCACTGTATTGGGAAGGTAACCTGTGATGGTCTAGCGTTCCATTCAGGAGGAGTAAAATTCCTAGTTATTTCATACTACGGAAAGTGGAGATAAGCTCTAGCGTCATGAACCAGGGTCAAGTATAAAAGCACACACGGACAAACAACACTTCGCAATCAAATTTAGAGTAACCAGTTCGAGATGTCCAGGGTGTACTCTGTTCTCAGCCTGAGTCAGCTGAGATGGGTGCCAGCCTTCCTGCGATCCTAATCAGGATAAAGCGACTTAGAAAATGAACAAATGAATAAATTAAGAAATAAATGTATAGTGCAGCCAATTGATCTAATCTGCACGTCTTTGGACTGGAAACAAGTACAATGAACAAACCCATGCAAGAACAAGAAAAACATGTAAACCAATGACCAATGAGAAAGGCTCAAGTCTTGTTGCACATCACTGTGTTTAGCAGTAGTCATTAATTTTAAACCTATAAAATGCACCTGTATGGTATGTGTACATGATGTATTTGAATGGCCAATTAGTTCCTATTCAAGATAAACAAGACGCATAGTCAATAGCCTCAACTACATTATGTACACGCAGATACAAATTTACTCTGTAATATTTTGACTGTCATACATTAATTAAAAATGATGTGGGGGGAAAAGATTATATAAAAATATCTAGAGATAAAAAATATAAGGCTCTGATCACAAAATTGGCATGAAATGTGTGACGTTGACTATTTTCTGCAGATGTTGAAAAAATATTTTTTCCTATTTTTAATGTGTTAGGCCAATATGCATTAAAGGCTGGCAGGTGGAGGATTATTTTCCGTGGAGAAGCAGCATCATCAAATTATCAGTAGGGTGTTTTAAAAAGTCAGTAACAAGGACAGAATGAACAGCTTTCTGTTCACTAATAATAGCTTTAGGTAATCATTTATAATTAGTTACACTGTTACAACTGATGGTGATTGACAAGTCCAACTTTTCTTTATTATCTAAAGTCGATAAATGCCAATCCATCAATGATTGGTTTGAGCACAAGATACACCATGTAACATGGACAGGAAAAATTGTGTATATCATCAATCCCATTTTAATTTTGGTGCTTATTTACCAATTTTGACACACACATGTAAATTCCGTGGTTTATTGTGAGTGCACCTGTGCTCCACTTAATGATGTTATTGGACCTGTGGAGACCTTAACAGAGGCTCAGTGGGATGTGGAAATAATGATTTCTTTGTCTTGTCACAAAATTGAGCATGAAAAAGGTGTAGACTAGGATATATTTGAATTATTTCATAAACTGTTTCAGCATATGTACATATGATATTATCTCCCAGGCATGTACTAAAGATTTTGATGTACTGATTCAAAAATAAACTTGGAAATGGAAATATTTATTCAAGTTTGAAGTTGGGTAGTTAGAAACTGTGCCAGTTTCCTGATCAGACCTATACGGCAAAGCGTGTGTGAGTTGTGTTGAAGCCTGT
The DNA here is from genome assembly GCA_024760905.1 of Plotosus lineatus. Classification (NCBI taxonomy): domain Eukaryota; kingdom Metazoa; phylum Chordata; class Actinopteri; order Siluriformes; family Plotosidae; genus Plotosus; species Plotosus lineatus. Next base: position 12,006,927 of record CM045749.1, read on the forward strand.
GGCAGTGTTTTTCTGTAGTTCCAGTTTGTTACAGCCTCATCATCATAAGACTGATGTCTCACAATCCGACAGAAAGGAAACCGCATGAATCATAGGCAATTACAGACACACGGGGGAAAAAACAGAGGGAAGTGAAAAAATCATAAATATTTATTTGTGGAAGCAGGATTGGAAGTTATGAAATTCTGCTCTGATCTGTGAAATTATATTTAAGCTTATTAAAGTTTCATTTGGTCAGTGAATTTTACAAATTCCCACGTTGAATTATTTATTCAAAGTGGCAAAACGTGTTAGGAAGCCTGTTCGTTTCGTACCAACGACTGGAGCTGGGTTATAGATTCTGAAGCCGGTGTAGGAAGTTGGATAATGAGAAACTGCAGGGATTGTACTGGAGATATGCCAGCTCATTGGGTGAGCAAACAGAAATTGGTGTGCACAGATATTAAAATCATATGAAGCAAGTCAGGCAAAAATGGTCTTATATCACATTTGTATTCTCTGCTGTATCTTTTCATATAAATCTTAGATGAATTTCTCTTCTACATAAAAGAAAATAAATCCGTTCTAGACTTTGAGAGCCTCTACCTCCCGTCCTCGCCGTAAAATATGACACACAACAAGCGTGATGGAATTTTATTGCAAACCGCATGAAAACAAAATAAGCGAGAAGATCAATGAAAATGCAAATGCGTGCCGAGGGATAAAAAAGACATGAAGCAGAGAGCTGCGTGCTGCCCATTTCCCTCCATCTCCCTTGATCATAACACAGTGTTGCATGTTTTTTTTTTTTTTTCTGCCCCACTCTCATGTTGTCTTTTTGTGCACACAGGTCTATTGGCATTCACATGAACATCATGGACCAGAAGACATTCATCCGACCAGCACATCATATCCATCCTCGCACCCGGAGCTAAAGCAACAAGTTCCACCACCACTCCAACATAGCCACTTGTCTAATCCCCCTCCTCCACCTCCTCCACTCTTACAGGAGCCTGACTCTTTGGACCCAGACAGTTGAGCACTTCCAGAAGGACATTGCATCTATCGTATCTGGTTATGATGAGATCTTTGGCAAATTAACTGTAAAGCCCATCAATCTCTGAATGGCTGGAGAGTAGCATTAGTGCCAGACTTGCTTCAAGTCTCTTACGATACAGAACAAGCTGCTGACATGAATTGTAGGAGTGTAATATAATCCAGTTTGGGATCTTGAATGCTCCGCTATCCAAAAACAAAAACAAAAAAAAACAAAAAAAAAAACAAAAAAAAAAAAAAGGAGCTCTTGCCTGACTTTTGACTCTTTCTCCAGTCCAAAGACGTCTCATCTTGCAGACAGGATGTCTGGGATTTTTTTTGTGTGTGTGTGTGTGTGTGTGTGTGTGTGTGTGTGTGTGTGTGTGTGTGTGTGTGTGTGTGAGTGTGTGTGTGTGTGTGTGTGTTTTGGATATGAAGTGTTATCCCGTAAAGTAAGCCACAAACAACGGTAGACTTCTACAAAAATGTGGACAATGTGCTGCAGCTGACGAGACATTGCGTCCCTACATAGACGTCTTGACCTCCTTCTCCCGTTCATGAAAACGGGAAGTCTTTGGTTGTGTTGTTCCTAATGTCTGGTATTTTCAAGTGTAAAACCTGTCCAGCTGCATCCTGCTTTCCAGAGTCCCTTCACTCTTTGCTTTCAGCTGTCTCTCTCTCTCTCTCTCTCTCTCTCTCTCTCTCTCTCTCTCTCTCTCTCTCATATGATTGTGTATATTGTTTTTCGATGATTTGAGGTGACATGCAAAAACACATAAGACAAATCCTTCCAGCTTGATAGGAAATAAAGGATTTGGATGTGTACATATGTGCATCACATTCCATGTGTACCACCAGTTGGCTCAGATTGCTACAGTATTCTGTTTGAACGTCCATCATGTAGATTTCTACACTGTCCATGGAGCAAGAAATACATGTTCTTATTTCTCTTAGCATATTGTTAAGTTGGTGGCCTGGAAAAATGATGAGCCATTCGAGCAGGTGTTTCATTTCAAATGAAGTAAGATGATGGGCATAAGGATTGTACGCAGCAGGGTCTAGCAGGCATAGAAAAACAGGCAAAAAGAAAATGGCCACTTTCAGTGAACAGTAGGTTAGTAATTTATCAGTCTGGAGGGGTAGGCAGAGCTCCCTCGGTTGTGAATTTTAATGGTGTTTTATGGTTCCTAATAAAGTCTGTTATGCTTCTGGCAAATATGCAGAGCACAACATCCCTCGCTTCCAATTACTGAGAAACTCAAGGAGAGACTTCAGCCATTCATCATGCCGTACTCTTCCCAGAAATAACACAAGAAAATTTTTCCCTCTCTTTCTTACTCTCTATTTGCTTCTCTTTCTATATATTTTATTCTTTCTTTCTCTGGTTTTTATGTCTCGATGCCCCAGAGATGTGACAAGTGAGTCTGTTTTCACAGTGGCATTTAAAACTGAACAAAAGCACCAGTACTATATTTGCTGAAAGTGCACACAGCAATACAGCGATGAAAACAAAGCCTTTTGCATGCTTTCAAATTTTCCCATCATTTAAATCATAGCCAAATCCAAACGTTTGATTGGCCGACTGTGTGTTCCTGCACACAGAAAAGTATGAACTTTATACAACTGACCAATTCCGTGCACTAAACCAGACCTTTTATTAAATTATTATTATTTTTTTTTTAGATAAGAGGGCATGAGCACGATTATGAGCATGAGCATTATATGGAATTGCGTCGATTGACTTTTTTTGGCAAGGATATAAAATTGGGGATCGAGTGGAGAAAGAGAAGACTTTATGCAGTGGTTCAATTGTTCAATTTTCCCATCATTAGTTTAGAATGTTGGTGACAAATTTAAATTAGATTAGCTTAGATTCAACTTTATTGTCATTACACATGCATAAATACAGGTTAAAAAAATATATATATTTTTTTTTTTTTCAGAAGTTCAGAGAGCTGCAAGTGCATTATATACAGTATGTGCAGTATGTACAGTTCGAAGCAGTTATGTACAGATAAGAGAAGCGTAAAAGGTGGGAATAGTCATGTATAGATTATATAAAAATAAGTTATGTGAGCAGTACAGATACGGGCAGAATAAATTAGCATTAATTTACATAGGAGTAATATACAGATGTTCTGTATTACTGTAGAGAAGAATAAAATATGCAGATGTAATATGCAAATATACAGATGTGCTGTGTGTGAATGTATATACAGATATGTAGATGTGATATGGACAATATGCAGATGTGCTATTCTGTATAAATAGACATATTTACAGATATACAGTGTGCTATGAATGTATACACTGTGGTGGAAGAAAAGTGCTATAACAGTGTAGATGTACATGTGCATGAATGGTACGAGCGGTGCTGATATGGTGTAATGTGGATGAGAAGGGAAAGTTCAGTAGAGCACTGAGTTCAGGACAGAGACAGCTGTGGAGAAGAAGCTGCTCCTAAACCTGCTGAGTTTTGTCCGAAGGCTCCTGAAGCGCCTTCTGGAGGGGAGGAGCTTAAAGAGTCGGTTGGCAGGATGAGAGGAGTTCCTGAGAATGCTGCACGTCCTGCAAAGACATCTCTTCTTATGGAACTCTTCAATAGCAGGAAGTGGAGTCCATGTGATGCATTTGGTGGTTTTTACCACCAATCAGCAACAGATCAATTCCCATTCCAGATTGTAATGCAGTTGCTCAGGAGACTTTCTATTGTTCAGCTGTAGAAGTTACCCAGGATGTCAGCAGACAGGTGGTTCTTCTTCAGTGTCTTGGAGAAGAAAAGGCACGTCCACCCCTCCTCCTTCCTGAAGTCCACAATGAGCTCCTTGGATTTGCTGGTGTTCAGGATCAGGTTGTTGTCAGTGCACCATGCAGCGAGGTGCTTTACCTCTGCCGTGAAGACAGACGGATCACCATGGTGTCTTCTGCAAACATTATGATGGAATTAGTTCCATACATAGGCCTACAGTAATGAGTGAAGAGGGAGTAGAAGAACAGGCTCAGCACACAGCCCTGAGGTGCACCGGTGTTCACTGTGATAGTGGAGGAATTGGTGTGGCCTGACCTAACATACTGGGGTCTGTTGGTTTGAAAGTCCAAGATCAAGTTACAGAAGGAGGCATTGATTCCAAGATCCTCAAGTTTTGTGATTAACTTGGAGGGAATGATTGTGTTGAATGCTGAACTGAAGTCAAAAAACAGCATTCTTGCATACGTGTTCTTGTTGTCCATATGTGAGTGCACAGTGCAGCGTTGTGGATACAGAATCTTCTGTATTCCTGTTGCTTTGGTATGCAAATTGATGTGGGTCTAGTGTGAGAAGCAGACGTTGCTTGAGGTGTGCCATGACCAGTCACTCAAAGCACTTCATCACAATGGGTGCTAGTGCAATAGTAGTCATTCAGGCACATCGAAGAGGAGTGTTTTTTCACTGGCACTATAGAAGAGGTCTTGAAGCGCGCTGGTATTGCTGCTTGGATGAGAGACAGGTTGAATATGTCTGTATGAATATGAACGATAGGCAATCAGGGGCAGTGGTGGTCTAGTGGTATCGGGTGCTGGATCGCTGATCCTAAGGTTTTGGGTTCGAGTCCCACTCTCCACAAGGTTGTCACTGTACCCCCAGTGTAGCTAACTGAGTTATCAAAGGCCGGTCATGTCTCTCACCATAGACAGTGTCCCTTACTAAAGGCTTGTGTCAGGAAGGGCATCCGACGTAAAAACCTACGCCAAATCAAGTCGCTGTGGTGACCCCTGAAAATGGGAAACAGCCAGAAGGAAATCTCATTAGCGAAAGTGGAAGGGTCTGGTGGTCATTCGAAAGCTTTGGTCTTTACGGCCTTTTCCTTGCTGTCCTCGTCGAAACGAGCATAAGTCATGAATTCAAATTTGGAATGCCATTGCGATTATGTGCTGTAATTAAGGCTAAACATGGTCCAAGTAATATATATAAAATGGAAAGTTTTTTGTTTGTTTTTTTGACCAGGCAGCATAGAACTTTCCGTGAAACTTGGCACCCAGTTGAATGATGTGTAAATACATGATTGTGCCTCATTAGACTTTTTCTTAGAAGCCACAGTGGTGGCCCATCACACCCAATAATGTTTTCATTAAGATGTTTCCTACAGCCATTGAAAAAAAATTTGATCACTTATAATTGGAATGCCCAATTTTTATGGCTGTAGCTCCACCAATAGTATCGCTTAGACTTACATTTTTCCATAACAAGATTCAAATCATACACTCATACCATGTTCGGCAAGAATTAAACAGGAAGAGGGTTAAAGTAAAAAAAATAAAAAAAACTTTTCATTGTTGTTTTCCTGCAATAGCACTTCACCTTGCTGTACATGTGCGCTCTCACCCACAGACTAATCCATTAATAGAGGACATCACTGAGCTTCTCTTTAAAACAAGAACATTGCTATACCTCTAAATTACTGTTCAAATGTTGCTCCTGGTTTTGTTTCAATCAGCTCTCAGTTCATTTGCAAAGCTGCTGAATTGATGGAATGTGAACCAGCAGAACTGAGCTTTAGCATGGCAGGTGTAGGATGACCAGAGATGATTAGGGTGTCCTGTCAGCACCTTATTTTCTCCTGCTGAGGTAAGGGTCATCATGGATATTTTGCAAAAAGCAGTGAATTTTGGGTTGGTTTTTTTTCCTCCATATGAAATAAATGAGTATCATACTTCAAAACAAGCAACCATATGTTCAGCTTCATCTGCTAAATCTGCAGCCTGCAGGATTTTTTATATAATCTGAAGACCTTAATATGAACCCACTGTAGGGAACATATTCACACCTGACTGAATCTCCCTGTGATCCAATCAACTTGAGTCAGACCACCTGCAGGAATGGTGCATTCTATTCTCATCATACTGCGACACCTGTGCATTTTTAGATGCTTCATTTTATCCATATAATAGTATATTTTAATGCAGTAGGGACCCTGATTTACCAATTTATCAAAATTCATCATTCCTCAGTAGCCACCAGGCAACTCTATTAAAAGCTCAAGAGACCTCAATGCTATTTCACTGTGACACAGCCATCCATTCTTCTGTCATCTTGCTGTCATATTTATGTACATATTTACTCATCTTAAGCACTACTTGGAGATATGGAATCAATAGCCCGGCAACATCAATCTAGGAACTGGACAGTGGCATGCGGGTCTCATTATGGCTGATCTCTGGACTTCATATGAGCCCGTGTGATTCAGGGACTTGTGATTTATCTGTCAAACGATAATGCTTCAGGCAGCACATAAAAAAAAAAACACAGGACTCAACCCTCTTCAGAACAGAGCTACCTTGCTCAGAGTTATGGGAGACGAGAAAGCAGAGTAGCTTGACAAATGTAGACATTTCAGGAGGACTGGAAATACAGGAAGTGAGTCCAGATATGTCTCGGGACGACCTTTTAAGGAATATTCTTGTGGGGTTTTTTTTTGTTTGTTTGTTTGTTTGTTTTGTTTTAAACCTGTTCCTCGGTGGTTATGTTTTACCTTCCAGTTTGTTTGATTTACAGAATTATCCGAAAAGTTTATGTGTGGAGCTTCATAAAATTTCTACCAGAGGCATGGCTTCTGGCAAGGAAGATTCCATTTGACTTCGGAAATGGTCCAGAGTGAATTTTTTTTTTTAACATTGTGAACATTTGGAAGTGTAGTACAGTAACACCTCGTAATAAGATAAGATCCAGCTTTATTAATCTCACAATGGAGAAATTCACTGTTACAGGCTCTTGAGGTACCATCAGTAGTGGGTACAAAAATAGATACAAATACAAACATACACACATACATACATATTATATAAGTAAATAAATAAATAGATACATAAATAGTATAAATTAATAAACAATAAAAGAAAAGAAGGGAACGACTTTGTAGACTGGCCTATATTAAAGTGTATATGTATCTGAGGGCAGAGGAGATGGGTTGATATGGTTCATAGTCAGTGGGGTAGATGTGGTTGATTAAAGTGCGCGGGGTTTTTATTGCACATAACCGGTATTTTCACAGACAGTTACAAAGTGGCGTTGTACAGTCTGACAGCGGTGGGAATGAACGACCTGCGGTAGCGCTCCTTCCTGCACTGAGCATGTCTCAGTCGTCCACTGAAGGAGCTACTCAGCTTCTCTACAGTCTGGTGCAGTGGGTGAGAGCTGTTGACCAGGATGGATGTGAGCTTTGCTACCATCCTCCTCTCACTCACCTCCTCCACAGAGTCCAGTGGGCAGCCTAGGACAGCGCTGGCCCTCCTGACCATGACCTCTCTTTCTGTCCCACTCTGTGCTGCCCGGAGCCCAGCAGATGGCAGCGTAGAGGATTGCAGAGGCTACCACAGAGTCATAAAAAGTCCTGAGCAGAGGTCTGCATACGCCGAAGGACTTGAGTCTCCTCAGAAGGTGGAGGCGATTCTGGCCCTTCTTGTACAGGGCGTTGGTGTTGTGGGACCAGTCCAGTTTATTGTTACCTCTCCAGACCAGTTTAATATCCCTTAAACCAGTTTGTTTATTAAAACTGTTCATATGTTGAAGGTTATTATCCCCATAAGAATGAACATAAAACCCTTCAATTGGTTCTAGCCCGGCAGTGGAGGCCTAGTGGTATAGGTGCTGGATCACTGATCCTAAGGTTGGGGGTTCAAGCCCCACTCACCACAGGTTGTCACTGTGTCTTTGTCATCGTCGTCGTCGCAAAACCCCCACACCACCCCACCCCACCCCACCCAGTGCAGCTAACTGGGTTATCAAAGGCCGGCCATGTCTCTCACTGTTTATGGTGTGAGGTTCAGGTAAAAGAACCATTGCTGACTTTCGACAAGAGGAGCTGCAAAGCCGTCAGCGTGTTTCTGCCTTACGATGGCCTGGCGAACTGTCCAGGGTGTACTCTTCCCTCGCCCAGAGTCGGCTGGGATGGGCGCCAGCCTCCCCGCGACCCCAATTAGGATTAAGCCTAATTAGAATAAAATGAACTGATGGTTCCAGCCCCAAAAACCACAAAATAAACCAAAACAATGTACATGATAAAAACAAACACAATATATTAGTAAATAAAAAGAAACATATGTAGTAAAATTAAGTAAAAATGGTGTTTTATTATGACACATATTTTACCTTGGAGACAGCCGACCGTGGCGATCGGAGACAATAGGTGGAGAAAGGAAGAGGGAGACTGATAACGGAGACACTTAGCCAAAATTAAATCTATAGAACTGCAGACTAATGTAAGTTTTTTTAATTTATTTACAACTGATCTATTTTCTCCGTGACAGACAACACATTTTGTATGTGAAGGCAACTACGCAGCTTTCAAATTGACCACACCCAAACCTTCACCAGTGCTTTCCTTCAGAGCTCTGCTAAATACATGTGACACATGTTGTACATTTACTTCAGTAAGAATCAAAAGTGAATGTTTTTTTTTTAATGTCTATCTGATATAGTCTTTTGTTGCCAGAAAGAGGATTACTGACTCTAAGTGCCACTGTCTCTCTCTCTCTCTCTCTCTCTCTCTCTCTCTCTCTCTCTCTCTCTCTCTCTCTCTATCTTAGATAGCCTTGCAGGGATTGCTGACCTATAAGAGTACCCACTGGCCCATGGGATGTGTGTGTGTCAAAAGACAGCCGTTTACAGACACACACACACACACACACACACACACACACACACACACACACACACACACAGACACACACACACACGAATATTCTGCTGTAGCTTGTTCAGTGACTAAAACCCGACAAACACTCAGGGTTTGTAGCACCATTATATCACTTAATCGTCCCATTTTTAAGAGCTTTTCTTAACCAAGTGTGGACAAGTCAAGAGAAAGCATCAGAATGCTACCCAGTCTTGTATTTTCCTGCACAGAGGTCCAATTAACTCTGCTTTATAACTTCAAATAATGCAATTATAGTCAACAGTATGAAAAGTTAATTATGTTTCATTAATTTAAAAAAAATCCACTTGAAATTAAGTGAGTACTTCAATCTCAGAGCGCAATGATTTTATAGAGCCGGATTCTTTATTCTCTCCTGATATTTTCTCTGCTGATGAAGTTTGCCATTAACAAAAAGAAGGCAGACTTTTGTGGCCTACAAAGAGCTGTGGTGTTCTATCTGGATAGTGGGAGACATTATTACTCACTGTGACAGTATTAGCTATTAGGAAAACCATTTTTGTGCTGCTTTGTACAGCAACCGGGCAGTTTTTGTTGTTTTTTCAAATTCCTTTGTATTTCTAATTTGCGAATTATTGTTGAGATTCTATTCAAACTAATTAATCATTCCTATAAACAGCCAAAGTGCAATGTAGTGAAAACGTGTAGCACATGCAACTGTCGGCAACATGACACCAACATGTGTGTCAGAATGAGCCAGTAATGCGTCACTGTTTTGTTTAAATGAACTTCAGTGAAATGTTCTTTTCTCGAGAAAATCAACTGATAGCAGTCGACAGTTCTTCCTCATTTGTTTGTAGGAGGAGTAACGTAAATAAATAACGGTGACTGGCATGTCACAGATCATGGAATAGGAATAATAAAGTTAGTTGAACTAACCTACCTGGGCCAGCCTAATGCTCCCATGGTGGCCCAGTCTCCTCAAAGGCAGACACGGACTGATAGGGATTCTGGTCCTCGTCAGCCACCGACCAGGCCGGGTTACTTCTATGAGCATGGGTTTCGGCGACTTCCGGTGGTACCCCCCGGCCTGGCGCCGCCAGCAGCTATTGCCACCAGACCAGATAATCCCTCTTCTTCTGATGGATTTTCAGTCCTCTGCCTTTCTTAGAACTTCTTGCATACAACACACTGTTCATTGGTTGCCTTCTGTAACAAAGATCCCAGATCAACTGTGGTATTGCTCCTGGATGACAGCTGCCGCCGACTTATCCAATTTGCGTTGTGGGTCTGGAATCCTCTTGAAGCAGCCCGCAGTTGTTGTAGCAAAAAATTCAAGGTTCCACGGTGGGTTGCTAACCCTCCTTAGCTTATTTGCCTGGTCCCTTATTTCAGGCCAACAGACCTCTGTTGTGCTGGTCTTTCCCAGCTGTCTTGTATTTGCTGCGTGTAGCTATGCAAGGAATAATAAAGTTAGTTGAACTAACCTACCTGGGCCAGCCTAATGCTCCCATGGTGGCCCAGTCTCCTCACTTTTAGGTATCGATGAATTAAACACATCCCAATCAAAAGTACTCCAAAATGTCAAATCTCCACCAAGTCCAGCAATTCTCCATAATGTCAGAAATCATCCAATTTTACAATGTTATTGTTAAATAATACTTTAAAAAATCCACAGTTGCAAATTTGGTTTGGATCTTCTCTAAAATTTAAGGGTGTCTTCCTTGTCCAAAACGCCACCTTTGGTAGAAATATCATGTTAATCTGCACATGGCTACAGTATTTCATAATCCTGGTAGCAAAAAAAATGCACATACACATAATGGTAGAAGAACTTGCTTGGTGAAGTTACTTGGTGATGTATGTATGTATGTATTTATTTATTTATTGATTTATTGCCTTAGACACCAAATCTACCCCGTTAACTGATTTATAAAAATCCACAAACAAAAACTGATTAAATAACAAATTACCTACAGGTATGAGAGAAATAAACAACTACTTGTCATTCCACAACAGCTGAATAGGAAAAGCCATCACACAACAAACAAAACCCATTGAAACCCACAGAGAAAGTCATCAATCATGATCACCCCATGATGAAAGCAGTGTAACACACTTAGAGGAAAGCACTATCCATCACTCGTATGTGTGAGCTTGTGAGCTTGTGAGCTTGTGAGTGGTTATTGTTGCATGTGAGTGACAGAGATCATCCCTCCCTCCCTCCCTCCCTCCCTGAAACCTTTGTCAATTAGCTCTCATTGGCTCCCATTTTCAAATAGTTACCTGTACCCATTGAGGTTTGAACCACTGGTGATAATTGCATTTTAATTTGTTCTTTATTCCTAATGCAGCCATTACAACATGATGACAGTCTATATTATTGAACTGATTTTCTGAATAAAAGGAGGGATTTTTGTTCAGTTGAATTGAGCCCCTTCGAGCAATAGTGGGCTGGGTCATTTTAATAATTTTGAGTTATGTGCAGAAATTATTAAATAAAAGTTTAATCTTTCAGATGAATACTGGTCTTAATCCAGGTGGAGTTACAATTTTGACATATGGGGCATATGGGACATTTCTGAAACACATGATCCTAATAAGGGTGGCGGAGAAGCTGGTGCCCATCTCAGCCAACTCTTGGCGAGGACAGAGTACACCCTGGAGAGCACTCCAGGCCATTGCAGGGTAGAAACACACGTCAGCTATGCAGCCTTCACTTGACGAAGGTCAGCAATGATTCTTTTACATGCTGCTAATAGAAAATAGCCTCGGGTGCATTGGGTGCCATTTTTGCAGAATTGCTGCAGAGACTGAACCTATTTTTGTATCCAACCAAACCAGGACATAGTGCATTATATTAACATGCCCTGTTGGCTTCCTGGATACAAATGTAGCAGTTAGGCATTTAAAAAATCATTTCAAGATGAAAAAGTAATCAGGTTGTGGTAACCTGAGGTAGCCTAATACCAAGTGAACTCATTCATTTAAAAACAATAGTTATTCTAAAATCCAATATGGTGCCACTCGGAAAATCCTCTGTGATGGACTTAAATGGCCTTGCAACCAGTATAACTGGAGTACCAACGCCAATGAGCCCATGATGCAATGCCCAATATTATACCCCCACCACCTTAGGCATATTTTTACAGAAATTGCAGCGGGTTCCACGCGTGACAGCACCTGTACCTACTAAAATAACTAGTAAAAAGTATTTCTCCTCATTGTGTAGTTTTTACCTGCTAACTGCACTCACTTCACTACTAGAGCAGGATTGGGTTGCCTCAGGATACCTCTCAAAATATTTGTCTGACTGTGTTGACACTGTGTTTAATGTTGTTTGTCTCCTCCAGGGTATGGAGTTGGCTTGGTACAAGAATGGCAATTTGAATTGTTCCTCGTGGTGCCATTACTTCCTGTCTCCTTCACCAGTCCTATTTCAATGCCATCTACCTGCACCCTTAGAAACCAAGATGAAAAAATTTAAATAATTTGTCAAAGTAAACGATTTGTACAAGAGGATTTTTCTTTTTCATTATCTCTGAAATAGTAAATTGGATAAAAGCAAAAAAAAAAATTAAACTGGCAGTGAGTGTGTTTTTATACATATATATATATATATATACTAGTATATGAGATGAGATTTCCTTTCGGTTTTTTCCCTTTATCAGGGGTTGCCACAGCAAATGATTTGCATGTTTGATTTGGCAGAGGTTTTTACGTCGGATGCCCTTCCTGACATAACCCTTTTAGCAAGGGACAGAAACACGCTGACGACTTTGCAGCCTACTCTTTTTACAAAAGTCAGCAATGGTTCTTTTATATGACCCTCTCACCATAGACAGTGAGAGACATGGCCGGCCTTTGATAACCCAGTTAGCTGCACTGGGGGAACAGTGACAACCTTTTGGAGAGTGGGACTCGAACCAACAACCTTAGTATCAGCGATCCAGTGCCCTATATCACTAGACCACCACTGCCTCTATATATATATATATATATATATATATATATATATATATATAGCTAGATAGATAGATAGATAGATAGACAGACAGACAGAGAGACAGACAGACAGACAGACAGACAGACAGACAGACAGATAGATAGATTCAAAGGTTCTCTTTGGGAGTAACGAGCATGGATAGGACATCAGAGGGACAGCACATGTAAGAGGTTCTGGAGACAAAGTCAGAGAGGCTAGATTGAGATGGTTTGGACATGCACAGAGGAGGGATAGTAAGTACATTGGTAGTAGGATGCTGAGGTTGGAACTACCAGGCAGAAGGCCTAGAGGAAGACAGTAGTGACTGATCCCTGTCTGAAAAAATAGATAAATAAATAAATAAATATATATATATATATATATATACGTTCTGAACACATATGTCTGGGATAAAGTTGCCACTTTTTCTTCCTCTGTGATTTGTTACAATGTCCTTCAATTTTCTCAACATTATATAACAGACACCAGCACTATAGCATACATTAGCCTAGTAGGCATTCATTTATAGTTGTTCTTAAAGACCATAACAAGCATATGCTGTACTCCAATCTAATGGACCATGTGGTATAAGGGGACAAAGTGATGTTCTTGAATGTCCAGTAACTCTCAAGTCACCCTAAGGATCATTAGATTCAATATAGACCTCAGTAGCACATTATGAAACCCATCAGCTCCAAGGGTTTCTTGGAGATGGTTCAGAAACGGACATAAACCAGGCTAAATGAAATGTCCCACACAACAAACAAAAGAAATTGAATTCTCAAGCAGTGCTTCACAGTTCAAAGCCTGTAAAGCCAGGCTGTGATCAATGGTAATCATTTGTAATTGCTGTTTTTTCCTGTGTGTTATTTCCTCTGTGTGGTGTAGCCATTACTGTGAAATGAATGCTATAGGTATAGCATGTTTATACATAAAGATTTATTTCATTTAATTATACCCATATTTTTCTAGACAATTCCACAGACAAGTCTGTAGGCAAAACCTTTCTAATAAACTTAAGGGTCATTAAAATGGAAAGCCAATGGCATCATTTGGTGTGAGCTAATCAGTTCGAAGCTGCAACTTTTGCACTTTCTAATATTTCACTACCTTGCATTGAACTGAAAAGAATCTGAATTACTATAAATACTTAAAGTATAATAAAAGCCAAGTATTCCAAACTGTTCTGTTACAAAACATGAACATGTGCAAATTTTAATAATTTGGTGGGTTTTTTACTTAAAGGTTGCAATCTGGTAAAAATCCGTTTGATACTTCGCATTAGAAAGTTTGAGAACACTGCTGTATCATTCTTGTGAGAGAATTAAATCATAAGAATTGTATCTGAATCCCTCACATATAAAGCAAGTTAATGGTAAAATAAGAGTATACAGATATTAAACAAACAGCAGATATAAACTATAAAATAAAACTAGGCACAAAATACAAATCACCTACAGTACATAAACAAGAGTCTGATCGTACATATAGAGGAAATGAATACAGCACAGTATATTCATATTGACATGGGGTGATCACATGACAACCTTTTATGAAGTATGGGTTTCATTTCCCTTTAAAAAGTGAAAATATACTGATTTCAGGAAAATTTGTCTAATACAGTATTTCTTACCATTATTATTCAGTAATAGTATGTGCAATCTGATTGGCTATTGAGCGGTTGAAAATTTCCCCATACAAACTAACTGGTAAAATGAACAGTGTGGCTCATTGGTTAAGGCTCTGGGTAACTGATCCAAAGGTTTAGGGTTCAAGCCCCAGTACTAACAAGCTGCTGCTGTTCAGGCTTAAGGTTTGACCCACAGTTGTATGAAAATAATAAATGTTAGTCAAGCTGGGTAATGGAAATATAAAGAATGATAATTTTTTTCTGCCTGCTAGAACTTGAACAAAACACAAACTTTAAAATAATCTTTTCTCATATTTTTATCACTCTGTATCTGAAAAAAGAATTATCACATTACTGTTTATGAACTATCCAAAAACCATAGAAAGCAAACAGAGTAGTGTCTGATGCAAGCTTTATTTTGGTTCAACAACCTCTTTAACATAAAATTGCGTGTGTAACCGGACATAGTCATTAACTTTAACTTTTTATTTTTCCTTTGTGGGGTGAGTGGAGTTACAAAAATGTCATATGATAGGTGATTTATACTGTTAGTACGGTCAGTACAGGGAAATTCCAGACCTCAGCCTTGATGCATCAAATCCTTGGTCTGCAATTTCCCTGCACTGGTGTCATGTTTGGAATATAAGAAGTATCCGTTATCTATACATATCTCAGATATTTTCATGTTTGTTATGGTCTTTTTTGGCTATAATGAAGTTAAATGCTCTGAAAAATAAGCAGGTATTGTTTTGGGCTTACAGTTTCTCAAGTTTCCATGTCAATCCTCAGCTCTAGTCATGGTCTAGTCAAGTCTCTTGTCCGGTTCCCTCAAAGCACAGCAATTGATTGTCTATTCTAAATTCTCCAAATATGAATGTGTGTTCAGTGAGTGCAAGAATGACTGGAATTTCATCCTGGATATAATCCAGTGTATGTCCAATCCTCATGGTTCAGTGTTCCCAGTGATTCCATTTTGATCCAGACCAGAATAAAACAATTAATGAGAATTAATAACTGAATGAAATGAACAGTGATAACTGATATCATAAACCAGATTTTTTTTTTCCAGACTAGTTTTTCCTCTATCACTGCAGCCCTTGTGCAGTTTTTCCCCTTAAAATAGTTGTAGAGTCTCTTACATCCAACTAAAGGATCAGTTTCATCATAAGAGAGAGAAGCGCACATCTAAAAGAATCTGACTTCTAGTGAACTGTATCAAAGATGTCCTGATGTTCTGGATCACTGACTGCTAATCAGAGTTATAAATCTATAGAGAGGAGAGGATAGAAGAGGAGGGGTGAAGCCAAGTGTAGCAGCTGCAGCTCGCTGGTGCATATCATCACATCTTTCCTAAGCTCACGCAGTCTCAAGCAACCCTGTCGCAACCTGAATCTGGGGTGTTTACCCTGGCTGTACACATGGACCTACTAACTGTCTCCTTTGGATGAAAAATGAGACTGCTTCAATTACTTTATGGGTCATTACTCTTTATATTGATCTATTTTCTATTGTGTTTAGGTAAAGCATATCACTTATCACACTGAGTAGAAATATCATAGTACAGAAATTTCAAGGTCCCTTATACTAAAGTTTCAAATCAATTTGGCATCCTGTGCAATATTGCAAGTGTTAGATGAACAGCTATAGCTTGAAACTGCCGATCAATTGTCCACTTCAAAGTTATATCACAAACTGTTGGTGTTAATATCACACTAATGATTTTTCCAAGAAGTCTGTGTGTCCACTTTAACCTTATATGCCCATTTCACTGGAGCAGACTCACGGAAGCAAAACAGTAGTCATCCTCCGTTTCTCAGTCATTCCGTCATCTTCCATGTCCTTCCGTACGATTCCGAAGGTATTCCTCTTCTGTCATGCCAAAATCTTTCACGAACGTGCTTTTCAACATGTTCCAAAGCACGTTCACGGAAAAAAATTTCCGACAGTGTTCCCTCACATTCTGCAGTCCTTCTGCAAACGTTCCGTCCTTTCCGGAAACATTCCGTGATCGTTCCTTTAATTCCACAAGTCTTCCATGAATGTTCCGTAAACATTCCTCCATCTTACGGATGGTCAAAGCGGCCACAGAATCCCCACGGAATACTCATGGAAGGTTTGCGGAATACATGCAGAGCGTTTGCGGAATGGTTGCGGATAACACGGAAGACTTGCGGAACACTCAAGGAAGGCACTTCCACTATAAATTATTCCAGTTCATTCACTTTATTTTTTCTGTTTTCCTGTTCATGTAAAAAAGTTATAATCACTGTGGTTTGGACTTGTGTGCATGGTTTTTAGTCTGGAATGATTTATTGAGGTGTAAATAAAAGGAACTTATTGACATTATTGATATTAAACATATCAACATATGTTAAATTTTTAATTTATTGTAAATTATAAACATACTGCACACTAGAAACATATGGTAAATTACAAACATATGTTAACTTATAAATTTATTGTACATTATAAACATATTATACATTATAAACATATAGTATGAATGAGAGAATGAGCTTCCTTGGTCATTCTGCGTATTTGTAGGCGGAATCAGGAGCAAATCCTTTGATCTTTGCCGATTTTTCCACGTTGAAACGTGGTTACGCCGGCTCTTCCTCAATCATTCCTCAGTCATTCCGTGTTGAATGTGAACATTCTGCCTTCATTCCACCTGTTCTGAGATCATTCCATGGGTCTTCCTTCTATAAAGGAGTAGTGCCACGGTCGTTCCTCAAACATTCCATCCTTTTCGTGAATGTTCCGTGAATTATCCAAAGGTCTTCCTTTGCTGTCCGCACTGGTTCCGAAGGTGATCCGAGTGCTTTACGCATGTATTCCGGCATTTTACCATGGTCTTTCCGTGTCCACTCCATGATCGTTCTGAAAGTGTTCTAAAGGTGCAGTTTTCCACAGGTTTTTGACCCATTTTCTGTGTAAAAATGCCAAAGCTCCTCCGTACAGTGCGTTCCATGCCTTTCCGCCATGATCCTTGCATTCCGCGCTCCAGTGAAATGGGGGTATTAGAATTGATCTGCTCCATTTGTTTCTCTGGCAACTATATCTGACCACCATATTGCAATATCAGTATCCAGCTCTTCTTGAGTAGATTCTCATGCATGCAGTACCAACTTAACTCAAGCCTGTACAACCAAGACTTTAGGATAATTTGAATACTGGAATTGTTTTGGATAGCAGCACAGTCCATAGAGTTTCTCAGTCATTCCGTCATCTTCCATGTCCTTCCGTACGATTCCGAAGGTATTCCTCCTCTTCTGTCATGCCAAAATCTTTCACGAATGTGAAAGAAAGCAAGAAACAGCAAGAAAGTCTGAGCTTTGAGTTCTGGGCTAGGTCTATGTGTTTCTGTGTGAAGTTTGCAAGTTGTCCCCATGCTTACACAAGGTTTCCTCTGGGAACTCTGGTTTTCTCCAAAAGTCCAAAGACCACCTCTTTAGCAACAGAATAATTTTTTAATCAATATTTTGTGGCAAATGACTGATTTGGGGATTTTAGGTTGCAAAGTGGTTAGCATGTCTGTCTCACTCCAAGAAACTCCTGGGTTTGGCGCCAGGCTTGGGTGTTTCTATGTGAAGTTTGCATGTTATCTCCATGCTTACATTGAGTTTGCTCCGGGTACTTGCCCAGAATCGGCTAAGATAGGCTTCAGCCTCTCCACATCCCTAAAAAAATAATAAAGCAGTTTGGTAAAAGAATGAATGGGTAATTTTCGAGACGTTTGGTTTCGTGTAGTATTATTAGATCCTGTCAATTTCTACAGATTGATAGTACAAGCTCAGACATTTTTGCGAAGTTGTGGAATATGCACTGATACATTTTTCTTGCGGCTTCAGACCTGAGTCCCACTGAGCTGGGTTGGGATGAAGTGAACAGAAGTGTGAAGACAAAGCACCAAGCAAGTGCAACACGTTTGGGGAAACTTCTGCAGCAGTGCTGGGAAGAAGTTCCAGAATGATATTCTATTTCCATCGTCGAAAGAATGCAACTAGTGTTGTTAAAAGATGGCAGTTTTTATGAGTGAAAAAAAAACAATTCCACCAGTTCTTTTCTAACCTTCAACTGTCTAGTTTTTTGATGTTTTAATTTCAGAGTCTGCTTCTTTTCATTTCAGCTTTTTCCCTTTTTCGGGGGTCGCCATAGCAAATCCTCTGATTCGCATTTTTAATTTGGCATAGGTTTTTACGTCGGATGCCCTTCCTGACACAACCCTTTAGCAAGAGGCAAAATCACGTTGACGGCTATGCAGCTTCTCTTTATGAAAGTCAGCAATGGTTCTTTGACATGAACCTCACACCATAGACAGTGAGAGACATGGCCGGCCTTTGATAGCCAGTTAACTGCACTGGGGGGCCAGTGACAACCTCGTGGAGAGTGGGACTTGAACCCCCAACCTTAGAATCAGCGATCCCGTGCCCTTGATCCAGGTCACCACTGCCCCTGTTTTAATTTCAGAGTCGACTTCACAAATTAGACTGCATTAATTTCAGTCAAAACTGAACAACTTGAGTTGGTCCAAAACCTTTGACCAGTAGTATGGCTTAATTGTTCATGTTTTCATGGGATATCCATTTGCGACTTAATGAGAATAGGCATATAGCAGCTATAGAACCAAACTAACCCTTGAGTTTTTCTTTTTTAATTATGGTGGGCACTCTGGTGTCCTCTCACAGTCCAAAAACATGCACAGTAGGTTAACTGGCTGTTCCAAATTGCCCCTGGGTGTGAGTGTGAGTATGAATGGTTGTGTGAGTCTTGGCCCTGCGATGACCTGGCAAGCTGTCCGGGGTGTACCCCACCCTTGCCCAGAGTCAGCTGAGATGGGCACCAGCCTCCCCGTGACCCTAATTAGGATTAAACGGTTTAGAAAATGAATGAAATTATGGCTGGGGTGTAAATAGTATTGTTGGCGATGGACAACTGGGTGGTTGTGTTGTCTCTCGGCTGAGTCACTGCATATACTTTATCTATACCCAGTCGTAAATAGCTGTACCTGCTATTCATCCCAAGAACCAACAGTCTTTATTGGCTACTCACACCTCACGGGCCTTTTTTTTTGTAAGTAGTGCTTAAATACAGTACACATAATTCAGTATTTAATAACTTGTCAATTGTGTTCATGTTATAAATCTAGAAAGCCAAAAGTGTTCTCTGCACGCCACAACATTACTTCCCCCTCCCTCTATGAAACAAAATATTTTAACGATTTTAAACCGAGCGAGGTATCTTGGCTCAGTGGTTAGCTAGATATATTCCAGGTAATCCGATTTCGTTGCACAGTTTAAAGGCGTGCACAATAGGTCAACTGGCTCCTCTAAAGTGCCCCATAGATCTAAATGTCATTGTGAATTGTTGGTTGTGTTTTTATTAACACTGCAATGGACTGCTGACAAGTTCAGGGTGCACCCCAACTCTCATCCAAAGTATGCTGGGATTGGGTCCAGTTCCACCTCGATCGTGACGGAGATTTCGGGAAAAAGTCCACTTGAGCAAATGTTACCCAATCCAATGAAACCCAGCACTTGGTGGTATATTATGAATGAATGATTAGATTGAATATGAAATAATACAGGACGGTAAACAGTGCTTAGAGATAGTACTTATAGATTGTCATTGGACAAAATTAAATCACTTAAATAATTAAATAAAAAGACTAAATGAAACAAAGACAATCATAATAATAATAATAATAATAATAATAATAATAATAATAATAATAATAATATGCACTCCATTAAAGTTATTTTTCAACAGCTGAAATGAAGTTGGTTGGGAAGTAGCTTGAACTTTTCTAAAAAAAAGTTTTTTTTTTTAAAAATTGAAGCTGGGAGAATGAAGGCTCAGACTCAGTCTCACCCAAGATCCCCGCTACTGTTTGAAACATGTCCAACTCGTCTCTGTTGATGTGCCGTCCCCTTGTGGGTTACATTTTAGCACTCAAATGACCGACATGTAACCAAGAGAATCCGGTCATTTTTCAAAATAAAAGATTTTTCAAAAATAAAAATCGTTCAGACTCAGATAATAAATAAAACAGAAATACTGAATTATTTCTTCTGCGGGCCGGTACCAATTGAGCCGCGGTGCGCGGACCGGTGGTTGGGGACCCCTGATTTAGATTACACAAATGTTCTCTTTTGTTCTCTCTTCTATGACCATTACTTCTCTGATGCTGAAAAATAAATCAGATACTCATTTGGGTCACGGCACTAATTTATTATTTTGCACACACACTGCTTGTCTCCACTTTACTACATTGCTTGAGAAATGACACCCACCTGATTCATCTCACCAACTAATGATAATGCCCTTTATAATTAAAGTGTGTGTGTGTGTGTGTGTGTGTGAGAGAGAGAGAGAGAGAGAGAGCGATGAAACACTAGCTAATCCCAGTATTGATTTGGAAATACTTTATTTGGATAACCCACATTACAAAGAGTTAACAAGCCATCTGAACATGTTAAGTATCAAAGGATTTGCAGCCTCCATCAATCCATTATCTATACAGTTAAACCACATGTGTCACATGGGAATCTGGAGCCAATCACAAAGAACTGCAAGTGAGAGGCAGGGTACCCTGAACATGTCCCCAGTCTATAACAGGAGCTTATGGAGATACAAACAATCATCCACAAGTGCAGGCAATTTAAAGCAGCCAGTTGACATAATATACATGTGATATATATGCATGAAACCATCAGAAGAAAAGTGGATACCTGGAAAAAAAAAAGCCACACGTGTACAGGAAGCAAACCGCACATAGAAAGGCCCTTTTTGGTTGCAAGGTGATATTGCTCAGAATTGTACACAAGCCAACACATTCTTAATGTTAAGGTGATAATCTGCAGGTCTTCTTTTAATTTAACTCCTTTTGGCTAATTTCAGTTGAGAAAATAATCTGTAGACTTGTGTATAATTTTATTATTGATAGTGGTGAAATGTATTGAAAGGCAAATTAACTTCTATTGAATCCAGAACTGAGTCAAGCTCATGTATGGCGGTCTGAATATTAATCTGAGAGATTGGATATTTTAATAGGCACCTGAAACAGGGACCTACATCTCTCTCTCTCTCTCTCTCTCTCTCTCTCTCTCTCTCTCTCTCTCTCTCTCTCTCTCTCTCTCTCTCTCTCTCTCTAAGTCTACATCCAATCACGAGGAATGGACATCGATCCCTGAAGCTCGGATGACGCTCATACAGGATTGTCATGGCTGTGATGACAATGATCTACCGTATGGTTCGCCAGGCCACATAGGGACTCATTCACACCTGCAGGCAATTTGGAACAGCCAATTAACCTACTTTGCATGTTTTTGGACCATGGGAGGAAACTGGAGTACCCGGAGGAAACCCATGCAAGCACGAGGAGAGCATGCAAACTCCACACAGAAACATCCAGGCCTGGAATCAAACCCAGGCCTTCTTGTTGTGCTACCCACTACACCACTGTGCCGCCAGGGACATACATACATACATACACTACACAAAAAAGTTCAGGATATTTGTCAATAAAAAACTGAAATTAAGGCCAATTCACAAAACCGAAAAAAATATCTAGAACATTTCCTTATCTTAACATATCCTTAACTCTTTTTTTTTGTAATGTAAAAAGACATTTTTTATATTTATACATATATAAATTCATATATTATGGACATCAGCTAATGAGGCACAAAGTGAGGGCTGAAGGCATTTGGCTTCATTTAAATATATGTAATATGTTTTTACTCTAAAACACTTTTTTTCAAGATGCCATTTATATGGACAAATCTTGAATGCATGGAACTGATTATCACAGTTAGACTAGCATGAGCTGCAACTGTGTTGTTCTTTTTGTTTTTTCCTATAGTGACATTCTACTAATGGTATATGAGCTGATATTCTAGTAGTAGATAAGCCAATCAGAACATGTTATTATTCATATCCAGTGGGTAAGGATAGTATATACCCTCCATGTGTGCATACACCTTTGTTTTCTATGTTAAAAGGAATTTCTTGAAGAAATATCTAGGGGTATTTATATAGTTTAAACCTCATAAACCTGTGGATCGATATGCTGTAATTGACTTTTTGAATGTCTACCTTATTGCCATATGCCTGTCTGTCTCTCTCTCTCTCTCTCGAAAGAGCAGAAAGCCACAGCTGGGTTTTACTGGGTCATGGATTTCAGACTCGGCCAACAGAAGGGACTCAAATGTCAGGCAAATGTCAGGAACTCATCTGGAAAGTGATGCTGCCTCAGGGAGGGAGGGTATTTGTTTTCTGATGGCCCCGTGCACTGTCCTAATTCAGGGGAAAAGGAGAATAAAGCTTCCCAGGTTAATTTTATAATGCGCAAATCATGTCAGGGAAAATGGAGACTTGGTAACATTATAAAAATGATTATGGTAGTAATTTACATTTACATTTACATTTACAGCATTTAGCAGGCACTCTTCTCCAGAGCAACTTACAGAAGGGCTTTAAAGTCAATCAGTGAATATATTCTTGTACTGGTTTGATAGAACAGAGATTAAATATACCATCAGTCAAACTGAGGCGATAGGTGTGTGTGTGTGTGTGTGTGTGTGTGTGTGTGTGTGTGTGTGTGTGTGTGTGTGTGTGTGTGTGTGTGTGTGTGTGTGTGTGTGTGTGTGTTTTCTTAATCTAAGTACAGTACTGCTGAAAAAGGACTGAAATAGTTTTCAGCTGAAATACTGCTGAAATAGTTTTCAGCTATTGTTTGAAGAGACCCAGTGACTCAGCTGTTCGGATGTCCAGAGAAGTTCCACCATCTTGGAGTCAGAACAGAGAAGAGTTTAGATGCATGTTTCCTTGTCCTTTGGTCAAGGGATCTGAGAGAATGTGGTGTAGTATGAGGTGTGAAACATGCTTTGAGGTCGGCAGGTGTAGGTCCATTTTTGTTCTTTGTAGGCAGGCATTAGTGTTTTTAATCGAATGCGAGCAGCTACATGAAGCCAGTGGAGAGATCTTAGCAGTGGTGTGGTTTGGGAAAATTTGGGAAGGTTGAAAACAAGCCATGCAGCTGCATTCTGGATCATTTGCAGAGGCCGAATAGCACTCAAAGGTAGACCTGCCAGGAATAAGTTGCAGTAATCTAGTCTTGAGAAGACAAGGGATCAAACAATTATTTGAGTGGCCTTACTGGAAAGAAATGGATGAATCCTTCGGATATTAAATATAAGAAATTGACATGCTCGAGAAAGGTTAGTGGTATGAGAAGAGTAGGACAGGCAATTGTCCAAGGCTTTGTGCCATGCCTGAAGGAGAGATCACAGCATTGTCCAAGGAGCTTGCAAGATCTTTATGTTAGGATGAGTCAATTGGGCTGAACAGCAATTCAGTCTTTCAAGGATTAAAATTCCGCTGGTGAGCTGCCATCCATGAAGAGATACTTGCCAGACATGCACAGAGACAGAAACATCAGTGTCTGGAGAATTAAAAGAGAGAACAATTTGAGTGTCATCTGCATAGCAGTTGTATGAGAGCCCATGTAAGGATATGACATCACCAAGGGACATAGTGTAAAGAGAGAACAGACGTGGACCAAGAACTGAGCCCTGGTGAACACCAGTGAAAAGTCGGCATTGAGTGGATGTGGATTCATTAGAAATATAAGTTCCATGTGAGCCACAAGTCCAACTCTGTATTCTCACTTCAGCCATATAACAACACTGCAGACATACAGTAGACAACCTAATCAATCATCATTGCAAAACCCAGGCAGTGTAGTATGTATTTCCTCTGTTGTGCTCATTGTATTTGCTCAGATCGTAACCTTCAGTACTTCAATACACTGGCGTAGGAAATTCAAATTGAAGAGTGTTATATAAAACTGCCTTTCACATAGAAAAAGTTAAAAAAAAAAAAAAAAAACTCCTACTGTCTTCAGAGAAGAGGGAAAAATCAAAGCTGCTTAACAGTATATAGAATTTCTTTCAGTGCTTACACACTATACCTGTCTACTAGGGCTGTTTTTAGCCATATCTGTTTGTGTGCTGGTAATAAAATTTTAAGAGTTCTGCTGTGATAAAACACATCAACACCAGGGTTATATCGGAATAAAAATTGCCATGTTTTAAAAATCTGCAATTTATTGGTTGAAAGTGACTCGCAACAACATTCTGAGCATTTTAAGGCCTCTGTTTACATATTGTAGACTTGACTGTTTGCCCCACTTCCTCCAGCTTCAACTGTTGACTGGGACTAAAGTATATAAAGCTACATTCCCCAATAAAAGATGAGGACATGAAGCAACCGGGACAATTTATTTGCCAAGCTCTTTTCAGGGGAGCTGAAAGCCTATCTCAGCTGTCACTGGGTTAGGGAAGTGTACACCTTGAACTGGGAGGTCGGAGTTCAAATCCGGCCGCGTCATACCATAAGATGTTAAAATGTGGGAGTTGTTGCTTCCTGCTTGGCGTTCAGCATCAAAAGGATAGAACAATGCAATAACTGGCGCCGCATGGTGGCGACGAGCGTATTGAGCATATGCGTGTATGGAGTATGCGCTATACAAGCATCCATAATAATAACAATAATAATAATAACTGCTCATCTTACCATTGCAGGCCACCTAAGTGCAATCTGAAACAGCGAATTAGCCTAATGTGCATGTCTTTGGATTGTTTGGAGGAAACTTAAGTGCTCAGAGGAAACCCAGGCAAGCATGGGTTGAACATGCAAACTCCACACAGAAATGCCCAAGCTCAGGACGCGAATCCAGGACCTTCTTGCTGTGAGGCAGATGATTACCACAACTGTCCTAATAATGTCATAATTTCCAATTTTGTTACATCCCTACTATTTGCTAGATTGCAAACACACTAATAAAATATGACACACTAGTAAAATATTTGATAGGATTGGTTAAATGTGTTAAACTGGGGAGTGAGGAAACTGAAACATGCTTTAGGTATCCTGAATGATTCATCAGCCTGTAAAGTTAGCCTAACATAGCATAATAATATTTATTACTGAAATATTCAGAAATTGGTGAAGTGTGTCAGTGTCACTGCAGTAAAATGGCTTTCATTTCAAAGGTTACAAGGTTCTGATCCTTTCTCCTGCACCCAAGAAATGAGATTTCCTTTCAATATATCCTCATATTCCAGACCGTACTGTCATTGCAACTTTTATTAAAGCGAATGCCACCATTATGACAAAGGATATGGCACAGAACTTTTTGTTCAGAGTTTAGAGAACACTTGAGCAAAAAACTGTTGCTTCATGGCACTTTAGAGACCAAAGCAGTTGTACATGATTGCAGTTTTTATATGAAACATTTATAATAATTTTATTGTCTGCTGCTCCCCCTCAATAACTCTTTTATTGGTTGTATACTGTTGTATGTTTATTGCCACCATGATTACAAGTCACACAGGGAAAACGAAAATTAAAAATATATATTTAATCCTTCAACTCAAAACTAACCCAGGATGGAGATGAGATCAGACAATAATGGAGCTTAGACAGATAAACCAGTATATTACTGGTGGTGTGGTGATTAGGATGTTGGGCTCATGATCAAGAGGTTGTGGGTTCGGATCAATGCTAGATCCGCACTGAGTTAAGACCTGGACAAGGTCTCAACCACAAGTGTGCCTCTGTCCACACAGCAGTACAAATGGGTACCAGTAAAAAAATACTAGAAAGGTAGCTTGACTACCGTAGGTGTTGAATCCTAGATGATTCCCGCATAGGAGACCAGGGATATGCTGATGATCCAGTAGACTTGGATATAAAAATCTTAACTTTTCTATAACCCTGGGTTTACACTGGAGTACCATCTCCACCATTTGAGAGAACCATGATGAGTGTAGGAGGCCATTGGATCAACTCGTGATGACTCATGAGGGAACTTGATAGAGGCAGGATGATCACACTGACCATGGCAAAATTTTTGCCATGATTATTGCAATGTACAACGATTTGCCCCAGCTTGTGATAGAACTTGGGAAGCGCAAAAGACTTCAGTAGGGCCTAACAGAGCGTAACAGACCATAATTCGTCATGTTGATGAACTTGGCAAAATAATTCCTTAAAGTTTCATCTCGTGGATGTGAGTACCACCTTTTTATGAACATCATACCAGAAAGTGAGCTCGCAAATCGTGCAGCTTCATGCTTTTTTAATGATGGAGATTGCAGACATCGTGCTCCAGTGTAAACCCAGTGGGGGGACGTCCCAATCAAAAAGGATGAATTGCAATCCATGGGGAAATATGAAATTCTAAAGATTGCATTTGTTTAGAAATACAACTGAAGCATATTAAGCCAGTTCTGTTGGTGCATGTTCACAAAAGTAATACACTATAATATAATATAATTTAGTTTTTCATTTATTGCTGTTATCTACTGATTTATTTATTAATTATTATTTTTTAAATTATTATTATTATTATTGCAAATGATAATAATCATAATTATTATTATTATTACAAATGATAATAATAATTATTATTATCATTATTATTATTATTATTATTATTATTATTATTATTATTATTATTATTATTTATATTTATATATATATATATATATATATATATATATATATATATATATATATATATATATATATATTATGCTGTATGTATATTATTATTATTATTATTATTATTATTATTATTATATTGTTTACTGGATCTGTGTAAGGTCCTTTTTAAATATGGAATTTTTATGTGTTTATTTTATAGCAGTTTGTGTGTTTTTCTGTTTGTAACTTGACTCCTTGAACAATCGCACAAGAATTCCTATGTGTGTAAAAGCACAAATGGCTATTAAAAATCCGGAATCCTGAAGCCTGAATCCTAATCTGCCATAACATTAACACCACCTGACAGTGCCTGGTAGCCCGAAACAGATAAGCTTCAATACAGTGTGTGGTTGGAGTCCTTTCTATCATAGCCAACATTAAGCAGTTTGTTCTACAGTAGCTCTGTACTAGTCTTCACTCCTTACACGCATCAGTGACCCTTGGGTACCCATAAGACTTTTGTCAGTTCACTGGTTGTCCTTCCTTGGACCACTACTGTAGGTGCAGACGCTCCCCGACTTGTGTTTTTAATTGGTTCCGCACGGCCGAACGTAAGTTGAAAGTGAACATAAGTTGTTACAGTGAAGTATGACGTGTGACGTATGACGCTCATACTGTACTATACATCCATAAATACCATTACCGTATCTCGTAAAACACCCCTAAATCAATTATTATAAACATTACATTGTAAAATAATATCAAATATATCAAATAATA
The DNA here is from genome assembly GCA_024760905.1 of Plotosus lineatus. Taxonomy (NCBI): domain Eukaryota; kingdom Metazoa; phylum Chordata; class Actinopteri; order Siluriformes; family Plotosidae; genus Plotosus; species Plotosus lineatus. The sequence goes on from CM045749.1 coordinate 12,034,459, forward strand.
TCAACATTAATTTCAAATAAATTAAATTCAAGCAAATTAAATTTATAAATTTTAATCAAATTCACTCATCAAATATCAAATACAGTATCAAATATAATCTTTAACATTCTCTGTGATGTGATTTTTCTGCTTGTAAATGGTTCCGATGGTCGACGGATGGTCACATGACATGAAGCTGAGCCAATTCACTTTACATGAAGCTTAAAACAGCCAATCAATGCCTACAATATGTGAGGCGCTCAACACTGAAAGTAGTGCACTTGCTGAAAGTAGTTTACTTGCTTGAAACAAAGCGCGGGTTATATGGACTTCCGGTCTTTTAAGTGCACAAGGGCGCCGTTGAACTCATTTAGTGCTCAGCCTGCACTGATGTGAATCACTGATGTGAATCAGCAGAGCAGAGAGTTCTCTTTCTTGGGTTTTCATTCATTTACAACTCTCTTTGCTTAACTGAGTATGCATGGTAGATTGTGCCGATCTGAGCAGACAGTTAATTCATCTCTGTGTGTGTGTGTCTATATAACTGAACTGGGAAGAAGGAATGGCACGTTTAGGCTCGTTTGTAAACAATGGACGCAGCGTCATTACGTCATTACGTCAACGTACTACGTTGGTACGTCTAAACTCAAAATTTGACTTTTTTTTTGAAAAAAAAAACGTAAAAGCAAAAAAACGTAAAACGGCTGAACGTAAGTCGGGGAAGTTTGTACTATGAATACCAGGAACATACATACAATACGCCATTTGAGATTAATAGAGCTAATCTTTAAGCCATCAGCTTTGAGGACTGATGAACTGAATGTGCTGAATACGTCGTCACTTTCTGTTCACTTTTAGTTTCTGCCTAATACAGTACACTTGACACTCCATGGCAGGTGCCACCGTAACAAGATAATCACTGTTATTTACTTTACCTATCGGTGGTCATAATGTTTTTAATGTTGTGACTGATTGGTCTAGGTGCATTCGTAGCTCTCTTCCCATTCATTTAGATAGCAGTCTAATCTTGTTGTACTGAAATACCTGCCTGGGAGCATTACTGCGATGGCTGCTGATTGGCAGGACTTATTGCTATAAGGATTTTGATTAGACATTGTTTGATTTGTACATAACTTCATTTGCATATGGCTTTTAAGCAAGAAAATGAAAAAAAAGGAGCAATAAGTGGCTTTCAAGTTTCAGCATCAGTCTTCCAGTAAAAGCCAGAGTAATCTGAAGTGTCAGGCTGTATAGCAGTAATGCATGTTCTCAGGATCCATGATTAACATGTAGGCTGTTGCCATTAGGTCTACGAAGAAAAATCCATGAGGTCCAAAAACAAGGAGAACCCATACAGTATATGATAATTATTTGGTATTATCGTGTCTATCTTTCATCTTACCAAATGGTTTATAATGTGGCAGTGGTGGCCTGGTGGTAAAGGTGGTGGATCATTGATCCTAAGGTTAGGGGTTCAAGCCCTGGTCTCCAAAAGTTATCACTGCCCTGCCCCCTCACCCCCACCCCCACCCCCAGTGCAGCTAACTGGGTTATAAAAGGCTGGCCTTTCATCTTTTCATCTTTTCAGTAGCCTGCCATGGTCATGCAATGGCCTGGTGAGCTGTCCAGGGTATACTCTGCCCTTGCCCGGAGTCAGCTGGTATGGGTGCCAGGCTCCCCACAACCCTAATTAGGATTAAGCGGTTACAGAAAAATAAAATGTTTTATAATGTGCCATAAACAATAGCCTTTCAAAGATCAAAGCTATCATGCCATTCCTACAATGAAGCATAGCCTTTGTCTTTCTGTAAAATCAGCCATGGACATTGAAGCCTTAATCCATGTCTGGCCCTTGCACCAAATGTCAAATCGATACCTGCAGTAGTTTTGGGGTTGCTGTAATCGACAGTTGTATCACAGAGAGATCCAAGATACAGCGTTAGTGAATCACAAGTGGAGCTGGATAGCTGCCCTGATGTTTATCCATGTCTTTTGGCAAATGCTGTGAAAAGTGCCTGGAAAAGACAGCCAAGCCCAACATGGTGCTTACTGTCCTCCAGAGGCAGTCCATAGCCAGATGCCTCTTTCACCCAATCGTTTTCAGGTACCAGAAGACAGTGCCTGCTCAAAGTGTATATATAGATGGATGCTATCCTAGGAACATACCTTGGATGGGATGGCTGTCCATCACAGGGCCCATACACACACACATTTTATCATTCATATCTACAGGCTTTTGGCTGACTTTGATTAAAGTGGTGAACAGCTCCACCCTCTCAACTGTAACCATATTCATTCAGTAGGTGGTAAGATAGCAGGAGATGGTTTTAGCTGCACTTGGTGACCCACTGCCAGTAAATCCCTCTAAACAAAAACACCATCTAGGCATCCCACAATGTCATACTGCAACACCCAGTGCCAAATCAGTCTTAAGCAGGGAAAACCATGCAGGTCCTGGATCTTTTGTGGTTTTTCTCATGCTCTCTAGTTTTGAACCGAGAGAGTTTTAGTTACCCACCCACAAGATTAGGAATCCTGGATTGGCCCACCAGGAAGTGAAGTTAGTTTGGCCTGAAGGAAGTGCTTAGACAGCCATGACACTTATAAATTCCATAGGGGCTGAAGCAATTCAGGAACCCTGGAACTGTCCCACAGTCAGTCTACCTTGCTATATGTATCTTTACTAATGCAGTCTCTTCTCAAATGCTTTATGTATCATATTGGTTTCCAACCTTGCTGCTAGAGTTCTTGCTTCTTGCAGGATTTATCTTCACCCAAAACCCAACACACCCCTTTTACCTGAGCAAGAATTTCTAGAGCAAATAATCATATCAATCAATCAATCAATTAACTTTTATTTATAAAGCACTTTACAACAGACAAGAGTTGACCAGAGCACTTTGCAGTAAGATGTAAAGACAACTGAGACATAAAAATAGAAATAACAAAACAAGAATCAAATATTAAATCATCATAAGATCAATATAAAGATCATCAGGTGTTTATGATTAGGATTGGAGCCAAAGTCTTCAAGCATCTCTCTGGCAACAGGGTTGGAGATTCTTGATGTATCCAGTATTTAATTAACATGCCATTAAGGGCCATATATATATATATATATATACACACACACACACACACACACACACACACACACACACACACATACACACACACATATATATATATATATATATATATACACACAGTCGTAATATATATATATATATATATATATATATATATATATATATATATATATATATATATATATATATATATATATATATATATATATATATATATATATATATATATATATACACACCTTACGATAGTGCCAGCAAATGAAAAATCCAGGTTACGAAAAACATTTTCCAAAATTTTTTCTCTCTGGACACGAAACAAGTTCTCCTTACGAAACGTGTTTTGTTTATCCAATTTATTACATTTCTTGACGTTCTATGTCAAGGGGCAGTGGTGGTCTAGTGGTTTTAGTTGCCGGATTGCTGATCCAAAGGTTGGGGGTTTGAGTCCAACTCTCCACAAGGTTGTCACTGTCCCCCCCAGTGCAGCTAACTGGGTTATCAAAGGCCAGCCATGTCGCTCACTGTCTATGGTGTGAGGCATGTAAAAGAACCATTGCTGACTTTCGACAAGAGTAGGCTGCAAAGCCATCAACGTGTTTCCGCCCTACAATGGCCTGGCGAGCTGTCCAGGGTGTACTCTGCCCTCGCCCTGAGTTGGCTGGGATGGGCACCAGCCTCCCTGTGACCCTAATTAGGATTAAGCGGGTACAGAAAATGAACTGAACTGAACATACATATATCATTTGGATGATGACCTTTTCTAGAGCATCCATCTGAACAGTTGAGGGTGAAGGACCGTGTTCAAGAGCCCAAAGTGGCAGCCTGGCTGTACTGGAGTGTGAACCCCTCAGAAACCCAGAACCTCAAGTACTTAACCACCACTAGTTATCCTGTAAAGCTAAAAATGATCAGTCAGAAATACCTGCGATTTCATTTTGTACAATAAGAGTCCCCATGCTGCAAAAATGACTATGCTTTTGGACTGATGGACTAAAACATGAAGACAAGCGGTTGAACTGTGAGTGACTAAGGAGGAGGAAAATTGCTGTAACACTCTGGCCTTCTCTCGAAATCATCTCCAAATGCCTCTCGAAGACCCGCGAGATCCAAATGTGTTCGATGAGTTGACGACTAAAGCATCACCCAGTACCGCCCGTTTCTTGCATTTGGAGCCACAAGTATTTTGAATTATTTATTTCACTACCAATCACTCAGATTCAAGTGCATGTAGGGTTGGAATCATGTGGTAGAATTACAAGTTTTTTCAAAATGCTCAAATCCTTTATCATTCAGCCTGTCTGCAGATTACACTGTATGAGAAAAGGCGCGTGGCCTTATGAGCTACATATTTTTGCTAAATTGCTAAATCAATGAATCATTTTTATAAGCTACAGCAACACGCGTGAAGATCGGCATCCAGTGCCTCAGTCAAACTAATCTGATATGAAATATTAAGTTTACGCATCAGTAGCCACATCTGCCCATGCAATTCAGTTTATTTGGCTTCTATAATGTGGCAATCAAAGTTTATTAGCATGACAATTTCATTCTGAAAAAGTCTTTGAAGTGTGAGACAGTAATTGCGATTCTGATTGGAATTTAAATCCGAAGTGTTTTTGAACGATTCTTTTATTATTATTTTGTCTTTAATCATCATACAGCTGTTTGGTGTTAATTGAGGTTCCATGTGATATTTCACCAGAGTCTTTCTCACGGATATGCAATATGCCAGTCAAACGCTCTAAACAGACCAGCATCTCGAATGCGCTCTTATGTGTTTATATGACGATTTCCCTGACAGCATATTCGGTGAGTATATCAAGCCTAGGCTTCCTTGAATGTTTCAGTGTCAGGATAGAACACCAACAGAGAGATGATCATATTCAAGTTTAAATCATGCAGGACGGCCATGTAATTAAATTCCCACAGAGATGTACAATTCAATAAGACTGCCTGGGTGGCACTGAGAGAGACTGACGTTGGCGGAGTTGTGAGTTGCCCTAGGGCTTATACTGTTGCTTTCTCGATTATTGAAATGTGTTGTACTTTCCCTGCCATTTACTCTACATAATTGCTTTGAAATATTCCTCTTATTTACTTTGTAGGGTTGTCAGTATTTCCCCTGGGCTCAAGGCATCTGAATTCTCTCTGTGACTACCACTCTTCTTCATACTTCCGTCATTCTTTGAGGCGATGTACACAGATTTAAACATCTATGATATGCGTATATCTAAGAATGTGTGATATGGCATTCCTCACGCTCCAGAGCGGCCGATTGAATGGGCACCCTTGCTACAGTGGATAATAGTGTAGATTTCTATTGACAATAAAAACTGCTTCTGAAACCATAAAGACTGCCCTGTGCTCACTGCAGGATTCACAGTATGTTCATAATAAGGACTTTTTTTTCCCCCTTGTTTGGCGAATTTTTATTCTGTACAGTAATCCCAACACAGGAGACAGGAAAAATATAAATACATTTTAAAAACAGTTACAGTGGTACCTCACCTTACGAAATTAATCCGTTCCAGAGCCTTTTTCATAACCTGGATTTTTCGTAAGTTGAACCACCCGCATTTTACATGGAAAATGCGTGATTCATTCCAAGGCTCCCAATACTACCCCATAAACCCTTTAAAAATGATAAAAGTACCCCAATTTTGGATGAAATATGTATGAAATATGTGTTAAAAGTAAAAGAAAATTATATATTAAACCATTTTAACATTTTATTAACATATTAAACCATTTTATTAACAAATACAGAGTGGATTCCAGTCTTTTTTAAAATCTCTTGAACCACCCATGCGACGCTTTAAAGTCCAGGGGTTGCTGGTCTGAAGAACCCTCACCCCCACCCTCCTACACGAGGTCCTTAAATATGGCGGTTGCTTTTTCTGAAATAATCGCCTCCGTCACTGTATCTCCGGCAATTTCTTTCTCCTTTTTCCAAATGAGTAACAGTCTCTCCATCTCGTCGTTCCGTGACGACCTCTTTTTCGATATCACAGTGAGGCCTTTCGAAGGGGTCATCGCTTTTAATGCCTCCTTCTGCTTCAATACCGTCCCGATTGTAGAGGGGTTTCGGCCATACTTCTTTACGATTTCACTCAACCGCATCCCACTTTCATATTGTTTTATCATCTCCTGTTTTCCTTTTATTGATAACGGAGCCCGCTTCTTCTTTTCAGTTGCACCAGGAATCACTTTCTTGGGGCTCATGATTAATAATGAAAAATAACGCTGCAATGAGCACACTCGAAAAAACTCACGAATCAACAGTATAACTCTCCTCCACAAGTGTGACGAACAATGGGTCGAAGGCACATGAAAAGCATTATGGGTACAGTACTGTATTACGAAGATTCAGCTCCCTCCTAGCCAATGGGAGGCCAGTGGGGTGGGGCGTTGAGAGACAACCAATGGGAAAGCAACCCACGCATTGTTTGAATGTTTGAATGGCGCGTTTGAATTTTTGAGATGGCGCTTTTGTAACGTGAACTTGTTTCGTATCCAGAGTCAAAAATTTTAGAAAAATGCGTTTTGTCACCTGAATTTTTCGTTTGGTGAGACTTTCGTAAAGTGAGGTACCGCTTTTGCTTTTTTCTTTAGCAACACAACAAAAGAAGAATACAAGAAAAAATAATAAAAATGGTTTTATTTTGCCAGTCTTGTATTCCAAAATAAGCCTGAACTAGAACTGTACTTTGATTTAAACATTGAATAACTTTAATGTAGGAGTCTGTCATGAGCTGATGGTGTACGTGTAGTACTTTTCATCTTCCTCTTTTCCTTTCAGCTTTTCCCTTCAGGGGTCGCCACAGCGAATCATCTGCCTCCATCTCACCCTATCCTTTACATCTTCTTCTCTTACACCAACGACCTTCATGTCCTCCTTCACCACATCCATGAATCGTCTCTTTGGTTCACCACATACGATGTATATTCCATCAAAACTACTGATGTAAACAGACCAGTGGCACGTACTCTCACAATATTTTACATCCATTGCTCTAAAAATACTTTCAAAAACCTCCCTTTCACCTCATCTCTGAGGGTGGTATCAAAAGTGACTTGGACCCAAGGTACTGATTGATGCTGCTGATATCGGCTGGGCATGGACCGGGTACACCCTAGACAGCTTGCCAGGCTATCACAGAGCTGATGCACACAAAAAAACCATTCACACATACGCACACACCTAAGGGTGATTTGGAACAGCCAATTCTTTTAGACTATTTTATTGGTAATTGTGCATAAGAAATATAAATTGATTGAAACAAAGCAAATTCAAAGTCTAAAGAAGATAGGTATTCAGTTGGGTGAAGCAAGGCAGACGAATAGTCAGAGGTAATGAGCTAAAAGGAGGCAGTCTGGTGGAGGGGGGGGGGGGAGAGAGAGAGAGAAAGAGAGAGAGAGACCTGCCACCACTGCTCTCCAAATACAGAGAGCAGCTCTGGTAATTGAAGCCCCAGGGAGTTGCTTCCTGTGTCAAGGCCACCATTCATTCTGGCTGCATGGTACGCTAATCTTGATGCTTGTCCACGGGGGACTCACTCACACTCTGAAAGAGTGAGATACATCATTATTGTTGATAGAAGGAACCTGGCTGTGATGAAGGCGTGGTTAACAGAAAGGACAAAAGAGAGTCATGCTATTGCTTTTTTTTTTTTCCGTAGTGAGAATTATTATGTGTTCAAGATACAATTAAGCCAAGAACATTTTAACCCCACCTGGGGTAATAGGGGTCGAAGTGTGACATAGGTTACAACTTGAATGGGAATACAGGGATCCCTCACTTTCCGCGGTTAATTGGGACCGAGATCCCCACACGACCATCGAAATCCGCAAAGTAGGATCACAGCCCACCCCCCATCCTGACATTATATATATATATGTGTCTGTCTGTCTTCCTTTCGGCTTTTTCCCTTTTACTCAGGAGTCGCCACAGCGAATCATCTGATTCGCACGTTTGATTTGGCAGAGGTTTTTTTTTTTTTTTTTACGTCGGATGCCCTTCCTGTCACAACCCTTTGTAGCAAGGGACAGAAACACGCTAACGACTTTGCAGCTACTCTTTACGAAAGTCAGCAATGGTTCTTTTACATGTCTCTCACCATAGACAGTAACAGACATGGCCCGCCTTCGATAGCCCAGTTAGCCGCACTGGGAGGGGGACAGGTAAAACCTTGTGGAGAGTGGGACTCAAACCCCCAACCTTTGGATCAGCGATCCAGCGCCCTATACCACTAGACAACCACTGCCCCACACGTACATGTATATGTGTATATATTATCAATAAATAAATACATATTCAATGCTATAAATGCTTCTAATAACAATTAAACTTTAGAAAATAACATAATATATAAATAAAATATAAATACACACACGTACAGATGGTATTGCATGAGAATAAGTCGACACACATACATATGCACGCATGCACACGTGCGCAGACGCGCATGCACACACAGATGCAACAATGTAAGTAGTTTTGATACGAGATTTTGGGTTGTTTTTTGTTTTGTGTTGGTTTAGGGGTTGTTTTTTTTTGCATAATTGGCCTTGTTTTTGTGGCATTTTCCTTAACTTTTTCCCCTCTTCCTTTAAATGTTCCTTAATGTCCTTATTGTTTTTATTTGATTCATTTTTTTTTTAACCGCGATGCACTGAAGCCGCATGAATTGAAGCGTGAAGTAGTGAGGGATCCCTGTACCTGAATTTTATTGTTGTTCTTGGTGGTGGTGGTGGTGGTGGTGGTGGTGGTGGTGGTGGTGGTGGCGGTGGTGGTGTGGTTTTTCTTCTTCTTCTTCTTCTACTTTTTCTTCTTCTATTCCAGGAGGCTGTAAATTGAAGTGTGTCTTTCAACGCTTCTCAGCTCTGATCTGACCCCTGATTAGATTGTGACACACTCTTGGACAACAGGAGAATCCCTCCAGCTTTCTCCTTTCCTACAAAAAAACCCAGCATGTTCCTGAAGATGGCATTGATCAAATGTATGAATTAGGTTATTAAGTGCTTTTTAACAATTCACACTATCTCATTCATTTATTAAAAAGAAAGATGCAGAGGTTTATTAAAGAGTTTGCATTGTTTTGTTTTTTTTGTTTTGTTTTGTGTTGAGTTTTTTTTTTTTTTTTTTTGCCATCTAACAAGAGTGCAAAGGTCACAGCGGCTGCAGCATTTATGTGAGCTTAATGAGCAGCTCTGTTCAATTCCACCCACGCCATGGCTCTTCCGGGTGAGCTGAGTCATTTAGTGCATTGAAGTTAAAGCATATAATACCTTCCCACATAACACAGGAACATACTGTTTCATTCCTGAGCCTTTAATTGGATCTCGCTCATTAAGACCACTAAATAAAGCCTTAGTTCATTAATTATAGCATTATTTTATATTAAATACTGAGGCACATGATGAAAAATGGCCTGTGAGGTTGACAATGTAGACATGAAATATATCTAATTTTACAAGTACGTAGTATAAACAGTTTAAATTAATACATGTTTATGTCTGTGTACAAAAATATTAAATGTAATACGATTGAAGAATATGAGCATCAAGGAGAAAAAAAATAAATACAAAATATGGAATCTGATAGTGAGATGGGGTTGTTTCTCTTATAAAACACTTCAAGCTTCTTTGTTGAATTTATTAAATAGAGGGTTTCTCTTACCAAGAGTGAGACCCGCAGATATCACATGGAGGCCATTTGTTTCTTATTTATAGCACTGACTGTAAATAACATGGATGCCAGGCTTCAGCAATCACTCCAGCCCTCATTTGCTGAATCACTTTATTATCTAGAGTCGCAGGAAGACTAGATGATGGTGGGTATACTCTGAACAATTTGCCAGACCATCACATGGCCAACACACACACACACACACACACACACACACACACACACACACACACACACACACACACACACACACACACACACACACACACACACACTGTTCACATTTGCATTCACTTAGAGACAATTTGGAATAGTCAATTAGCCTAACTTTGTCTTTGGACTGTCAGAGGAAACCAGAGTTTCCGGAAGAAACCCACGTAAACATGTAATTACGACATGCAAACTCCACACAGAAAATAATGTAATACCCCTGCCAGGTCTAAATCTGTTCAATTTTTTTTGATAGTTGGTATTTACCAATTTGAAAATCCTGTTGTTTCACACTCATGAAAACATGAACTCATTAGAATCGCATTTGAATTCCTCAGTTCATATAAGGCAAGTTAATGGCAAAAATAACAGTACTTATGTATTAAACTAGCTAACAAGATAAATCATATATGCGTCCATTCACATACATTAAAATAAGTGTTAATACATATGAAAGAAAAGAACACTGTGTCAAGTGTTAGAATCAAATCAGTTCTGCATATTGCATCTACATGAAAAAATTTTAATGAAACAGCATGATATCACAGAAACAGACATAATATGTCTGCAAGCTCTTGTTAGGTTTGAGATGCATTTCTTTTTAAGATAGGGTGAGCTATCTTACCTACTAAAAATAGCGAGATATATTATGGAAACTTTCTGTGGTAACATTAGAACACATAAGTGTCCTCCGGCCTGTGGAAAACTGTCAGTCAAGTGAATCCACTTGCAGTACTACAGCCATCCAATAGGAGTACTAAGTCTGTAGCCGCTTCAATTTTTACAGTCTATATGCCGTCCATTTTTCTACAGACAATGATTTATAGCCGAATGAGAAACAAATGACAGTAGAATAATTAAATGGTGGATCAGTTTTCATGACAGATGACAGATGATCTTTCCAGAAGCAGTAATTATAGAGTGTGTGTGTGTGGGGGGGGGGGGGGGGGTTTGACGAAATGGAACAAAATACAGAAAGATACAAAGCTTTCATGTAATTCTCCTGCTATTATCATGCAAGTAAAAATATAGAGTTTGTCAGGCACAAATCATAGCTTTTTGGAGCAGTGTAAGGAACACTACAAATTATGACTGAAACATCCAGTCAAGGACCTGTTGGCATTTTTTCATTCATTCATTTTCTAAGATATGTACTGCTAATTAGGGTCTCAGGGAGGCTGGTGCCCATCTCAGCTGATTCTGACAAGGGCAGGGTTCACCCTGGACAGATCACCAGGCCATCACAGGGCAAACATTCATACAACCATTCTCACTCACACCTAGGGGTGATTTGAAACATCCAATTCAGCAAACCTACTGCGCATTTTTTTTAAACTACAGGAGGAAACCCAAGTATGCACAGAGAGAACATACAAACTCCAAACAGAAAAACTCCCAAGCTGAGAACCGAACCAAGAACCTTCTTGCCATTAGGTGAACGTGCTAATTACTACGCCACCATACTGGTTGGCATTTTATAAAGAATGCAAATACAATATGTAGCAATGTTTGCTCCATATTTTCATGAATGACCACTAATTTGACACCAAGGCCAATGTTATTATTACAATATTAACATCGGCCTTGGTGTCAAATTAGAGCTTTTATTCGGCCAGTGGATTAGCTAACAAAAAACCTGTCAGCACTTTGTTTGGTAAGGTAATAACACTTACAGTAACTATCCAAAGTATCCTGAGAAACCATTTTACATTTTCCAATTTAATTTCCAATGGGAAAGGAGTTCATAGGGTGGCATGGTGGCATGGTTACCTCACATCAAAAATGTCCTAGATTCAAGTCCTGGGCTTGGTAAGGTGGTTTCGTTGCCCCAAGTAGAACCGCTGCTCCTTTGGGTTGAGAGGAGCCAGTTGAGGTAGCTGATAAGAATACCTCCTGAAAGCCTTCCTGTTGTGGTGTTCCAGGCATATCCAACCGGGAAGAGACCACAGGGTGGACACAGAACACACTGGAGAGACAATGTCTCTCCCAGACCAGTGGGAAATGTCCTTCAGAAATTTTTAAACTTTTAAATTGCTATTATATCGCATAGTGATATACGCCAACCAATTTTAGGAAAGTTTTTTTAACATACTGAACCCTAACAGGCCAGTAAATATAATTCTTCAAGATATACAATATACATGGAGCAAGAAAACTGACTGGAAATACTGGTATCTCAAGACATCTTGCAGTTGATTACAATGTCTTTGTTGTTTCATCATGTTTTGCTCTACTCTAATGAAAGGTATAACAATAAGAAGGAAGTTGTTTTAAAAGTTGTAGTTGCTCGAATACAATTTTTGAATGGGTAAAACTTCCTCCTGGCCATTTTAGCAGAAGAATATGAAACCTCCTACAGACCTAACCGAGGATTATTTTAGTCGGCAACCTCCTCCACTTGCTTTCTAGTGTCAACTATAGGATATGTATAATCATCCCTAGAGTATGTCAGCTCTGGCAACCTACGATAGCAAGCTCATAAGCTCGATCATCCACACACTGAAATCAGGCATCCAACAGGGCTGTTCATTTGGTCCACTGCACTTCAGTCAAAACTGATACAGAAACCTAGTTCAATAAGTACTAATTAGTTGCGGTCTTTGCCGCAGTAATGACGATATGATCTTGTGATTGTGTCATTTACAAAAAGAAAATTCATAATGACCTGAAGTCTAGGAGAAGCCAGTCTTCAGACTGCCATTTGCTTGTTCCTATGCATTACTGACGTGTTTAAAGTCCAGTATGACTTCCTGAACTGCTTGCTGGCCAGCTACATCAAAGCTGTTATTTAGCAAACCAGAGGAAACACTGGCAGTAAAAAGTTTCTTGAGACAACATTATATCCTTGAGAGGATTGAGATCTGAAGGGAAAGCTTTTTTGTTTGTTTTTTAGGTGGTCGGTAGTGGGTATCATCCTGGAGGCACAATTTTTTTTCTACTATTTGTACTGTCCATGTCTATGGATGGGATAACAATAACCTGTTTGTTGTGTACTGTGTAAAATATGACTCATCATTCATTCATTTGCAGTAACTGCTCCTAGTCAGGATGGCCTGGGTAAACTAGGGAAGTGATTTGACACTGTTGTGATTATGTTGGCATATTGGTGCAGAGGTTAACAATGTTGAATAAAGATTCTCGGTTCCAGCTAGGACTTTCACATGAGGAGTTATCTATGTGCTTGTGTTGGTTTCCTCTGGGCACTCAGGTTTCTTCCAACAGTCAAAAGGTGAGCAACTCCAAATTGCACATAGTTGTGGACAGAAATGGGGACGGTTTGTCATCTTCATGTTAACCCTGACTACAGATTAGCAACCTGTTTGAACTGCACCCCCTGAACCCTGGGTGGGACTATCTCCAGCAATTTTTTTAAAATGAAAAAGCATTAGAGATGGAGAGAGAATGGAGAGAGGGACGTACATTTTGTGCCATTTTACTGTCAGGCTTACGATATACAGTGGAACCTCAGTGGTCGAACGACTCTTTATCGGAGTTTTGAGAGAAAAAATATGAGGAAAAGATCCTGGAGTCCAAAGAGATCGAGACGTTGGTTGCTGAAATTGAGAAAGAAAAAGAGGAGGAAGCTGAGAAGAAGAAACAGAAGAAATCTTCATAGGTCGAAGACACAATGAAGCTTGCGTCAATACTCCGTTATTAGTATTTTTCATTCGATTGGTGTTCGAACAAATGATCAGAGTTGAACTGGAGCAGAGCCGAGTGTGTTGAACGCTGCTCAGTGTACAGTACAGTACAGTACTTTGAACAGCCATTGAGTCTTGTATTGCGTATTGTGTTTATTCATTACATTACGGCTGCTTTAACCCTGAACCCCAAGTCTTAAGAAAAGCAGCAGTAATTCTCCTTTAAAGGAAAAGAGAAAAGTCATGAGCACGTGAAGAATCAACTGTGACCAAGAGACAGAGGAGGGAAAAAAACGCCACGCCCCCACAAAGCGTGGCCCATCCCCCACATCTCCCTCCCCATCCATTCACATACATTGACACATCACAACCAGAAAGGTATTTAAACAAATACAGTACATAATTAGGTTATTACGGACTATTATATTTTACTCTTTCGTACTTTAATGTACGTATTGTATATTACTATGTTTCATAAATGCACCTCGTTTTCAAATTATATATAAAACTATATTGATGGAAGTCCACATTTATCCGAACGCATTAATCGACTTTTAACTATTTATGGGAAATCTTGTTTTGCTTTTTCAAGAAATCAGTAATCAACCACATTTTTTGCAATGAATTGTTTTCAACCACCAAAGGTTCCACTGTAATACATTATGCTACTTCCATATTATATCACCTATAGCTCTCACTGCTGGAAGAACCTTTGATCATCCAAGTAGACAGTTAGTTACGACTGGGATTTTCAACTGGCACAACAGCTCAGGGAAATGTTCACCCTATTATCCGGAGATTGTAAGTTTGTATCCTGACAATGTCAAAGCCATCCATCCATGAGAGAAAAAAAAGTTGGTAAAGGCTAAATAAGAGAGTGGGGCCTGGCAGTAACCCGGAGAAATGGTTCCTCTGAAGCTGTTGGAGAGCATTTGGGTCTGATTCATGTTTATTCATATGGCAGTCACAACTTTTAATCAAAGTGACTTACAAATGAGGCAGTTTAGAGGAAAAGACTGGGATCAAAGCGCCAACTGTGTCTCTGGCAGGACTTGTTTTTCTTGGACAACCATGACTGCTGGCTGACAACTATTTCATCACGACCCATAGATAGAATAATATTGAACTCTGATTATTAACTGCATGATTGTAAGCATGAAAATGTGTGGGCAGTGGTGGTCTAGTGGTATAGGGCGCTGGATCGCTGATCCTAAGGTTGGGGATTCGAGTCCCACTCTCCACAAGGTTGTCACTGTCCCTCCCCAGTGCAGCTAACTGGGTTATCAAAGGCGGGCCATGTCTGTCACTGTCTATGGTGAGAGGCATGTAAAAGAACCATTGCTTACTTTCGTAAAGAGTAGCTGCAAAGCCGTCAGCGTGTTTCTGTCCCTTGCTAAAAAGAGTTGTGACAGGAAGGGCATCCGACGTAAAAACCTCTGCCAAATCAAATGTGCGAATCAGATGATTCACTGTGGCGACTCCCGAGTAAAAGGGAAAAAACTGAAAGGAAGACAGATTGTAAGCATGAAAATGAAGAAAGACTAAAAATGTTACTTACAGACGCTCCCCGACTTACGTTCATTCGATTTACGTTGTTTTTTGTTTTGTTTTTTTTACGTTTTTTTTTTCCAAAAAAAAAGTCAAATTTTGAGTTTAGATGCTATCTACAGTAGAACGCTGAGATAATGACACAATGACACTTCATTCATTGTTTATAAACTACAGACTGAGTGTATATATATATATATATATATATATATATATATATATATATATATATATATATATATATCAGTTATATAGCGTATTACCCTTGTGTTAAGAAGTCGTCTCTGTGATCTTTGTGTTTACACTGTTTTGTGGACTTTTGTAACCCTGAGCAAATCTGGTTGGTTAGAAGCATAAGCCTACTAGCATGGGTGCAAGTCTCATACACAGAGATGAATTAACTATCTGCTCAGATCTGCACAATCTACCATGCATACTCAGTTAAGCAAAGAGAGTTGTAATATGAATGAAACAAACCCCGAAGGCACAAATTACAGAACAATTACAGATATTTATTATCTTTTAGTAGAATCCTAAGAGTGTAGACTTGTTTTTATATGAATATTCATTAGGATTTGTACTTGTTCTTTGTATGCATCTCTTGAATAAAGTTTACTTACTTACACAAAAGAAAGAACTCTCCACTTTGCTGGGAGACTGCATCAGTGCAGGCTGTGTTCTAAATGAGTTCAACGGCACCCTTGTGCACTTGAAAGACCGGAAGTCTGTATAACCTACAGCAAGTACACTCCTTTTGCAAGTACACTACTTTTGGTATTTAGTGCTTCACATATTGTAAGCGGTGATTGGCTGTTTTAAGCTTCATGTAAAGTAACTCGGGCTGAATAAGTGACTTATTTGAAATGAATGTTGATATTATTTGATATATTTGATATTATTTTACAATGTTATGTTTATAATAATTGATTTAGGGGTGTTTTATGAGATGTGGTAATGGTATTTATGGAGGTATCGTACAGTATGAGCATCATACGTCACACGTCATACGTCACTGTAACAACTTACGTTCACTTTCAACTTACGTTCGGCCGTCCGGAACCAATTAAAAACGTAAGTCGGGGAGCGTCTGGTATACAGTAATTCTCATGTACTGCACACACACACACACACACACACACACACACACACACACACGTATATATATATGAATATATATATATATAGATATATATATATATATATATATATATATATGTATATATATATATATAGATTCTTCTATAATCACCTGAAGAGAGAGGATGGTTTCACCACCCCTCGAAACAGATCTGTAGTGATAAATGGAGTTTCAATAGAAAGTCTTTGTCCTGTCCTTTATTTTTGTTTATTTGCTCTACCAAAAGTATTGAGCACTCTCCTACGGAAGGATCTACTCAGAAAATCCCCTATATATATATATATATATATATATATATATATATATATATATATATATATGTATGTATATATATATATATATATATATATATATATATATATATATATATATATATATATATATATACACACACACACATATATATATATATATATATATATATACACATATATATATATATATATATACACATATATATATATATATATATATATATATATATATATATATATATATATAATTGTTTTTTTTTTCAGAACAAACCGTTTTGCATGTAGTTTACAGTAATGTGTTGCATTTGCAGCAGTAATGAGTCATATACGTAGATCCGTTCACTCTAAAAGACAGAGAAATACAGAGAAGGCAGAGCTTTATAGATTTTTATTTAGCCTTGGTTGGTGAAAGTGTGTTTTTTTTTTTTTTTTTCTCCATGTCCAGACAAATGTCGGAAGAAAGAGGATTAATCTGCGGGAATGAGAGTAGGTGGCGTGGGTTTTTCCCCACATACTGAGTACTCAGAAAGGTCAGTACTTGAACAGAGATTAGTGATTGTTCTTCTGCTTTCAGTTCCAGAGCCTGTTTTTCTTAATTTTGCTTCAAATCTTCAAAGTTGACCTTGAGACATGAGCTGGAACTAGACTACCTACAGAGAAGGTTCTTTATGCAGAATTCTTCCTAGACTCTTAAACAGACATCCTAATAAAAGCAAAAAAGAACTGAGAAGGTGTAACTGGTGGGTTTTATTGTTTGAACAGAGGCTCTTAAAGTGAACTGAACCATATTTTATATGTAGTTATTTTCCACCTCTCAGTATTCCAATCTCCCCTTTATCTCACCCTTCTCCTTGGGGATGGCAGAAGTTGCATATTTACTTTTTTCCTCTCTCTCTCCTATCTCTCTCTCTCTCTCTCTCTCTCTTACACATTTCACACTCTCTCGCTCAGTCTCTGGAAGCCTGCAGCAGTGGGTGAGCTTAAAGGATCAGAAATTATGTGCATCCAAAAAAGACAGACAAACAGAAAAGCCTGAATTACAGATTACCTGCTTTCAGTACGAGGATGCGGGCTAAAGATGGGATGTCTATTAGAAACCAACAACTCTTCAGTGAGCTATCTGAAAGCTTAAAGGCATGGGTATTATATATCCAGCGCAAAATATTTGTTTGCTTGTTTGGTTGGTTGAGTGTTTTTTGCCTATTCTGGTGATGGTTTGTTATTCACAGCCATATCGTACACTTCATAATCAGCCTGAATTCACTTAAACAAGATGAACATGCTGACACAATCAGATCTATACTAAAGTGCAGCTAAATCCCAAGGGGAAAAAAAATGTAAACGAACAATAAAACTCACATAACCTTCACAAATAAAAGTAAACAGCCCTGCAGCCATAAAGGTACAGTGTGCGTTTTTATTATTATTATTATTAGTTTATTTTAAAAAATTTTTTTAGAACATAATACATAAAATGTCTGCACATCCTGAGATGCATACAAAAATATCCACATTATGCAATAAGTAGGCATACAGACTGGCAATACTAAACAATTGTTCACGAAGGCGAAGTATGATATAGAGAACTGTCAAAATGATTATCCGTCTCATATGAAAGATAAATTCTGTAGGTTTTTTATTCATTCAAAGTGTCCTTAAAATAGGCAGTCATGTTTCCATGTTGTCCAAACCAATTCTTGTCCAACGACAATGATGCAATAATTCGGTAGAAGAGTATCAACAATTATTTGATGGCATTTCATCATTCGTTCATTTTCTAAGCCATTTAATCCTACTTAGGGTTGGAGGGAGGCATGCACCCATCTCAGCCGACTCTGTGCGATGGCCAGGTACCCTGGTTTGCTTGCAGGGCCAACACTCACACAACCATTCACTGTTACACCTAGGGCTGACTTCAGAACAGCCAACTGCACCTAATGGCAACTTTGAATATCTGCTGTACATGTCTTTGGTCTCAGTTCATCAGTTCAATTCATTTTCTGTACCCGCTTAATCCTAACTTGGGTCGCGGGGAGGCTGGCGCCCATCCCAGCCAACTTCAGGTGAGGGCAGAGTACACCCTGGACAGCTCGCCAGGCCATCGCAGGGCGGAAACACGCTGACGGCTATGCAGCTACACTTGTCGAAAGTCAGCAATGGTTCTTTTACATGCCTCACACCATAGACAGTGAGAGACATGGCCGGCCTTTGATAACCCAGTTAGCTCCACTGGGGGGGGACAGTGACAACCTTGTGCAGAGTGGGACTCGAACCCCCAACCTTTGGATCAGTGATCCGCCACCTTATAGGTGGTTTGGACCACCACTGCCCGGGATGTCTTTGGTCTGTGGGAGGAAACTGGAGTACACAGAGGACTGTAGAACATGCAAACTCCACACCGACACACCCAAGTTGGGAATCAAAACTAGGTTCGCTTGATGTGAGGCAGAAGGAATTAACCACTCCGCCATCGCACCGCCCAAAATTTCATCAATCAGAAATGAGAAAATATCTTGAATCACTACGTATAACTAATATTCTCGTGGTGGCCTAGTGGTATAGGGCGCTGGATCGCCGGTCCAAAGATTGAGGGTTCAAGCCCCACTCTCCACAAGGCTGTCACTACCCCCCCCCCCCCATCCCCCGCCGGTACCGCTAACTGGATTATCAAAGGCCGGCCATGTCTCTCACTGTCTATGGTGTGTGAGGTTCACGCAAAAGAACCATTGCTGACTTTCAACAAGAGTATCTGAAAAGTGTGTTTCCGCCCTGCGATGACCTGGCGAGCTGTCCAGGGTGTACTCTGCCCTCGCCCGGAGTCGGCTGGGATGAGCGCCAGCCTCCTCACGACCCTAATTAGGATTAAGCGGTTACAGAAAATGATGATGAACTAGTTTTCTGCAAAAAAGCATATCCATCTTTTCTCAGTTATATTATGTATGCAGTGATAGGCTGTAAATGACGAGAATGTATAGAGTTAGTTGTGTGCAGGAGACAGTAAATTAGCAGAGTATTGCTCCTTGGAGTCGTTCATATATGAAGGAAATGACAGCAGAGATCATATATATAGTATTTCAATTCCTTTGTTGCAAATCCTGGCTTGGGCTATGAAACAACAAGAAAATGTAAAGAGCATCAGAAAATAATCCATCCAGAAAACAAAAAGAAGGGGGGAAGGGGGGATCAAATATACACGCAGGTTTTCAGTGCTGTATAAACCAGAGAAATTACAATAGCCTGCCAAAAAATAGACACACAAACAAAAACAAATCTGCTGTTGCTAATAGTTACATCCGTCAACTGTAACATGGACATCAGGTTTCCTTTCAATCTCATTCTAAATAAATGAAGCCAGAGTCTGTGCAATGTTCGGACTTTCAACTTTTTTGTTTGTGCATTCAAGCTGAGAGGCGAATTCAGTGTTCTGGAAGACCCACCCATGTGTCCGGTAGAGATGGATCCAGGGAAACACCTCAAATGTTCACCTTCTCTTTATTCCATCTATCCAGAGAGTTATTCATTAACATGAATGCATCCAGTAGGAACATTTCTCACTTGGACATGATCTGAAATTTAGTCGACAGATTAAGTATAATTTGGACCGCAGCACACTGGATTAAAAACTCATTATTTCTGATGACTCATTATTTCTGATGCCTACTAATAATCCATTCTTATGTTTTTGGAAGTATATTTGTTTACTGAGAAAATTTTGCAGATTTCAATAGCTGGTTAGCTGGATGGTGTTAATTCTTAAATAATTCTGCTTTCATGGTGACTATGTGCACGAGTGTCATCAAACTAGATTTCTGTCACATTAAACTCCTTCGTCTTTTGAATTGTTTTTCAGTGTAATGGCCAACAATTTGAGAAATCCTGAAAGTTTCAGATGATATCTTTTCAGTTGCTATGATGAATAGATGGCACAATGCAGGAGATGTATCTCAGAATGATGTAAGTAGAATACAGTGGTACCTCACCTTACCCAAACATTCAAATACGCCATTCAAACATTCAAACAATGCACAAGCTGCTCTCCCATTGGCTATCTTCCAACATCCAGCCCCGCTGGCCTTCCATTGGCTAGGAGGGATGACACAGCTCCCTCCCATTGGCTATCTCCCAACATCCCACCCCGCTGGCCTCCCATTGGCTAGGAGGGATGACGCAGCTCCCTTCCATTGGCTATTATGAAGCTGCAGCTGGGTGGGGGGGAGTGAGTTGGTGGGTGGGTGAGTGAGTGAGTGAGTGAGTGAGTGAGTGTGTGGGTGGGTGGGGGGCAGGTGGGTGGGAGGGGTGAGTGAGTGGGTGGGGGACGGGTGGGTGAGTGAGTTGGTTGAGTGAGTTGGTGGGTGGGTGAGTGAGTGAGTGAGTGAGTGAGTGAGTGAGTGAGTGTGTGGGTGGGTGGGTGAGTGTCTGGGTGGGTGGCTGGGTGAGTGAGTGAGTGAGTGAATGAGTGAGTGAGTGCGTGGGTGGGGGGGTGAGTGAGTGAGTGAGTGAGTGAGTGGGTGGGGGACGGGTGGGGGAGTGAGTTGGTTGAGTGAGTTGGTGGGTGGGTGAGTGAATGAGTGAGTGAGTGAGTGAGTGTGTGGGTGGGTGGGTGAGTGTGTGGGTGGGTGAGTGAGTGAGTGAGTGAGTGAGTGAGTGAGTGAGTGAGTGAGTGAGTGAGTGTGTGGGTGGGTGGGTGAGTGTGTGGGTGGGTGAGTGGTGAGTGGTGAGTGAGTGGTGAGTGAGTGAGTGAGTGAGTGAGTGAGTGCGTGGGTGGGAGGGGTGAGTGAGTGGGTGGGGGCGGGTGGGTGAGTGAGTTGGTTGAGTGAGTTGGTGGGTGGGTGAGTGAGTGAGTGAGTGAGTGAGTGAGTGAGTGAGTGAGTGATGCTTTTCGTGTAAAGGACAGAGTTACTGTTTTTTGACTCAGGCTTTTAACCTTCCATAAACATTTGTAGGATTATAACTCTGCTAAGAAGACATGGTAAACACACGTGTACACACACACACACACACACACACACACACACACACACACACACACACACACACACACACACACACGTATGATTTCTGGTGTGAGTGAAAAGAGTAAGCGGGCTCATGATATCGGAAAGGAATTTGACCAAACCCCTATTTACACATCGAACAAAACCATCGGTACAATATTGAAGCAGAAGGAGGTCTTAGAAGGTATACTTTTATAATTTTTAAAGAGTTTAGGGGGTAGTATTTTGGACCCTGGAACAAATCACGCGTTTTACATGTAAAATGTGGTTCAATTTACGAAAAATCCAGGTTAAGAAAAAGGCTCTGGAACGGATTAATTTCGTAAGGTGAGATACCACTGTACACTACACAGCACCTCCTGCAACTATAACAGTCCCAAAAACATCATTCTATCTCACATTGTTAAATAATCATTTTTAAAAAATCAAGAATTCGATTTGATCTAGATCATCTCCAAAATACCCCCCCACCCCACCCCAGTATATACAGTATGTATATGTGGACTGTTTTACTTAAACAATTCACAGCAATAAGAACAAAAGCTCATTAAAATTATCTGAGCAGGTTTCATGCAACATTATTATTATTGTTATTATTATTATTATTATTTCAGTTCATCATCAGTTCATTTTCTGTAACCGCTTCATCCTAATTCGGGTCGCAGGGAGGCTGTTGCCCATCCCAGCCAACTCAGGGCGAGGGCAGAGTACACCCTGGACAGCTCGCCAGGCCATCATCGCAGGGTGGAAACACACTGACGGCTTTGCAGCTACTCTTGTCGAAAGTCAGCAATGGTTCTTTTACATGCCTCACACCATAGACAGTGAGAGACATGGCCGGCCTTTGATAACCCAGTTAGCTGCACTGGGGGGGGGGGACTCGTTTGTGGAGAGTGGGACTCGAACCCCCAACCTTTGGATCAGTGATCCGGCGGCTTATACCACTAGACCACCACTGCCCCTATTATTATTATTATTATTATTATTATTATTATTATTATTATTATCTGCAATCACAACAGTATCAGTGATACTCATTGTGGTTTTGTGGAGAAGACACTTTTTATCTCCCATGCTGATCAAGATGACGTGGAATTCTGTACAAAAATTATTTCACATCAAATTACAATTATATTTTTTATCATATACCGTACTATGCTGCTTTAGAACAAGTAATATCTGGCAAAAAGATTTTCTATGCTCCACTTGTAATGTCACATTCTGGAGAAGACACTTTTGACAGATAAAGGATCCCGACAAAGCCACTTAAAGTATAAATAGAGCTTCCACGCAGAAGAACATCTTTTTAAATTGTATGAAAATACCCCTCCAAAAGTTAAGTGCAATTCAGAATTTTATCAGGTAAGAGTTACTTTTTTTATTATAGTGGAGAGAATTGAATTCTGTACTTGGTAAAAATTTCAGCAATATTCCCCTTTGAGAAAAATATTTAAAGATTTCAGTGGCGTAGCTGGGTCTATTCTTCCCCTATACAACAATAACCAAGAGACACTCATAAAGTATGCAAGTACCTACTTAAAGGGTAACCTGTATAATTTTACATGGACAACCCTAACCTTCAAACGACCCAGATATAGATAGATAGATAGATAGATAGATAGATAGATAGATAGATAGATAGACAGACAGACAGATAGATAGATAGACAGACAGACAGACAGATAGATAATGTGTGTGTGTGTGTGTGTGTGTGTGTGTGTGTGTGTGTGTGTGTGTGTGTGTGTGTGTGTGTGCGCGCACCGCGCATGTGTTTATCGACATCTGTAAAATCTTTCCTTGACTGATCTGATGAAATGATGTACATTACTGATGAAATAATCAGGGGTGGGTGGGTGAGTGAGTTGGTGGGTGGGTGAGTGAGTGAGTGAGTGAGTGAGTGAGTGAATGAGTGAGTGAGTGCATGGGTGGGGGGCTGGGTGAGTGAGTGGGTGGGTGGGTGTGTGGGTGAGTGAGTAGGTGGGGGGCAGGGGTGAGTGAGTTGGTGGGTGAGTGAGTGAGTGAGTGAGTGAGTGGGTGGGGGTGGGTGAGCGAGTGGGTGGGGGGTGAGTGAGTGAGTGGATGAGGGAGTGAGTGTGTGGGTGGGTGGGTGGGTGAGTGAGTGGGTGGGGTGGGTGGGTGAGTAAGTTGGTGGGTGGGTGAGTGAGTGAGTGAGTGAGTGAGTGAGTGAGTGCATGGGTGGGTGAGTGAGTGGGTGGGGGCAGGTGGGTGAGTGAGTTGGTGGGTGGGTGGGTGGGTGAGTGAGTAAGTGAGTGAGTGAGTGCGTGGGTGGGGGAGTGAGTTGGTGAGTGAGTGAGGAGTGAGTGAGTGAGTGAATGAATGAGTGAGTGAGTGTGTGGTTGGGTGAGTGAGTGAGTGCATGAGTGGGGGGTGAGTGAGTGAGTGTGTGGGTGGGTGGGTGGGTGAGTGAGTGAGTGCGTGAGTGGGGGGTGAGTGAGTGGGTGGGGGCGGGTGGGTGAGTGAGTTGGTGGGTGGGTGAGTGAGTGAGTGAGTGAGTGAGTGAATGAGTGAGTGCGTGGGTGGGGGCAGGTGGGGTGGGTGATCGAGTGGGTGGGGGTGAGTGAGTGAGTGGATGAGTGAGTGAGTGCGTGGGTGGGGGAGTGAGTTGGTGAGTGAGTGAGTGGGGGCAGGTGGGGTGGGTGATCGAGTGGGTGGAGGGGGTTAAGTGAGTGAGTGGATGAGTGAGTGAGTGTGTGGGTGGGTGGGTGGGTGAGTGAGTGGGTGGGGCGGGTGGGTGAGTAAGTTGGTGGGTGGGTGAGTGAGTGAGTGAGTGAGTGAGTGAGTGCATGGGTGGGTGAGTGAGTGGGTGGGGGCAGGTGGGTGAGTGAGTTGGTGGGTGGGTGGGTGGGTCAGTGAGTAAGTGAGTGAGTGAATGCGTGGTTGGGTGGGTGGGTGAGTGAGTGGGTGGGGGAGTGAGTTGGTGAGTGAGTGAGTGAGTGAGTGAGTGAGTGAATGAGTGAGTGAGTGTGTGGGTGGGTGAGTGAGTGAGTGCGTGGGTGGGGGGTGAGTGAGTGAGTGGGGGCAGGTGGGTGAGTTGGTGGGTGGGTGGGTGGGTGAGTGAGTAAGTGAGTGAGTGAGTGCGTGGGTGGGTGGGTGAGTGAGTGGGTGGGGGAGTGAGTGAGTGAGTGAGTGAGTGAGTGTGTGGGTGGGTGGGTGGGTGGGTGAGTGAGTAAGTGAGTGAGTGAGTGAGTGCGTGGGTGGGTGAGTGAGTGGGTGGGGGAGTGAGTTGGTGAGTGGTGAGTGAGTGAGTGAGTGAGTGAGTGTGTGGGTGGGTGGGTGGGTGAGTGAGTGAGTGCGTGGGTGGGGGGTGAGTGAGTGGGTGGGGGCGGGTGGGTGAGTGAGTTGGTGGGTGGGTGAGTGAGTGGGTGGGGAGTGAGTTGGTGAGTGGTGAGTGAGTGAGTGAGTGAGTGAGTGAGTGAATGAGTGAGTGAGTGTGTGGGTGGGTGAGTGAGTGAGTGCGTGGGTGGGGGGTGAGTGAGTGAGTGGGGGGCAGGTGGGTGAGTTGGTGGGTGGGTGGGTGGGTGAGTGAGTAAGTGAGTGAGTGAGTGCGTGGGTGGGTGGGTGGGTGGGTGAGTGAGTGGGTGGGGGAGTGAGTGAGTGAGTGGTGAGTGAGTGAGTGTGTGGGTGGGTGGGTGGGTGGGTGAGTGAGTAAGTGAGTGAGTGAGTGAGTGCGTGGGTGGGTGAGTGAGTGGGTGGGGGGAGTGAGTTGGTGAGTGAGTGAGTGAGTGAGTGAGTGAGTGAGTGTGTGGGTGGGTGGGTGGGTGAGTGAGTGAGTGCGTGGGTGGGGGTGAGTGAGTGGGTGGGGGCGGGTGGGTGAGTGAGTTGGTGGGTGGGTGAGTGAGTGAGTGAGTGAGTGAGTGAGTGAATGAGTGAGTGAGTGCATGGTGGGGAGGCGGGTGGGAGGGTGAGTGAGTGGGTGGGGGAGTGAGTTGGTGGGTGGGTGAGTGAGTGAGTGAGTGAGTGAATGAGTGAGTGAGTTTGTGGGTGGGTGGGTGAGTGAGTGAGTGAGTGAGTGAGTGAGTGCGTGGGTGGGGGCAGATGGGTGGGGGTGGGTGGGGGTGGGGGCGGGGGTGAGTGAGTTGGTGGGTGGGTGAGTGAGTGAGTGAGTGAGTGAATGAGTGAGTGAGTGCATGGGTGGGGCGGGTGAGTGGGTAGAGTGAGGAGTGAGTGAGTGCATGGGTGGGGGCGGGTGGGGGGTGAGTGGGGGGGCGGGTGGGTGAGTGAGTGAGTGAGTGAGTGAGTGAGTGAGTGAGTGCCGCTGTACAAAAAATACCAAAGCAATTTTATATTCTCAACATGTCAGAAATATACATTATTTACAGTTCAGTCAGAGAAAGATTTTTTCATAATGTACTGTTAAAAACATTATGTGTATTATTATTACTCACACACTGTATCTGAGATATTCCTGATCTAGGCATATGTCCTCAAAGTGTTAGATACTGAACATATACTAAACACGGTTGTTCTTAATTGCTATAATTTTATTTTGAACATGGACAGGGAACAAATCAAATATACACTTAATCTGTCACACATAATCCCAGCCGTGTGTGCACACGCTGAAACACACTGATATAATAATTAAAAAGGAGTTTTTACAGCACATTGTTCTTGCACATCAGCAGCTGACTGAGTAATTAAAATCCATAATTCAAATGTATACCTTGAGGTACAGCACAAAGAGGGGGCCATACGACGCATTAACATGACTAATTAGGAGCTGATGCTGCTAAAGCAATAGTTCTCCTCGTTAAGTGGAACAAGATGTTGGGAATGTTTGTGGGATTGGAGCAATATCACTGCATAACTCCACACAGTTCCTTCTGTTGTAGTGTGAAGGACACGTTCAGGACATACTGATGTTATGCTACATGTTTAAATATACGAGCAGATAAGTGGTAACAGTTATACACATGACCAGCATGTCTGACTGAAAAGCAAGGGCTTGACTTTATTCTCCAGTTCTTCCGTTATGTTCTGTCCCAGAGGACAGAATTTTGGGAGAAGTTGATGCAGGTGATGAAGTTGACACCAATGTTGGACTTCTTTAAAAAAAAAAAAAAAAAAAGTGGTTATTAGAGATAGAAAGAGATGAAAATGTTGAGGTTCTCTTTGGGAGGAAAGAGGATGGATAGGATCAGGAATGAGTACATCATAGGGACAGCACATGTAAGATGTTTTGGAGACAAAGTCAGACACGCTAGATTGAGATGGTTTGGACATGTACAGAGGAGGGATAGGGAATACAGTATATTGGTAGTAGGATGCTGAGGTTGGAACCACCAGGCAGAAGGTCTAGAGCAGGGGTGCTCAATCGTGCTCCTGGAGATCTACCTTCCAGAAGGCATTCGCTCCAACCCTAATCGTGCCCACCTAACCATCCAATCATCTAATCAAGGGACTTCGAAATGTCTTAAGACCTGACTGGATCTTACATGTCACATGAGCCACATTAGGGTTGGAGATAAAGTCATCTGGAAGGTAGATCTCCAGGAGCAAGATTGAGCACCCCTGGCCTAGAGGAAGACCAAAGAAGAGATTTATGGATGTGGTGAAGGAAGCCATAAAGGTTGATGGCATAAGAGAAGAAGATGCAGAGGACAGGGTGAGATGGAGGCAGATGATTTGCTGCGGCGACGCCTGAAGGGAACAGCAGAAAGGAAAAGAAGAAGATGAAGAAGATCAAGTATGCAGTCGTTTATTTAAAAAAAAAAAAAATGTGTTTTTTTTTTTTCCCTGGATATAGTCAAACTGGGTCTGTCCTAAAATATTGGATCCAAGGCAGACGATACACACTTAATAGGACACCAGTCCAGTCCAGTTCACACTGGACACAACTCACTCACTCATTCACTCACTCACTCACTCTTCACCCACCCACCCACCAACTCACTCACCCACCCACCCGCCCCCCCACCCACTCACTCACCCACCTGCCCCCACTCACGCACTCACTCCCTCACTCACTCACCCACCCACCAACTCACTCACCCACCCACCTGCCCCCCACCCCACCCACGCACTCACTCCCTCACTCACTCACCCACCCACCAACTCACTCACCTCCCCACCCCCACCCACACTCATTCACTCCACCAATCACACCTGGGGCATTTACTTCAACTCGATGGGTCCCAACACTGACCTTGTAGGAACACCTGCGCAGCACATTTGAGTTTTTTCCCCTCTCCCAGCATACCTGATTGAGCTAATAATTAATTACCAACCCTTGTACAGTTGAAGTGGGTATTACAGCAGGGAATACACTCAAATGTGCAGGACCAGCGTTACTTTAGCCCATTCACCTTAGAATTCATTCAAGCCCATTAACCAAGTAAAATATCACACACCTGGGAGCATGTGGTTATGTTATGCAAAAATAAGCAACAAATAATAATTGATGGAGTGTGGCATAACATGATGTGAATTTATTGCTATCAGCCCAAAGTTGATTATTTCCAATGCCAGCACTCCCTGCAGTATTTTATCATTCTTAAACCACAGCAATTTGCTAAAGCTAACAGAGTGCAGTTGACCCTGGGGCCAGTATGCAGAGGAACTGCATTATTTCAAAGCAATAGTGTATATGGTCAGCACGTCCTGCTCACAGCAAAAAACTTCTGGGTTTGAATCCCAGACTCAAGCATTTCTGTGTGGAGTACTGTATGCATGTTCTTCCTGTGCTTGTATTGGTTTCCAACCGGTATTCCTGGCACGCCAGTTTCCTCCAACAGTCCAAAAACACGCACATTATGCTCACTTACTGTTCCAAATTTAAACTGGCTATGATTAGATAAGTGGGGCTGGTGACGTCGGGGTTAGGGTGCTGCCCTCATGATCGGAAGGTTGTGTGTTCGAATCCCAGTTAAACCCCCACTGTGCAAAGACCCCTGGGCAAGGTCTTTACCACAAGTGTGCCCCTGTTCACCCAGCAGTATAAATGGGTACCAGTAAAAATATACTGGGAAGGTACCCTAGCGTCCCATCCAGGAGGAGTTGAACTCCTAGTCGCTTCACGCTACGGAAACTGAGGATAAGCACCGGCCTGATGAGCCATTATGGCTCGGGTGTAAAAAGCGCAACGGACTTTACCTTATCTATGATTAATATAAGAAGGTGGGGGTGGGGAGTATCTGACAGACTGGAACACTTTTCAGAGTGTACCCAGGATTGGATGAAATAGGCTCCAGCATCCTTGTGAATCTAGTAGGGGTAATCGATTTGAATAAATGCAAATAAATAGATGAACAACCACATAAATAAATTAATAAAGTTAGGGCGACACGGGGACATAGCGGTTAGCTCGTCCGCCTCACAGCAAGAAGGCCTGGGTTAGATTCCCGAGCATGTTCTCCCCGTGTTTGGGTTTTCTCTGGGTTATCCGGTCCATAAAGTGCAGCCTCATTAAGCCAAGGAGCTCTTCAAAATTGCCCCTAGATGTTCATATAAATCAGGGGCCGAGAACCTATTTGACTGAGAGAGCCAAAAAACCCACATAGTTTGCATGTTCTCCTGATGCTTGCATGGATTTCCAGGAACTTCAGTGCAATGTAGTGTGATCACCTGCAGCCAGTGACGGCTAAGCGGGGCGTGTTGTCATGAATATGAGTCAGGTGTGTGTCTTGACCTCCGCTGAACCCTTGAGACTGACTCACCGAACCCCTAGGGTTCGATCGAACCCAGGTTAGGAACCACTGGTGTAGAGTGAGATTAGCCCGAGAACCACTTCTGTGTTTATGAGATGGTTTCTGAAAATTCATCATTCATTCATTTCCTGAACCGCTTAATGGGTCATGGGGAGGCAGGTGCCCATCTCAGCCCACTCTGGCTAAGGGCAGTCTATACTCTTTACAGCTTTCCAAGTCATCACATGGGGGTTTCTTCAAATAATCTTTCATAATTTCCCCTCTTTTATCAAAGATCTTATACAGCAGTGGAGTTTATAATTATAATTATAAATTTCATTAATAAAATTAGTTAATAATTTATAGCAAAAAGAATTCAAAATAAACCATCGGACACAGTAGCAAGCTATCCATTTGAAGAACCGTTTAATCATGCTTGGGTCGCAGGGAGGCTGGAGCCTATCTCAGCTTGACAGGTCACCAAGACATTGCAGGACAACACACACACACACACACACACACACACACACACACACACACACACACATACACACACACACACACACACACACACACACACACACACACACACACACACACACACACAACTCTTCACATTCATGCCTCAGAGCAAGTGTCTTCTACTAGTGGGAGGAAACCTCGGAACCCAGAGGAAACCTATGCAAGCGCAGGAAGAACTCCAGACAGAAACACTGAGTCTGGAACACAAATCCAGGACCTGCTTGCTATCAGGAACACGTGCTAACCACTATGTCACCACACCACCCATTACGTCAACTCTCACTCAGTCACTCTTTTGCCAAACCATTCAATCCTACTCGGGTCTTGGGGAGGATGAAGCCTATCTCAGCTAACACGGGGCAAAGTCGAGCTACACTCTAAACTGCTCACTAGACCATTACAGGGCAACACAGACAACCATTCACACTCACACCTAAAGGCAATTTGAAGCAGCTAATTAGCCTAATATGCATGTCTTTGGACTGTAGGAGGAAACCCAGGAACCCAGAAAAAACACCGCACAGGGAGAGCACGCAAACTCCACTCAGAAATTCCCGAATCCGTCGTGTTACCTGAACAAATTGCAAACAACAAGTGTATTAAAATGAGTGCAGTAAAATAAATCAGCCAAAGCTGCTGTCAGAGCTGTTGTACAACAAAATTAATCAACACCATCTGAAACATGTATGAAATCCATGGTCAAATTACTACATCATTTACCACTAGCCAGAAGCCACACGTCTCGGGTCCGTAATCAGGCGCTGTCAAGTCTGGAGCATGAGAAGATTTTCATCACCGCTTAAGGCATGGAGAAAATACTAAAAACATAGAAGATGAGGTTCCTGTGATGTCAATGTAAGCTGACCCGCTCGTTGGTAAGGATCAGAATTAATGACTTCCTTGTAATTTGCATATGCTAATTAGTGAGGATAATGAACACAGCAGCCTAATTATACAGTGGAACAAAACACAAACACAAAGTGGGGAGCACAGCAGACAAAGAGAAGAGTACTAATTACAGATTGGAATGATCAAACCTGTTTGCTGGTCTGGGTCAAAGATGCGTTGTTGTAATTAAATAGTTAACTTTTGCAGGGGGGCAGTGGTGGCCCAGTGGTAGGTTGCTGGTATACTAATCCCAAGATTTGGGGCTCAAGCCCCACCATCAATGGGCTGTCCCCACTGTCGTCACCCCCCCCCCACACACACACACACACACACACACACACACACACATACACACACCCTCCATGCAGCCAACTGGGCCATTAAAGGCCAGCCATGTCCCTCACCATCTGTGGTGACAGGCATGTAAAAGAATCATTCTGACCTTTGTGATGAGTAGCTGCATAGCCGTAGGAGATTTATAATCCCCAATTGCTCTTGGTTTATATTTGATTCATAAATATTGAAAGAATCAAATCACTGTAAAATAAAAAAAACAGCATAGATGGTGCAGCTAGGTTCTGTCCTGTTCTTAGAGAAATGAAGTCAGATTCCTGCAGCATGTAGTCAGAACCGCCCAACAGTAATAGAGTAATGACAGGATGTTTCTGGAAAAATTATTTGCATCGTAAAGCTAATAAACACAAATTAAAATAAATAAAATTATGCCTTAATCTGCCAACAAACCCACCAGCGCCATTTTCGCCATTTTCGTTTTATATTCCATAGATAAAATTATTCATTTTGTTTTCTAAAGTTTCAGTATAGTTCAGTTCAGTTCATTTTCTGTAACCGCTTCATCCTAATTAGGGTCGCGGGGAGGCTGGTGCCCATCCCAGCCAACTCAGGGCGAGGGCAGAGTACACCCTGGACAGCTCGCCAGGCCATCGCAGGGCGGAAACACGCCGACGGCTTTGCAGTCTACTCTTGTCGAAAGTCAGCAATGGTTCTTTTACAGGCCTCACACCATAGACAGTGAGAGACATGGCCAGCCCTTGATAACCCAGTTAGCGGCACTGGGAGGACAGTGACAACCTTGTGGAGAGTGGGACTCGAACCCCCAACCTTTGGATCAGCGATCCGGCGCCTTATACCACTAGACCACCACTGCCCATAGTATATTCAGTACAAATCTTAAATTTGAAGCAAATTCTGAATAAATTCAATTAGAGAAATGAGAATTTGTTTGGTGTCAGAAACAGAAGGTTGGTGTTTTGTTGTCTCAACAATAGTGGGCAACTTAACGGGCAGTGGTGGCTTGTTGGGGGGCAGTGGTGGCCTGTTGGGAGGCAGTAGTGGCCTGGTGGGAAAGGGCACTGGATCGCTGATTCTAAGGTTGGAGGTTCGAGTCCCACTCTCCACAAGGTAGTCAGTGCCCCCCCCCCCCCCAGTGCAGCAAACTGGGTTATCAAAGGCCGGCCATGTCTCTCACTGTCTATGGTGAGAGGTTCATGTAAAAGAATCATTGCTGACTTTCAACAAGAGGAGCTGCAAAGCCATCAGCGTGTTTCTGTCCCTTGCTAAAGGGTTGCGTCAGGAAGGGCATCCGATGTAAAAACCTACGTCAAATCAAATGTGCGAATCAGATGATTTGCTGTGGTGACCCCTGCAAAAGGGAAAAGGCCAAAAGGAAAAGAAGAAGAAGAAGGTTGCCTCACTACAGTAATAGCTGCTGTCTCATAAGGTAGGACCTTTACAGCTGAAGGCATCTTCTAAGGTTGGTCGTTTTTAATGATGTTTTAAGAGAGTGATGAAAATGTTGAGGTTCTCTCTGGGAGTAACGAGGATGGATAGGATCAGAAATGAGCACATCAGAGGGACAGCCCATGTTAGATGTTTTGGAGACAAAGTCAGAGAGGCTAGATTGAGATGGTTTGGACATGTACAGAGGAGGGATAGTGAGTATATTGGCAGTTGGATGCTGAGGTTGGAACTACCAGGCAGAAGGCCCAGAGGAAGACCAAAGAAGAGATTCATGGATGTGGTGAAGGAAGACAGGAAGGTCATTGGAGTAAGAGAAGAAGATGCAGAGGACAGGGCGAGATGGTGGCGGATGGTTTGCTGTGGCGACCCCTGAAGGGAGCAGCCGAAAGGAAAAGAAGAAGAAAGAAGAAGATTTACAGCAGTACATCACGTCCGCACGAGTTGCAAATAAATCATGAGATTAGCCAGATGACAAATAAAACACTTCACATTTCATATCATTGAAGTTCATTTGGTTACAGTCGCAGGGTTTTAAGTTTGTATCCTACAATGTTTATTTTGCGTATCTTTTTAAAAACTGATAAAATTTATATTTGTGTAAAAGTTCCCTTTTTTATGAAGCGTAGGTAAGGTAAGTCTGTTGGGTTTTTACACCCGAGCCTAGTGGCTTAGCCTCGTGGCTCATCAGGCCGGTGCTTATCCCCGGTTTCCGTAGCGTGACGCGACTAGGAGTTCAACTCCCCCTGGATGGGACACCTATGCATCGCAGGTTTACCTTCCCAGTATATTTTCACTGGTACCCATTTATACTGCTGGGTGAACAGAGGCACACTTGCCCAGGAGTCTTAGCACAGTGAGGGTCTCAGTGGGATTCGAACGCACAACCTCCCGATCATGAGCGCAGCACCCTAACCACTAAGCCACTGGCCCCACATTATGAAGCGTAGTCCACCATTTTTTCTGATTTTTTTGATAGAGCCGAATCACAGATTTACGAGAGGCAGCACTGACGATACATCACCGATGTCTTTAACTGGGTGCAGTATGACAATGAAATGTCTTGTTGAACTTTCTCCTGGACAGCATTTCCATCATCTGGAATGCAATCAAGAATAAAAAGAGCAAGTATTTTGAGCAGGCAATGAGTGCATACAAGAACACCCCTGGGCAGTTATGGACCTGTGATAGGAAGCATTTCTCTTCTTTCCCGCTGGTCCTGCCCAACAGTCGGACAGGGGAGAGGCTGCATGAAGTTACATGAAGGTGTGAGTAGATGGCTGTGGCAAACCTAATTTTTTTTAATCAATTCATTTGCTACTTAATCCTACTAACGTAGTGGTTAGACTGGAGCCTATCTCAGCCAACTCTGTGTGAAGGTGGAGTACACCTTGAATAGTTCACCGGTCCATCACAGGGCCTAGAAACACATAGCCGTGCACACATACCTGGAGCAATTTGAAATAGCTAATTAGGCTAAAGTGCATTAGTACTGAGTGAGTGCATGACCACACCTGGTACTCCACACAGAATCATTGAGTCTCTGTATGGTCACTGAGTTGTCAAGCCCGGAACTCCCAGGGTCTTATTGTCGTTGGGGTGTTTTACCCAGACAGATAGCGGTATAAGCAGTGCTGTAGTGGTAAAAAATAATAATAATAAGTGGGTATACGATGAGGCTGCTTCAGTAGCGCCTTGGGCTGAAGGTGATTGGCTGAAGGCCTTTGTGACAATCTGCACTGCCCAATAACAGCACGGGCCTTATTATACCGGGCTCTCTACACACTGAATGATCGTAGATAGAGTACAGAAACACGTGACACAAGTGACAAAGCAATATTAAAAAAAAAAAACTTTTCATCTTGGAAGGCAAAATAAGTGCGTACACGCTACATGCTTGATAAAATAAGTGAGTATACGGTGTATACTCAGGGCGCGTATGTCTGACTACTGCCCCGGGTATAAGGCTTCCCAACCAGGTTCAATAGCCTTTTCTATTTAAAGCTTGATAAGATGAAATACAGGGGATCCAGTCATCTGGGGACAATTCTAATTTAGTAAGCAAATCACCAAAGATACCTTGATTTTTTTTTTTTCTATTTTCTTCCGTTCGTCCGAGGGCAGGTCGCAGAGGCAGCAGGTCTGAGAAGGGAACCCAGGCATCCCTCTCTACAATGACACTCTCCACTTCCTACTAGGGATCCTAAGGTGTCATAATCCCTCCAGCAAGTTCTGGGTCTACCCCAGGGCCTCCTCCAAATTGGGATGACAGAAACAGATTTAAAGCGAAGCAACCAGGAAGCATCCTAATCAGATGCCTCAACCACCTGAACTGACTGCTTTCAAAACTGCTAGAAATACTTAAAATACACAGAGGGGATTCATTAATTATATTTTTTTTTATAAAAAAAAAGT
>CM045749.1:12074228-12089228 GCA_024760905.1 Plotosus lineatus
CAACCTTGTGGAGAATGGGATTCAAACCCCCAATCTTAGGATCAGCAATCCAGCGCCCTTTACCACCAGATCACCACTGCCCCTTATACACACACACACACACACACACACACACACAGACACACACACACACACATACACACACATATATATATATATATATATATATATATATATATATATATATATATATATGGATATATATGTATGTGTATATATATATATATATATATATATATGTGTGTGTGTGTGTATATACAGTATATATATATATGTATATACAGTATATATATATATATATATATATATATATATATACATATATATATATATATATATATATATACACACACACACATAGATATACGTGTATATATATATATATATATATATATATATGTATATATATATACACACACATAGATATACGTGTGTGTATATATATTAAAAAATACATGATTATATGATATAATGGTGTAAATTTTATTTTATTTTTTTTCCAGATTTTTTTTTGAAAACCAACGTATAATCGAGAACGAATTAACTTGAAAAGACTTAATTTGAGGTATATCTGTGTACAAAAACACAATAAAAAGGCATGGCATCGCAGAGAGTCATTTCATGCATTTCTGCTTGTAACTCTGAGCATTATATAACTTTCCCCTGTGTTTACTGGTGGAAGTTCAGTAAACCTGGCGCTTGGCCGAACATGTAATGGAACAAGCGTAAACCTTATCTCTTCAACCTCTCCTTGTGATGTCTAGTTTTCTAGAAAAGTCCAAGGAGAAAATAAAAGAATTTTTAATAATGTCTGACAGCAAGTTAATTTCTACTTCTCTGTCAGCCACTGTAGGTGTCAAAAAAATTCGAACTTAAATGTATTGAATGCAGATCACTACAGACTATTGAACTAGTTTTCACCTGACCAACCAACCAATCAGAGGATGTAAAAATGCTGACATCATTGTAGGACAGCTAGCTGGCCAGGTGAGGCAAAAGTGAAATCTGATTGGTTGAAGAAACAGCCCCATTGCTAATATAGTTTAAATGACATCAGCCAGCTCTGTGGATTCTGAAGGTCTTGGATTAGATTGACATGGCAACACATAGAAGATGAAATCTGATTGGACAAAAAGCAGTGCAAAAAGCAGGCAGGTTACAAAATGAATAAAACAGACTGTTGGGAATAAATGAAGATCAGTTCTTCTGATCGTGTTTAGGCCAGCGGAGAAGGCTTTGTTGGCCCTGATGGCCCACCACTAGGCAAATGCTCTTACTCAGAGTTTCTTTCTTTCTTTCTTTTTGGCTTTTTCCCTTTCTCGAGAGTCGCCACAGCGAATCATCTGATTCGCACATTTGATTTGGCGTAGGTTTTTACGTCGGATGCCCTTCCTGACGCAACCCTTTAGCAAGGGGCGGAAACAAGCTGACGGCTATGCAGCTCCTCTTTACAAAAGTCAGCAATGGTTCTTTCATATGAACCTCTCACCGTACACAGTGACAGACATGGTCCGCCTTTGATAACCTATTCAGAGTAACCTACATTAATTTTATACAACTGATGCCAAGGGCCCAACATTGGCGGCTTGGTGGTAGCGAAGATTGAACCTCTGGCCTTCAAATCTTAGTCAGAACCTTCACCACTGAGCCACCGCTGGCCTTTACTGACAAACATACATCTACCGGCCTGTTGAATAAAGGTGTTCTGTTCTCATGTACTTCTTTGAGATCAGACCTGTCGGATTATCATTTGGGATTGTTAGGAAAGGTGCAGATTTGTCATTAATTTGATAAATCTACCTTTTTCTAAAATACATAGTCAGCCTGTTGAGTTGACAGACGTGACTGATCAGATTGTGTGTGTATGAAGTAGACGGAAGTAGAGGTATTTGTAAGATTGAAGAGTTTAGTGAAGGGATGGGTATTCCTTTGCATGCAGAACTACAGAAGCATCCATCATTTTTGGCATTTTATTGGGAGGTGTCTGTGGAGCAAGTGGAGTTGTTTGTTGCTTTATTTCCTGATGCTCACTGTATTTCTGTAATGGAGTATGACACCGAGATTCTTGCTATAGGAGAAAAATACTTAAATACATACTTGGGTGTAACTTAATTTTACTAGGTTTCAGTACTTGGAGCTGTCAGTCAGTAAGTATGAGCAGATATATTACATCAACAGAGATTATATTTAGAAGACTAGCAGTTCCTCCTTGGCAATGTCCCACTAAGGTGGGTCTGCTTGCTTTCTCTGTATGATAGCTGCCAAAAGTCGTCTCCAGGTTTCTCTATCCTGAGCTCTTTGGCTGGCTCTAGGTATTTAAAAAATTTCCAAACTCCTTACCAGGCTTACAAGTAGGCTGGATCTCAGCTGACTCTGGGTGAAAGCAGGGGACACCCTGAACAGCTTGCCCGTCCATCACAAAGCCAAAGCACCCACAACCATTCAGATTCACACCTTGGGGAAATTTGGAGCAGCTAATTAGCCTAATGTGCATGTCTTGGAACTGTGTGTAGAAACCAGCATAGCTAGACGAAGCCTACACGAGTATGGAGAGAACTTCACATGATCTTTTGTTGTTTTGAGCAATTAGATACAGTGGTACCTCACTTTACGAAATTAATCCGTTCCAGAGCTTTTTTCGTAAGTTGAACCGCATTTTACATGTAAAACGTGTGAGTCGTTCCAAGGCTCCCAATACTACCCCCAAACCCTTTAAAAATTATAAAAGTATACCTTTTAAGACCTCCTTCTGATTCAATATCGTACCAATGGTAGACAGGTTTGGCCATATTCCTTTGCGATATCACTCGTTTCTTCTTCTCACTCGCACAGAAATCATACGCGCATGTGTGTGTGTGTGTGTGTGTGTGTGTGTGTGTGTGTGTGTGTGTGTGTGTGTGCGTGTGTGTGTTGACCATGTCTTCTTAGCAGAGTTATAATCTTACAAATGTTTATGGAAGGTTAAAAGCCTGAGTCAAGAAATACAGCATAAAACAACAGTAACTCTGTCCTTTAGACAAAAAGCATTATGATAGATCTTCTTTTCCTTTTGGCTTTTCCCTTCAGGGGTCGCCACAGCGAATCATCTGCCTCCATCTCACCCTATCCTTTGCATCTCCTTCACCACATCCATGAATCGTCTCTTTGGTCTTCCTCTAGGCCTTTTACCTGGTAGTTCCAGCCTCAGCATCCTATTACCAATATACTCACTATCCCTCCTCTGTACATGTCCAAACCATCTCAATCTAGCCTCTCTGACTTTGTCTCCAAAACGTCTTACATGTGCTGTCCCTCTGATGTGCTCATTCCTGATCCTATCCATCCTCGTTACTCCCAAAGAGAACC
Source organism: Plotosus lineatus (assembly GCA_024760905.1). NCBI lineage: Eukaryota > Metazoa > Chordata > Actinopteri > Siluriformes > Plotosidae > Plotosus > Plotosus lineatus. The sequence goes on from CM045749.1 coordinate 12,077,574, forward strand.
TCAACATTTTCATCTCTGCTACCTCCAACTCTGCCTCCTGTCTTTTCCCCAGGGCCACTGTCTCTAACCCATACAGCATCGTTGGCCTCAACACCGTCTTGTACACTCTTCCCTTCACTCTTGCCGATACTCTCCTGTCACACATCACACCGGACACTTTTCTCCAACCAAAAAGCATTATGATAGATGCAGCTCCATAATATCCAATGGGAGGGAGCTGTGTCATCCCTCCTAACCAATGGGAGGCCAGTGGGGCAAGATGGTTGAACGTCATGGATGGGAGAGCAGCTCGTGCATTGTTTTAATATTTGAATGGTGTGTTTGAATTTTTAAGATGGCACTTTTGTAACGTGAACTTGTTTCATATCCAGAGACAAAAATTTTAGGAAAATGCATTTCGTAACCTGAATTTTTCGTTTGGTGAAACTTTCGTAAAAGTGAGGCACTACTGTATTTCATATCAAAGACAATCAAAACTACAGTGTACATGAGAAGGAGTCCAAGCCAGGAAACATATAGGAAGTTGAGTCGGACCTATTGTGAAATAGGCCCAAAATAGAGTAGACAGTTGTGGAATATTGAAGTACTGAGGTTACAGAAGCCACTCTGAGTCATAATTTCCAATCTTGCCAATGCATTTTAAAGACCCTCGGTACACATGCACATTGCAAGCTTTCAAAACAATTTAACTGCTGTTCGTTCAGAAGCATCCCTCTAAAATACTTATTGCTACATGGGAAACCATTCGTCTTATTTCATGCGCGATGCCTGTTTCAGGCTTAACCTGAGACTCCACTGAGCATTGGATTTTATTTCTTATGGTTGAGTGGGCATATTTTAAGGTGGTGGTCTGTTTTTACTTTCCATCAGCGCCACTTGCACAGCACCTGGTGTTCTCAGGTGGTCTTCAATCCAAGTATTTTCCAGGACAAACCCTATTTAGATACTGAGATCAGATTAGGACCAGGCACTCACAGGCTATTTTGTAAAATCATTACATCTCCGATGTTTGTATCCTGCAGTTACTCCTTCAGTGCTTTTTGGAACGGATGAGCCCTCTACGACAGTCTGGCTGCTAGTAAATAATATATTTTTAGGATGTCATGACTTTGAAGCTATGTGAGATGATACAGTAGTGTCCAGTGTGGATACCATGGTGGACAGTTCAGTTCCGTTCATTTTCTGTAACCGCTTAATCCTAATTAGGGTCACGGGGAGGCTGGCATCCATCCCAGCCGAGTCCGGGCGAGGGCAGAGTACACCCTGGACAGCTCGCCAGGCCATCACATTGCAGAAACTCACCGATGGCTTTGCAGCCTACTCTTGTCGAACATCAGCAATGGTTCTTTTACATGCCTCACACCATAGACAGTGAGCGACATGGCCGGCCTTTGATAACCCAGTCAGCTGCACTGGGGGGGGACAGTGACAACCTTGTGAAGAGTGGGACTCGAACCCCCAACCTTTGGATCAGCAATCGAGCACCCTGTACCGCTAGACCTCCACTGCCCATATGATGGACAGTCAACCCAAAAAAATCTATCACCAACACCAGCATAGAGACATAAAACCCCAAAACATGTAGGCTTGATTTGTTTGCCTTAGGATAGAAGCAAGTCTATGGTGATGCGAGCATATCTTATAGATCTAAGGTGACCGCAGACAGATGTTTGTGGTTGCTACAACTGGTGAGGCTCTTGGAATGCAAGGCCTCGCTTTATTCCCTGGCGGTTGCACCAGTTGTACCTTGTCAAAGAAATCCTGGGGTCTGATCACTTCAGATGATCGAGAGGCCATAAAAATACATTTATTATACACGTTAACCATGATGATAGTCTGAGGGTAGAAGGGCAGAAGATCAAACCCCCAGAGTTTATCGGTGCATATTCCTGTCACACACCATTTGCTTTTAATTTTTTAAATCGCTGTGACACCATTCATTAGATACAAAGACATGGTGTCAGTTGGTGTATTTAATGACTAACACTTGATGATCATTTAAGAGTGCAGCCCCCTATTATGTATTATAGTCCCTGATGCTTTCACTCATGAATGAATAATATAATGCATATTATATTTGAATAAATAATGATATAATCTTGCTTAAGATATATAAATCCTACTGTTCCCCAAAATGAAATCCTGTTGAAGGAAATCCAGGAGGATTGACTGAGTACTTTTTCACTATAGAAACATAATGAAGTGGTGAAAGGTATGGCGTGTTCCGTGTGCATTTTTCGGTGTTAAATTACATTTTTCACGTACAACGCTTTTTTAAAAATGACTCGGGTTTTACGTGAGATTATTTGAATAAAGGAGCTTCAATCATATTGCAGCAAGGAAAGCGGAACTGCATCTCTGTTCCTAATCCTAATGTGGACCCTGGATGCTGTTTATAATAATATCAGCGGTTGAATAGTAATATACTGCTTGCACTGCATTTATACTGTAAATAATGAATTTGAGGCTGGTCTACAGTTTGCTGGCATGGAAAATAAAAGATGCCAGTAAAACAAAGGCAACATGCCAGAGGAAGGTCTTGTAATATATTTAATGTTTATATACGGTATATCTCTGTACATGTATATACATTTTTATATTACGGTCTCATAATAACAAAAAGAAAGAAATAAAGAAAGAAAAATATTGCCTGAAATGATTGCTTTGTTCTCACATTTACATTTTCCTCATTTCTGTTTGCCAACGACATAAAAAAGCTTCTGTTTTGAAAGAATATGAATAAATGTGCCACTGCAGCTTATACACTCGCTGTTTCAAGGGTAATGGACACAGTGAGGCAAAATCACTTTAATGGCAAACAAATTATGCTTAAATGACAAACAAGCGGTATTTTTCAAATACCAATATTGATGTATTAAGTTCGTATTATCATTTTGGGGAAACACCTGGTCTAGAAACTAAATAGCCCTCAATAAATATGTAGAACATTTTAAGCCCCATCTGCACTGAGGATCCATATGGGGAGAAATGAATATGCATTAGTCTCAGAGATATTATTATATAATACACAATGTCCTCCATAATTATTGGCACCCCTGGTTAAGATGTATTAAAAGCCTGAAAATAAATTCAATGTTTATTGCAGAAGCTACTCTCACACTGAAAATGTTTTTTTTTTTTTTAAATGTGACCTTCAACTCAAGTGAATTTTAAGCGGGGGAAAGCCCTGGCGAAGAAATAATTATTTTTCATAAAATCACCTGTCCCACAATTATTGGCAAAAGAACACCAACAATTCTGAATTTATTTTAAGCAACACTGTTATAACGAACTTATTTATTAATAAGAAAAGTACTTCTTACTATTAATGCGACTTCTGGTGCTGCATGGTTTTGCTGATGGCTATGTAGTCTGGTTGATACGTGCTGAAGTTCAGCTTCATGCAGGCATTTAGGCTTCCATCTATTACGTGACCGCAGGTTGGTCTTGATGCTTTTCAGGTGTGAGAAGGACTGTGTGCGCATGTGGAGCCAAACATGGTCAATTCGACAGGACTCACAGGCTGCAGTGTTTATGTGACAGGAAGTGAGTCCCAAGGCAATCAGCTGGTCTGCTTGGCTTCGTGCACATGAGCTGATCAAAATGAGGAAATTTACCTCTTTACCAAAAAACAACTCGGGCAGGCTGTTGCATATAATACAATAAAATTAGAGTTTCAAAGTATCGGCCCCACCCACACACTGGAGTACAGAAAGGATTGGTTCTCCGCTGCGTGCCACGGCAACAAATGGCCTTGAAAATGCATGAGATTTATTTGTTTTTGTTTTATTTGATGGCTATTTTCCGTATTTTTATTTAAAGGACAGCGAAATTAAATATAAGTTATTCTGTTAAGAAAGGCCACCTGATTTATCTGAGAACCAGATGCAGTCATCAAAAGAGCCGCATCTGGCTCGCGAGCCATAGGTTCCCGACTCCTGATTTAGAGAGATTGTGGTCCAAGACCCCTTTTTCTCTAATCTTATAAAACATTATAGGAGAACATTAGGTGCTGTTTTGTTGGCAAAAGGTGCCTGTTCAAAGTATGAACATCAGAGATGGTAATAATTGTCTGATTTGATGTAAAACGATTATGTACTGTATTTCTTAATGTGAGATTTTTTTTCCCCACTGAGTAAATGCACTTCAGTTAAAGGTCAGATTTTTTTCTTTTTTCATTGTGGTCCAAAATTATTTAGAAAAAAAACAAAACAAAAACACTAAATTTATTAGAAATGAAAGAATGCATCTTAACCAGGGGTGCCAATAATTATGCAGGGCAGTGGGTTCTACACAGGAAAGCCATTTTATTAGATTGGTTTAGTCTGGGGAATAATAAATATAATAATGAGTGGTTAAATGTTTGAGGGGCAGTCGTGTCCCGGTGGTAAAGTGCTGGATTACTGATCCCAAGATCGATGGTGCAAGCCCCATTATCACCACTGGCCTCCAGTGCAAATTATCAATCAGGGTTATCAAAGGCTCTTATCAAAGTTATCATCTCTCTCACTGTCTGTGGCGAGAGGTTCAAGCAAAAGAACCAAGAGTAGTAGCAGAACCATCCGTGTCTTTCTGCCCCCCCCAATGGTTTGTGGAGCTGTCCAGGGTGTAATCTGCCCTCGCCAAGAGTCGGCTGAGATGGGCACCGGTCATCCCACAACCCTAATTAAGATTAGATGGTACAGAAAATGAATGGATAATGCTTGAATCTGTCATAGCCACAGTGTCTGCAGCTCTTTGGACTCTTTATTTCCCAGCACTCCCTGTCACATGACTGTCACTTTCTCAGCACACCTGGCTCCATTTGCTCTGATTACCAACACCACATGAGAATTCTGTTTCTGTTGCAAGGTGCAGTGTTGGGCTGGGTCGTGTCATCAGCACTGATATTGGTAAACAGAGTGATACTGGGACAGAATCTCAATCGCAGACAAACACACATGGTTTGTCATTTTCATTGAATATGAGCTCCTGGAAATTCAACAAAATATCAGCCCGCAAAATATTAAGAAATCCATACAATACAACCCCTGCATTTTTTAAAAGAAATAAAAGAAACCTTAAAAAAAAAAAAAACTTTTACTGTAATAGAGCAGATGCCATGATTGCTTGTCATGCTTTAAAGATTGAAAAATAAACGACATAAATATAGTTTTTCTGAGGTTTCCACATAGTATATACTACAATTTTGAAAAAGTTTTAGAAGATGCCATTCCAGAGTGCACTTACTGTATGCTTTTCGTTCAGCGCTCGCAGAGCTCACCTTCCACGATTATGCTTAAAATATGTTTAAAAAATATATACACAGTGATCCCTTGCTGCTTTATGCTTCAGCTTCTGCGGCTTCAGTGCATCGCGGGTTTTTCAAAAATATTTATCGGGAAAAAAAGGAAATTAAGGAAAATGGGGGGAAAGTTAAAGAAAATGCCGCAAAACAAGGCCAATTATGCAAAAAAAAAACCCAAAACAAACAAAAACAAAAACAACCCAAAACCCCCAACAAAACTACTGACATTTTTATGTGAGGTGTGCATCTGTATCTGTGTGTATTTATATTTTATTTACATCTTATGCATTATTTTTTGAATGTTTAATTGTTATTACAAGCATTTATAGTATTGAATATGTATTTATTGATATTATATACACATATACATATATGCATATGTCAATCAGAGGGGTCAATCCTACTTCACGGAAATCGGCGGTCGCAAAGGGTCTCGGTCCCCATTAACCACGAAAAGTGAGGGATCCCTGTATAGTAATAATAAAATGTAAAAAAAATTATTGAAAAATTTTTGATTTAGCTTGATTTTCTGATGTTTCCGTGTAGTGTGTGCTTAAGCAGTTATTCACCTCAGGCTAGGTGGATATCGCTATTCTGTAATGATTATTAAATATGATGCTCTCTGGGGGGGGGGGGGGGGGCAGTGGCATAATGCTTCACTCATCCCCCTAACACCAAGAGTGTCCTGGGTTTGAATCCCTTTGAGAATGTTCTCATTGCTTGCAGGGCTTCCTCCAGTACTTTGGGTTCTTCCCACAGTCCAAAGGCATGAACTAATTGTAACTTGCCTCTAGGTGTGGATATGAGTATGAATGGTTGTGTGTGTTGGCCCCATAATGGTCTGGCAAACTGTTCAGGGTGTGTCCTGCCTTCGCCCTGTGTCAGCTGAGAAGGGAATAGCCTCCCTGCAACCCTAACAGGAGTTTGGAAAATAAATGAACGAATGAAGCTATATAACCAAAAATATATCCAGTTTGTTTATCACACCAAAAAGGGGATTTTTCTGACCAAAGGTGGAAGTAAAGTACAAGATTTTCTTTGTGTGCTATAGCATTACAATTTCCCTTCTGTATAAGGAAGATTTGATGTCAGACCAAGTTTCCTCTGAGTCAGTAATTTAAATTTAACATGGTAATTTTTATTTTATTTTATTTTATTATTATTATTTTTTGGAGCTGTAGTAGTACAGTAGGCTCAGCAGGGGGTGCTGTGGATTTAAGGTTTATGGCTTGGAGGAGTTTGTATTTATTTTCAGCATGTTTCCTCTTTTATCTCTCTCTCTCTCTCTCTCTCTCTCTCTCTCTCTCTCTCTCTCTCAGGGTAAGGCCTGCTGGATCCACAAGCAAGACACTGAGCATCAGTGTCAGTTTCACTTGATGGTAGGCCGAGAAGATGACAGGCATGAGTAACACATTTTCATTTTGATTTTAATACATGGTGACATGCTTTTCAGCATGTACACACACACACACACACACACACACACACACACACACACACACACACACACACACACACACCTACATATACACACTCACACACACATATCCAGACCTACGCAGTAGCTAAATAGAAACCAACCCCCATCTGCCCACATGCACACATTAATAGAGAGGACACAACCAAGTAGTCATGGCGAGCCCTGTAGGCTGGATAATTAAGGATAGATTTATGGGGCTTGCATGCTAATATTTATGGCTTTGTGCAAGAAACAAATGCAGATGTTGACTAATGACTACATAGATAATCTTTATTCGACATCTGGATCTTGTTTTCTCATTTAAGCTTATCATATCATTCTGGGTTTGAATGGGCCACAGATATCCTTCTGTAAATCATCAATTAGATGAAATGCAGCTCGGTTATTACGGTTTACAATCCGCTGAGGATTTAGTCGTGGTCTTTGGATTCATTGCTCTTTTAGCACTGAAAATGAACACACGGCACACTGTGAGGTGATAACAGGAGCGGCAAGGAAAACAATCATAGCAGTGCAAACATTGCCGAAGGCAGCCGAGAACAAATTATAATCAAAATTGAGAATCACAACTTTCCTTCTTTCTGATGGCTTTTTTCTGCTCCACTTCAGCTTGTTTTTGAACACATGCTTTATTTTTTTGTATTTGAATTCAATAGCAACAACAATATTTATATTCCTTGCTGGACAACAATCGGTATGGTTCTATCTCTGAGGTTTTATTTTTCTGAATAGCAATGATGTGTTTGAATCATATTGAAAAGCAGTGAGATTAATGTAATTGTTCAAACAGTATGTTTCATTCATTCATTTATTGTCTGAACTAATTAGGGTCGAGGGGAGGCTGGTGTCCCTCTTAGCCGACTCTAGGTGAGAGCAGAGTACACCCTATACAGCAGGACAGAATCATACTGACGGCTATGCAGCTACTCTTGATGAAGTCAGCAATGGTTCTTTTACATGACGCTCTCGCCATAGACAGTGAGAGACATGGCTGACCTTTGATAACCCACCTGGGTTGCACTGGTTGCACTGGTTGCACTGGTTGCACTGGCTGAGCACACAACATGAGGTGTATAAAACCTTAAGCCCAGGCTGACAGGTACCATTTTCCAAGTGTCACTGATTTTTTTTTTTTGTGTGTGTGTGTGTGTGTGTGTGTGTGTGTGTGTGTGTGTGTGTGTGTGTGTGTGTGTGTGATCACTAAAAGCTAATTTTCAGTCAATTCCTCATGTTAAACTGATGAATCAAACTCAAACATGTAAACCCCACACATAAACGTCCAAGCCCGAGAATCAAACCCATGACGTTCTTGCTGTGAGGCTACGTGCTAACCATTGCATCACCATGCCACCCTTTGCTCTTTGTAAATTTTTTTTTTTTTTTTCATGAACATCATAAAAGAGAAGAAGCAAACTGTTGCATCTCCCAACAAGAACCTGTTTTTATTATAAATCTTCCACAACATTAAATTTGGAATTATGACAAGAATGTGATGGCCTGGCGAGCTGTCCAGGGTGTACCCCGCCCTCGCCCAGAGTTGGCTGGGATGGACGCCAGCCTTCCTGCAAGCCAAATTAGGTTTAAGCGGATCAGAAAATGAATGAGTGGATTAAGACAAGATTAAAAAGTAACCCATGCTTAACTTCAGTGCGGTGTCAGTAACCCCACTTCATTTCAGGACACATCACAACTCCATGCTTTGTTATTTTCTAGAAAAGCACAGGCATCCAGTTTCCTGGATGTTTTTCAGCCTATTCCCAATGCTCACAGACCCCAAAGTTCGAACTATAATTACAGCAGGTACACACTGCATGCAGACTTCGTTCGCCCACTAAGTGCTATTTTGTTTATCGTGCACGATTCAGCACATGAAAAGACATCTAATTAAACTGATCATCACTTTCAGGCTGACTCTGTTTAGTTTTTTTGGTGATCTAGAGATGGATTCATTCGTTCGTTCATTTTCTGAACCGCATAAAAGCAAGTTAGGGTCACAGGGAGGCTCATCTCAGCCGACTCCAGGCGAAGGCAAAGTACACCCTGGACAGTTCGCCAGGCCATCACAGGGGAGAAACACACTGAATCAGCAATGTTTGTTTTACATGAACCTCTCACCACAGACAGTGAGAGACATGGCCCGGCCCTTGATAACCCAGTGAGCTGCACCGGGGGGGGGGCAGTCACAAAGTGTTGAAAATGGGGCTCGAACCCCCAACCATCTGATCAGTAATCCAGCAGCTTAGCACTAGGTCATCAATGCTCCAGTGATGGATTCTTGTAAAAGAAAAATATATATAAGTATTTGTTTGCCCTGTATATATAAACTCTGTAATTACATTTGCCTTCAGCATTTTCCCAACAACAGTAAAGAGTTTTATTCATTACTTATCTAATCATTATTCAAATGACTCTTGAAGATAGCAGACTGTGTTCCAATGGTGTAGCAGTAAATTAGCTACAACAGATAAACACACGATGACATAAATAATCCACGCTTCATTTAATGTATATCATCAAGAGCATAAAGTAAGCTGTCAGACTTTTAATTTGGCTAACCTTTTTTATTTCCACCTTTTTTTTTTTTTTAAATCCACCTCTATTTGGGGTTGATGCATCCATTGGTTTTCTCAGGATTTTGACTTCTGGATGCCCCTCCTGATGCTAACCCTGTTTGACATGCATCCAGTTGCGCTCATATTCACACTTATAGGGCAATTTAGAGTAGACAGTTAAACTAATCTGCATATCATTTGGACTGTAAGTGGAAACCCACTCAAACACAAGGAGGACATGGACCATGGAGACAACGGGGCTTAAACCCAGGACCTTCTTGCTGTGAGACGAGAGTGCTCACCCCTACTCCACCATGCCCCCTGGTTAACATTGTATAATGACATCCAATTGGTGCTTCGGAAGCTAAATAGAGCCGTTTTTGTTTTGTTTGTCAATCTGGATATACAGCACCCTTAGACTCCACCCCTCACTGGAAAAAAAACGCTCTAATCATCATAACTGACAGGTAAGTACCTCCTCTAATTAAGACTCTTGTCTCAATTGGTTAGACTTTGGTGGATCATACCATTGGTTCCTCTCTTGTTCAGAGATACTGTTACAGAGATCCATTCATTCAGGTGAGAGTAGAGTACACCCTGGACAGCTCGCCAGGCCATCGCAGGGCGGAAACACACTGACAGCTTTGCAGCTACTGTTGTCGAAAGTCAGCAATGGTTCTTTTACATGAACCTCACACCATAGACAGTGAGAGACATGGCCGGCCTTGGATAACCCAGTTAGCAGCACCGGGAGGGAGGTGTGGTGGGTGGGGGTGAGGGTGTGGTGGGTGGGGGTGAGGGTGTGGTGGGTGGGGTGGGGTGAGGGTGTGGTGGGTGGGGTGAGGGTGTGGTGGGTGGGGGTGGGGTGAGGGTGTGGTGGGTGGGGGTGAGGGTGTGGTGGGTGGGGGTGGGGTGAGGGTGTGGTGGGTGGGGGTGGGGTGAGGGTGGGGGGACACAGAGATGCATATACAAAAAGCAACGAGAAACCAGATAAAGTCAAAAGTCAGTGAAAGCCAGCAAGATGAGTGGGGAGTGGTTCTATATGAACTTAAACTGAGTTCAACATTCATGAGATACAATTGGACCGATAACCAACCAGAGCTTTGAAGACACTGTTGTTTGGTAGATGCTGCTTCCCAAATTATTTAATATCAGGAAGCAACGAACACAAGTTTATTATTTCTGCCTACGTCAACATGGAAGGGCAGCTCATTACTGCCGAGTATAAATATCCTGTGCTTTACAACTGTACACAAAAATTTTACATGAATAATAACCAGAAAGCCAATGCTTGGGCCTTTGTCTCCAAAACACCACAAAAGTCTGTTCTATACTTGCAATACAATAATAATAATAATTATAATATCACGTAATATAAGCTATTTATTTATTTATTATGACAATATAGGCTAAAGTAATACAAGCTGATGATATTATAAGGTAGGTAGGTAAAGTCCGTGGGCTTTTTACACCCGAGCCATAGCGGCTCATCAGGCCGGTGCTTATCCCCGGTTTCTGTAGCGTGAAGCGACCAGGAGTTCAACTCCTCCTGGATGGGACGCTAGTCCATCGCAGGTTACCTTCCCAGTATATTTTACTGGTACCCATTTATACTGCTGGGTGAGCAGAGGCACACTTGTGGTTAGGGTCTTAGCACAGTGAGGGTCTCAGTGGGATTTGAACTCACGACCTCCTGATCATGAGCACAGCACCCGAACCACTACACCACTGACCCCACAAGATGAAATTTTAAGGTATTTATTAATTTAGTAGTTGGACGACGCTTACGGATTTATATTTCAAGTAGAAAACTAGCTGTTTAATGCTCACAGTTTCACTCCGAAACATTTGGAAGCAGGTAACGTGTGAGAGGGTTACCTAGGCAACCAGAGCTTCCTAAGCAAGTTGCTTCCAACGTGCACCAATTTGCTTATTGCTTCTTGATTCCTTTGTGTTAAATGCGTTACTGACATCTGAACCATCTTCTGAATCAGAAGAACTTTTAGGAAATGATGGAAGTAAGGTTTTCCCTTAAAAATCATAGAGCTCCCCTATAAGATTTAATTCTTAGCATTTAAATTAGTTTTTAAATCCTCTAAACACAAGGAACCCTCGCTAGTTTGTACTTCAATTCATGCGGCTTAATTGCATTGCGGGGTTTTTTTTTCACGCACGTCTGTATGTGTGTATTTATATTTTATTGACATCTTATGCATTATTTTTGAATGTTTAATTGTTATTATAAACATTTATAGCATTGAATATGTATTTCTTCTTCTTTTCTCTTCTTTTCCTTTCGGCTTTTACCTTCAGAGGTCGCCACAGCGAATCATCTG
>CM045749.1:12094228-12111728 GCA_024760905.1 Plotosus lineatus
AATCATTATTGGAGATAACCAACATTTTCAACAACAACAGAGACAGAAACTTTCTCTAAGAGGACTGTTGAGAGAAAATTGCATTCTCTCGGATTTCAAAAACGGTTTGTGAGGAAAAATACTCACACTGCTGACGCCATGTTGTTTTTCCGAATACTTATGCTGTAGTAATGATGTCACTAAAACAGTGATTCTTAACCTGGGTTCGATCGAACCCTAGGGGTTCGGTGAGTCAGTCTCAGGGGTTCGGTGGTTCGGTGGAGGTCAAGACACACACCCGACTCATATTCTTGGCCATCACTGGCTGCAGGTGGTCACGCTACATTGCTTGGCCAATGTGTGCGGCAGGAAATTTGGTGCGCTCAGTAGGCGACTTGTGACTGTTGTGATGGTACGTCGTGTGATTGCTTTCTTGATGTTTTAATCCATACTAACTTGAGCAAAAAAAGAAAGTGTTCGGACGAATATGTACAACATGGATTCACATATATAACGGAACGTGATGCTAGTTAGCGTCCTATCTGCTTGATTTGCGAAGTTGGATCAACTCCTGCAGAGTGACGTATACATACATGTATATGTGTATATAATATCAATAAATACATACATATTCAATACTATAAATGCTTATAATAACAATTAAACATTCAAAAATAATGCATAAGATGTATAAAAAAACCCAAAAAAAAACAAATACACACACATCCAGACGCGCGTGCGAATAAAATCATATTTTATTTTTCAATAAAGGAGTGTTCGGTGAATAAGCATATGAAACTGGTGGGGTTCAGTACCGCCAACAAGGTTAACAACCACTGCATTAAAACCTTGCAGGGATTTTACTGCCATAGTATAAGCAAGCTGCAAAGTTTTGGAATGCAGATGTGGGGCCACGATAACTTATAGGATTAATCAATAAGTATAGCATGTAACGCAATATTCATAAGGACCTGATGCAGTGAAGATGTGGTAAGTGAGGGGTAAGAGCAGGGGTCGGGAACTTTTTTGACTAAGAGAGCCAAAAATAAACATATATTTTAAAATCTAATCCTCTTAGACCCATATATATATATATATATATATATATATATATATATGTGCTATGGTATGGTAGGCCTCCGTCAGTCCCGAAGGACTATGGCTGCGCTCTGGCTGGTATCCCGGCTGGTGATACTCCCCAGTGCGCAGAGCCTGGGTAGGGAGTAATGAGGGACAGGCTGTTACCCAAGCAGCAAGTCCCCCATCTCGGTGCCACCGGAAGGATCCAATGGAAAGGCAAGTGCCGATACGACTGGGTTCCAGTGCCGTTGCAGGAGAGAATCTACGGTCAATTTAGAACGGCCAATTAACCTACAGTGCACGTCTTTGAATTGCGGGAGGAAACCGGAGCACCCGGAGGAAACCCGCACAAGCACGGGGAGAACATGCAAACTCCACACAGAAACGCCCAGGCAAGGAATCGAACCCAGGCCTTCTTGCTGTGAGGCGGACGTGCTAACCACTACGCCACCATGCCGCCATATATATATATATAATTTATAATTTATATATATATATATATATATATATTTATTTATTTTTTTAATACTGAATACAACTAAATGGAAAAAGAACACCAACAATTTTAGAATATAATACGACTCTGAATTTATTTTAAACTCATGTTATAACAAAGTTATTGATTAATAAGAAAAGTAATTTTCTATTAATGCGACTTCTGGTATATATAATAATAATAATCACGTCATGAATGTTATTTTTCAACACCTGAAATAAAGTTGGTTGGGAAGTAAACCTTGAACTTTTCTAAAAAAAAAAAAAAAAAAAAAAAAAAAAAACAGGTGATGGTGCACCAGCTGGGAGAATGAAGGCTCAGGCTCAGTCTCACCCAAAATTTGAAACATGTCCAACTCACCTCTGTTCATGTGTCGTCCCCTTGTGGGTTACATTTTAGCACTCAAATGACCAACATGTAAACGAGAGATTCTGGTTATTTTTCAAAATAAAAGATTTTTTAAAAATAAAGATCGTTCAGACTCAGATAGTAAATAAAACAGAAATAATGAATTATTTCTTCTGCAGACGCGGACCGCTGGTTGGGGATCCCTGGCCTAAAGTCTAATGAACACATTTGTTTCCCTGTAAAAGTCCAATCCCATCTGATCTCTATACTTAAGGAACATCAGGCCTGGTTAAAACTTAGATGGGAAACTGCTTAGGAATACCAGGTTCTGTGAAGGATTAGGGGAAGACCTGGCAACCCACCCTGTACAAAGAGAACTCAATCAGTTGAAACATCTCAGTCTTGAATCCTGAAGAATTATTTTCTTCAAAAATCACATCCCAACGTGTTTCATTCCACTTCACACAATACCAAGCAACAAACAACCATTCAAAATCAGTGATCACCAGCAAAAAGAGCCTCAAGAGTTAAAATTTTCTGAAGGGATTTAAAGTCAAATTTTAACTAAGCTGAACTGTCACGTGCACGATTCGAGCGATTACCAATCAGAGCTTCAAGATAGCATCGATTGACAGAAAGCTTTCCACGGAGAAAGAATGAACTTGCGATTAATTATTTCGCTCACGTCAATGTGGAAGAGCAGCTCATGATTGCCGTATCTAAATATCCTGTGCTTTATGACTGCACACAAAACTTTTACACAGATAATAATTGCTCACAGTTTCACTCTGAAAGATTTTTAAACAGGAAATATGGGAGGAAGTTACCTGGCAACATAATATCTGCAAAAAATTCTATACCTGCTGTCAGTGATGTTACAGCAGAGAGAAAGCACAAAGTCCTCCATCTTTCCTCAGAGTGTCCTTTAGAGTTCTCTGGACTGGACCAGGCAGTGGTGGCCTGGTGGTAAAGGTGCTGGATCACTGATCCTAAGGTCATGGGGTCAAGTCCCACTCTCAACGGGTCACAGGGAGGCTGGCGCCCATCCCAGTCAACTCCATGCAAGGCAGAGTACACCCTGGACAGCTCACCAAGCTATACTCTGCCTTGCATGGAGTTGACTGGGATGGGTGCTCGCCTCCCTGTGACCCTAATTAGGATGAATCAGTTCAGAAAATGAATGGATTGGACCACTTTTCGCTCTAACCGATTCTTTTCTGAAATGTTTGTGAAAAAATATCTTCACAGAGCGTTCCTTCATTTTAGGTCATGCGGACTGTCTCATGATCCAGCAGTGCATTGGTGAGTGAGCCCTATTCATATAGGATGGGCACCTTGCTGAAATCAAGTGGTATATACCCCCATTTCACTGGAGCGGGGAATGCAATGATCATGGCAGAAAGGCACGGAACGCATTTTATGGAGGAGCTTCAGCATTTTTACACGGAAAATGGGTCAAAAACCTACGGAAAATTGTACCCTCGGAACACCTTTGGAACATTCACGGAATGTGCGGAAAAGACACGGCAAGACCGCGGTACAATGTCGGAATATATGCATACAAGTACTCGGATTCCCTTCAGAACCAGTGCGGATTGCAAAGGAAGACCTTCGGATAATTCACGGAACGTTCACAGAAAGCAAGGAACACTCGAGGAATGACTACGGAACGACTCCATTTTAAAAGGAAGAGCTACAGAATGAATGCAGAATGAAGGCGGAATGTTCACGTTCAACACGGAATGACTAAGAAATGACTGAGAAATACCACATTTGAACAAGGAAAAATCGGTAAAGATCAAAAAGCAGAGATTTGCTACTGATTCCAGCTATAAATACGCGGAATCGACCAAGGAAGCTCATTCTCTCATTCATACTATATGTTTATAATGTACAATAAATTCAAAATGTAACATGTTTGTAAGTCTTCCATGTTATCCGCAAACGTTCCACATGTATTCCGCAAACCTTCCGTGAGTATTCCGTGGGGATTCTGTGGCCGCTTTTGACCACCCAGAAGAGGGGGGGAAGACTCGCGGAACGATAAAGGAACACTGATGGAATAAAAGGAATGACAAGGAAAGTTTGAGGAAATGACTGAACATTTGCGGAATGACTGAGGAACCTAAGGGAACGTGTTCAAAAGCACGATCGCGGAAGATTTTGGCCTGCCAGAAGTATGAATGGTTCTGTGCATGATGGCCTGGCAAGCTGTCCAGGGTAAACTTCGCCCTGGCCCACAATCAGTTGAGATGGGCTTCATCCTTCCCATGACCATAATTAGGGTCAAGTGGTTCAAGAAAATGAATGAGTGAAGTTTCCTCACTATACTGTAGTTAGCATGTCCGCGTACCACAGCAAGAAGGTCCTGGGTACGAGACCCGGATTCGGACGTTGCAGTGTGCAGTTTTCATGTTTTCTCCATGCTCGCGGTGTTACCTCCGGGTACTTTGGTTTCCTCCCACAATTCAAAGACATGACCATTAGGCTAAGTGGATGACAAAATTGTCTCTAGATGTGTGTGTCGGCTTCTTGGTTTCTCTAATTATCCCAGGCCTGCAGCCCCAGGTAGCGCTTCTGTTATTTTCTGATCTGACCTTACTGTTTCTGTTTTCTCAATAATAAGATAGTTTGACAAACTGTTTCGGATGTACCCCGCCTTCACCCAGTGTCCACTGAGATTTTGCTCCAGTCACCAAGCAACACTAATAGCACAATGGTTCAGCAACTGAGTCAGAGTTTGTGACATTTCTCACTTTTTAAAGTTCACCCAAGAATCCTGGTTCACTTTTTGTTTTTCTCCAGTTCCCACATGCCTTGATTATTGTGTTCACCTGTTGCTTGTAGTACATGTACTTCATTTTCTCTCATTAAGCCACAGTGCTCATTTTCCACTTTAGTCATCAGCCACCTTTCTAAATTCTTGCACATTGTTATATTACAGTAATAAGCCATGGTCTATGCTTTCTTTATCGAATAAATTCCCTGTTTATCCAGTTTCTGTGTTTACAAACTTACGTCTCCTGTTTCTTGGTTTCTCTAATTATCCCAGTCCTGCAGCCTCAGGTAGTGCTTCTGTTATTTTCTGTTCTGACCTTAGTGGTTCTGTTTTCTCAGTAATAAGTGCAGATTGGCTTGGTTAGACGGTATTATCTGTGATATGACCTCTGTATTAGACTTTGAGTATGGTTCTCAAATATGTCCCAAAAAACCTACATCCAAAATATTCAAACAATTTTTATATTAGCAATGCTGACTTGTGGATAATTAGATAGAATAGTGAAGTAAATTCTGTGTAAAACACGAAACATATTTTATAGTTTCAATATATAAAACTGTACAGTGGTGGTCTAGTGGATAGGGCGCAGGATCGCTGATCCTAAAGTTGGGGGTTCGAGTCCCCACAAGGTTGTCACTGTCCCCACAGTGCAGCTAACTGGGTTATCAAAGGCAGGCCATGTCTCTCACTGTCTATGGTGAGAGGTTCATGGAAAAGAACCATTGCAGACTTTCATAAAGAGTAGGCTGCAAAGCCGTCAGCGTGTTTCTACGACCTGGAGAGGGATTGGGCTCCGCCAGGCCAAATCAGCCCAAGTCTCGCCATGAAGGCGCCCCAACGACATCCTCGGATGTTAAGGGATAAGTGAAGTGAATATATAAAAACCAACTGGAGAAATCGGTCTTGAGTAAATATGTCAGAGAGATTGTTCTAAAATTAGGTCATGGGGGGGGCAGCCTTCCCATGACCCTAATTAGGATAATGGAGTGCAGAAAAAAAACCTCCCGTGGGAGGAGTTTTAGGGGTCGGGTGCAGTGTGAGTTGGGTGGCAGCCGAAGGCATGGGTTCTGTCGGACTGATCCTCGGCTGCTTACTCTGACCTTCGGGACATGGAATGTCACCTCTCTGGCGGGAAAGGAGCCCGATTTGGTGCGTGAGGTGGAGAGATACCGACTAGATATAGTCGGGCTCACCTCAACGCATAGCTTGGGCTCTGGAACCATCCATCTCGAAAGAGGCTGGACCTTCTTCTATTCTGGAGTTGCTCAGGGGGAGGGGCGGGGGGCGGGTGTGGGTATTCTTGTTGCCCCCCGTCTCGGTGCCCAAATGTTGGGGTTCTCCCCGGTTGACGAAAGGGTAGCTTCCCTCCGTCTTCGGGTGGGGGGACGGGTCCTGACTGTTATTTGTGCTTATGCACCAAATGACAGTTCAGAGTACCCACCCTTTTGGAGTCTTTGGGGGTGTTGGAGAACGCTCCCTCGGGAGACTCGCCGTTGTCTTGGGAGACTTCAACGCCCATGTGGGCAACGATAGTGTGACCTGGAAGGGTGTGATCGGTAGGTACGGCCTCTCCAGTCTGAATCCGAATGGTGTGTCGTTGTTGGACTTCTGTGCTCGTCATAGTTTGTCTATCACGAACACCATGTTCGAACATAAGGGTGTCCATAAGTGCACTTGGCACCAGGACACCCTAGGTCGCAGTTCGATGATTGACTTTGTAGTCGTGTCATCGGACTTGCGACCATATGTTCTGGACACCCGGGTGAAGAGAGGAGCTGAGCTGTCTACCGATCACTACCTGGTGGTGAGTTGGCTTTGGTGGTGTGGGAGGTTGCCTTCCAGACCTGGCAGGCCCAAGCGTGTAATCAGGGTCTGCTGGGAACGTTTGGCGGAGCCCCTGTCCGAGAGGCCTTTAACTCCCACCTCCGGCAGAGCTACAACCACGTTCGGAGGAGGCGGGGACATGGAATCTGAATGGGCCATGTTTCGTGCCTCCATTGCTGAGGCGGCAGCCCATAGCTGTGGCCGTAAGGTCGCCGGTGCTTGTCGTGGCGGTAATCCCGAACCCGGTGGTGGACACCTGCGGTGAAGGGGCCGTCCAGCTGAAGAAGGAGGCCTATCGGGTTTTATTAGCCTGTGGGACTCCTGAGGCAGCAAACGGGTACCGGCAGGCCAAACGTGCTGCAGCCGAGGCTGTCGCAGATGCAAAATCTCGGGCGTGGGAGGAGTTCGGTGAGGGCCTGGAGAGTGATTATCGGTTGGCCTCAAAAAGGTTCTGGGCCACCATCCGACGCCTCAGGAGGGGGAAGCAGTTCTTCACAAACACTGTTTACGGTGGAGGTGGGGAGCTGCTTACCTTGACTGGGGATGTTGTTGAGAGGTGGAGGGAATACTTTGAGGACCTTCTCAATCCCACCAACACGCCCTCCGTGGAAGAGGAAGACCTCACGGGGTCGGGTGAGGGTCCGCCCATCACTGGAGTGGAGGTCACTGAGGTTGTCAAAAAGCTCCTCGGTGGTCGAGCTCCGGGGTTGGACGAGATCCGCCCGGAATACCTCAGGACTCTGGATGTTGTAGGACTGTCTTGGTTGACACGTCTCTGCAACATCGCGTGGTCATCGGGGGCTGTACCTCTGGATTGGCAAACTGGGGTGGTGGTCCCAATTTTTAAGAAGGGGGACCGGAGGGTGTGTTCCAATTATCGGGGAATTACACTCCTCAGCCTACCTGGTAAAGTCTATGCAGGGGTACTAGAGAGGAGGATCCGACCGATAGTCGAACCTCGGATTCAGGAGGAACAATGTGGTTTTCGTCCTGGCCGCAGCACTCTTGACCAACTCTATACGCTCCACAGGATTCTGGAGGGGGCATGGGAGTTTGCCCAATCTGTCCACATGTGCTTTGTGGATTTGGAGAAGGCTTTCGACCGTGTCCCTCGAAAGATCTTGTGGGGCGTGCTCGGAGAGTACGGCGTTCCGGATCCGTTGCTACGAGCTATTCGGTCGCTGTATCACCGAGCCAGAGTTTGGTCCGTATTGGTAACAGCAGCTCGGATTCGTTTCGGTGGGAGTTGGAGTCCGCCAAGGCTGTCCTTTGTCACCGATTCTGTTCATAATTTTTATGGACAGAATTTCTAAGCGCAGTCGAGGCGATGAGGGGTTCTGGTTCGTGGCCATCGGATATCATCTCTGCTTTTTGCGGATGATGTTGTCCTTTGGCTTCATCAAGTCGGGCCCTCCAGCTCTCATTGGAGCGATTCGCAGCTGAGTGCGAAGCAGCCGGGATGAAGATCAGTACCTCCAAGTCCGAGGCCATGGTTCTCAGTCGGACAATGGTGGAATGCACCCTCTGGGTCGGGATGAGGTCCTGCCCCAAGTGGAGGAGTTTAAGTATCTTGGGGTCTTGTTTACGAGTGAGGGAAGGATGGAGCGAGAGATCGACAGACGGATCGCTGCAGCCTCTGCTGTTAAGCGGTGCCTGTACCGGTCCGTCGTGGTGAAAAAGGAGCTGAGCCGCAAGGCGAAGCTCTCAATTTACCAGTCGATCTACGTTCCAACCCTCACCTATGGTCACGAGCTTTGGGTAATGACCGAAAGAACAAGATCACGGATACAAGCGGCTGAAATGAGCTTCCTTCGCCGGGTGGCGGGTTCTCCCTTAGAGATAGGGTGAGAAGCTCCGCCATCCGGGAGAGCTCGGAGTAGATCCGCTGCTCCTCCGCATTGAGAGGGGCCAGTTGAGGTGGCTCGGGCATCTGGTTAGAATGCCCCCCGGACGCCTCCCTGGTGTGGTGTTTCGGGCATGTCCAACCGGGAAGAGACCCCGGGGTCGACCTAGAACACGCTGGAGGGACTATGTCTCTCGGCTTGTCTGGGACCGCCTCGGTGTCCCCCCGGGAGAGTTGGAGGAAGTGGCTCGGGAGAGGGATGTCTGGACCTCTTTGCTAAGGTTGCTGCCCCCGCGACCCGACCCCGGACTAAGCGGAAGAAGATGAGATGAGATGAGATGAGTGCAGAAAATTCAGAAAGAATGAATGAGACACCTCGAACATAATAATAATAATAATAATACGTAATAATAACAATAAAGCACTGGATGAAGACAGGGAGAACCCTGAGCAGCTCTAGACCATTGCAGGGCCAACACACACACACACACACACACACACACAGATACATATACACAGCTATTCATACTCGAAATAAGACCTTCTTGCTCACAATCAAAGTGCTATCCACTACGCACTACGCCACCATAACACTCTCTTTTTTATTCATTTTTAAACACATGATCCTTTTCCTCTATTAAACTAGCCAGACAGACAATCTGTGATTTCATGGAAATCATAATAAACCACAAGACCACAATGCATTTGATATCACATGACCATCACAAACATTTCTGTGTTTCTTTCCAAACTGTTGCCACAAAGTTGGTAGCACACAAAGATAGAGAATGGCATGAAAACTTCCTTTCCCTGGAACTCGAGACCCAAACAGGTTCACAGCATAACAGCATCCCTGTGCACAAAGGAAGGTCCATGTAGATATTTGCCAAGGTTGGTGTAGAAGAACCCAAGAGGCCTGCACAGAACTCTGACCTCAACAACACAGAGTAACTCCAAAGAATACTGAGTACACTTCAATCATCCTCGCCCAACCTCAGGACCTGACCTCAGTACTGCTCTTGTGGTTGAATAGAGAGATCCAAAAGCCAGTGTGGAGCCTTCACAGAAGATTAGATGCTATTAAAAGAGTAAAGTGGGACTAAAGCTGGAATGGGATGTAAAAGGTAAAGTCCTTTGGGCTTTTTACACCCGAGCCATAGTGTCTCATCACCTGGATGGGGCGCTAGTCCATGGCAGGTTACCTTCCCAGTATATTTTTACTGGTACCCATTTATACTGCTGGGTGAACAGAGGCACACTTGTGGTTGAAATCTTGCCCAGGGCTCTTAGGCCACTCATTTTATATTATCTGGTTGGCGGATCCGCCGAAGCACTGGCAAAAGTGCTTATAATTTTAAAAATAATTTTTAACTTTTTCAATTTATTATTTTTCCCCTGCCCATCTCTTGTAGTATTATATGCAGATATGAAAAAATTATCAAATTTTAATCAGACACAAAATGGTATCTTTAAATATTATGTATAATTTTGTGTGTTCACCTTCGAGATTGCGCTTACATCTTTATATCCAAATGAATTCTCGCATCAGGTTTCGTGAGCCGAGACTCCCTGCATGCTTTGCGAGTGACTCTAATGAGCAGATAATGCATTATATTGAGACATATGTAATTTGCACACTATATTTGATGATATTCCCAGCACTTCTAGCGCCATCAACCATATGAAAAAATCGAAGTGAAAGAAACCTTCCTGTGCTATTAATATCAACAAAATAACAAAAAAATAAATTATATATATTTTTATACAGTATATATTTTCCCTCCGACATTTTTTTTTCAAAATTGTAAATCCTGTACTAATATTTTAAATATAGTGGCCTTATTTATTTTATTATTTCCTCCGACATCACTAAATTTGTGCTGATAATTCCATCAACCAGAAAATTAAAAATGAGTATCTTTAGCACAGTGTGGGTCTAACTGGGATTTGAACACATAACCTCCTGATCATGAGCACAGCACCCGAACCACTATGCCACTAGCTCCACTATGGGATGTAAAACAAGCATATAATAGGTGTGATATTTGTAAAAAGTCAGCTGATTGCAATACGTTTTGACTGAAAAAGGTAGTGTATATTTTATGTGTGTGTGTGTGTGTGTGTGTGTGTGTGTGTGTGTGTGTGTGTGTGTGTGTGTGTGTGTGTGTGTGTGTGTGTAGATCATCATATTATTGTCAATTACTTGTGCCAGAAAAAAAGGGCAAGACCCTGCTCGAGAGTTAGCTCAGGAAGGAAGAACCCACTGCAATACTTTACACTCTCACTAATGAACCAATTTTCTCTGCACTTCAACACAGGAAGCCGCGGCAAGTGGTGACTTTTGTCATCCCTGTCATTTTACCAGCGCGTACAAGATTTTTTCAAAAGACAAATGAAGGTGAAGGTGTAGGAGGTGAAACCAGTTGATATTCAAATATCGAGAAGTGCAACATTCATAGTGTGGGCTTTCAAAGTTTTGCGAGCATGAGTACAACTCCTAGTAATAGTGATTCTAGGCTAATTAAAGGAAAACTCCACCGGAAAACACAATCGACGTGTTTCTTTGTACATTTAAATGTTGTGTAGTGACATTTAATAAGCAGTTTGTGTGATGTTCTGGTGTGATATTACAACTGCAGTTAAAATAGAAAGAAGGCCTGGGTGGGATTCTCAGGCTCAGGCGGTTCGGTGTACAGCAGGGGTGCGCAGTCCTGCCCCTGGAGATCTACCTTCCAGAAGGCATTCGCTCCAAACCTAATCATGCCCACCTAACCATCCAATCTATTGGATCAAGGGACTTTGAATTGTCTTAAGACCTGATTGGATCTTGCATATCACATGGGCCACATTAGGGTTGGAGATAAAGTCATCTGGAAGGTAGATCTCCAGGAGCAGGATTGAGCATCCCTGGTGTAGAGTTTGCATGTTCTCCTCGTGTTTGGGTTTTCTCTGGGTTATCCACTTTTCTCCGAAAGTTCATTCACATTAGGTAAACTATCTGTCTGTCTTCCTTTCGGCTTTTTCCCTTTTACTCGGGAGTCGCCACAGCGAAGTATCTCATTCGCACGTTTGATTTGGCAGAGGTTTTTACATCGGATGCCCTTCCTGTCACAACCCTTTTTAGAAAGGGACAGAAACACGCTGACGACTTTGCAGCTACTCTTTACGAAAGTCAGCAACGGTTCTTTTACATGAACCTCTCACCATAGACAGTGGGAGACATGGCCCGTCTTTGATAACCCAGTTAGCTGCACTGGGGGGGACAGTGACAACCCTGTGGAGAGTGGGACTTGAACCCCCAACCTTGGGATCAGCGATCCAGCGCCCTATACCACTAGACCACCACTGCCCCCATTCATATTAGGTAAACTAGCTTTTCAAAATTGCCCCTAAGTAGGTGCTCATATAAATCAGGGTTCGGGAACCTTTTCGACTGAGATAGCCAATAAACCCACATATTTTAAAATGTAATTGCATGAGAGAAGGTAAGTATGTTGGGTTTTTACACCCGAGTCGAGTGGCTCATCAGGTTGGTGCTTATCCCCAGTTTCCGTAGCGTGACGCAACCAGGAGTTCAACTCCTGGATGGGACATTAGTCCATCGCAGGTTACCATCCCAGTATATTTTTTACTGGTACCCATTTATACTGCTGGAAGTACCCAGCAGGAAGACCAAAGAGAAGATTTATGGATGCGGTGAAGGCGGACATGAAGGTCGTTGGAGTAAGAGTAGAAGATGCAGAGGATAGGGAGAGATGGAGGCAGATCATTTGCTGTGGTGACCCCTGAAGGGAACAGCCGAAAGGAAAAGAAGAAGAAGACCCATTTATACTGCTGGGTGAACAGAGGCACACTTGTGGTTGAGACCTTGCCTAGGAGTCTTAGCACAGTGGGGGGTCTCAGTGGGATTTGAACTCACAACCTCCCGATCATGAGCCCAGCACTTTAACCACTACACCACCGGCTCCACTTATTGCATGAGAGTTATACTTTTTTAATACTGAATACGTACAACCAAATAGGGCAGTGGTGGCCTGATGGTATAGGGCGCTGGATCGCTGGTCCTCAGGTTGGGGGTACGAGTCCCACTCTCCACAAGGTTGTCACTGTCCCCCCCCCCCCAGTACAGCAAACTGGGTTATCAAAAGCCGGCCTTGTCTCTCACTGTCTATGGTGAGAAGTTCATGTAAAAGAACCATTGCTGACTTTCGTAAAGAGTAGCTGTAAAGCCATCAGCGTGTTTCCGCCCCTTGCTAAAGGGTTGTGTCAGGAAGGGCATCCGACGTAAAAACCTATGCCAAATCAAAAGACGACCCCTGAAAAAGGAAAAAAAGCAAAAGAAGAAGAAGAAGAATACTAAATACAACCAAATGGAAAAGGAAGACCAGTAATTATAGAGTATTATAAGACTCTGAATTTATTTTTTTGAAACATTGTTATAACAAAATTATTCAGTATTAAGTAAAGTACTTCTTACTATGAATGCGGCTTCTGATGCTGCATGGTCTTGCTGATGGCTTTGTAGTCCGGTTGATACGTATTGAGGTTCAGCTTCATGCAGGCGTTTAGGTTTCCCTCTCTTAATCCTGTCCCTGGGTTGGTCTTGATGCTTTTTAGGTCTGAAAACGACTGCTAACATACATATGTAGAGCCAAACATGGTCAATGTGGCAAGACTCAAACACTGCAGTGTTTAGTATGGAACAGGAAGCGAGTTTCAAGTTTTCAATTAAATTCAGGTTTATTTGTATTGCGCTTTTTACAGTTGACGTTGTCGCAAAGCAGCTTTACACAGTGAATCTAAACATTTCTTATGCTTATTCTTCTACTTCTTTTCCTGTCAGATGTTCCCTTCAGGGGTCGCCACAGCGAATCATCTGCCTCCATCTCACCCGATGCTCTGTATCTTCTACTCTTACTCCAATTACCTTCATGTCCTCCTTCACCACATCCATAAATCTTCTCTTTGGTCTTCCTCTAGGCCTTCTGCCTGGTAGTTCCAACCTCAGCATCCTACTACCAATATACTCACTATCCCTCCTCTGTACATGTCCAAACCATCTCAATCTAGCCTCTCTGACATTGTCTCCAAAACATCTAACATGTGCTGTCCCTCTGATGTGTTCATTCCTGATCCTATTCATCCTCGTTACTCCCCAAGAGAAACTCAACATTTTCATCTCTGCTACCTCCAGCTCTGCTTCCTGTCTTTTCCCCAGGGCCACTGTCTCTAAACCATACAACATCGCTGGCCTCAACACCATCTTGTACACTTTTCCTTTCATTGAATTTAAACATTTCCTATTACTCCTATAAATTCCTAATGGCCGTCGCCTCTGGCTACAGTGGCAAGGAAAAACTCCCTCATTTGATGTGAGGAAGAAAACTTGAAAGGAACCAGGTCCAAAAGGAAACCATCCTCATTTGGGTGAAACCATAACTATACAAACCATATACATATGAGAAATTCATTACAGTCCAAAATGTAGTACGGTTGGTTATACAACTGTAAGTCCAAAATAATTGGAGGGAAGTGAGTTTATATCACCAGCAGAGAAAAGAGACGTTCGCAGTCTGTGAGTGCACATCTAGGTCCATCTAGGCAAGAGGGAGGGGCTTCCAAGATGAGAATTCCAGTCAGCATCAGCACACCAGGACAGATTACAGGACTCAGGAGGCAGAAGGATCCGGATCACCGGCATCCCAGAAGGAGAAAGTGTACCTCAACAAAAACAGAGTGGGGAGGGGGCCCAGGGAGAGGGGGGTGGGTTGTTAGGTATACAGTACTCATAATAGCGCAATGGAAATATAAGAATTTATTATTGCTGAGTGTAAACAGGGACTCCGGCATGACTGGTTGTGGCAGCAGAACTAAAAGAGAGAGAACCAGAAGGAAGACAGACATGAGGGCACCCTGTGCCGCTGGGCAATCAGCCAACCCACGGACCTGGGTGAGCATGTCGAGTGGGCGAGCAACAGCATCCCAACATCAAATTTTACCAGAACTTTCCATGCCCGAGACTCCCATATCTGCTCCTTTACCAAAAAAAAAAAAAAACAGTTTTGAGAATCATCTGGTCTGCAGGTTGAAGTTTTTTCATGTCTGTCCATTTGTGTTTGCTTGCCAGTTCCGTTTGCTCTCATGCAAGGCTTTCCAAATCTTCATGCAGCGCTTTGAACTTGTTCACCCACATATCTGAGGCCTTCAGGTCAACAACTTCTACCTCTAAATCTCTGATAGAGACACCAGGGATGAAGCTCAGGTTGACGTTGTCCACTGCACACTCGTGTTGATGAGTGATGAACTTAAAAAGACAAGTGTGCTCACGAAATTCCCCACAGCGTGCTTGGAATGACTGCAATAGATTAAACATGAAGCGTGCTAGATGCCGGAAATCAAAATGTTGAGTGGGGTCACTTTCTGTGCACACATCTGTAAATTCTCTCAGCTTTTTTAAAGTGTAGTAAACAACTGGTTTTGAAATCCACGGTAAAGATTTCCAGCTGGTTTTCGAATGCAAAAACTGATTGTTGAATGGATACGACTGCATTTCCAATGCCTTGCATTTTCACATTGAGTTGGTTCAGATGTTCAGTCATGTCCACGAGACAATAAAACTTGAGGAGCCACTCAGTGTTCCCAAGCTTGGGACGCTCGAGGTCTTTGATTTGAAGAAAAGTCCGGATTTCACTCAGGCAAGTCGCAAAACAGCTAAATATCTTTCCGCTTGACAGTCAACGCACTGTGCAAATCCAGACCAGGATAATTATTCCCAACTTCATCCAACAGTGCTTTAAACTGGTGATCATTTCAAGCTTGAGGAGCCTATCTCATCCAACACTGGGCGAAGACAGGTTAAACCCAATACAGCACACCAGACCATCACAGGGCAATACACACAACCACACCTAGGGACAATTTCAAAGTTAGCGAGTTAGCCCAATTGGGCATATGTCCATGAACATTTCATTTTCTGAAACCAAAATCCTAATTTGGGTCTCGGGGAGGCCGGCGTCCATCGCATCTGACTCCGGGCGAGCGCAGAGTACACCCTGGACAGCTCGCCAGGCAAACGCAGGGCGGAAATATGAACCTCACAGTACAGACGGTGAGAGACATTGCCTTTGATAAATAACCCAGTTAGCTGCACTGGGGGGGACAGTGACAACCTGTGGAAAGTGGGACTCGAGCCCCCAACCTTAGGATCAGCGATCCAGCACCCTATACCACTAGCCCACCACTGCCCTGCCTACAACCAGGACCTGAATGTCTTCTTGACGTGCTTACCACCATGACACCTGTTATATATCGAAAGAGTGGATATGTTCTTGGGCGGAAGAACAAACCGCTTCGGTATCATATATCGCACAGACTGATTGCGGAACCCTTATAGGATAATATTTAAACATATAAAATGAGTAACTCTAATAAACAGAGCACTTTCATCTGATCTTATTTCCACATGAATTTTCCTCAAGGCCAGGATTATGTAATACCACAGCGCCATCTAGTAGTCAATATGAGTAATATAAATCATGCAGATTAAGTGCTATTTCATTTCACAGGAAACTTATCCTGACCCATAAATAGTATAAATGTCTTTACTGGAGAGTGTAGGGGTGATGGAATGTTCTTAGATTTCGTATTTTATGAGACAGAGATCTTTATGCCCTTTAATATTGCTTTGCTCTTGTGCGCCCGCTCTATGCAGTGATCTGACTGCTGTGTGCCAAGTCAGATGCTCAGGTAACAGGCAATACTGCATCCTAAACTACATATTATACATTATACATATTATTCTGCTATCTGCTTACATTCGCTCAATATTACGAAAGCAGTATGAGAATAAGAAAAATCTACAAAAATAGAGTTTGCTTCTGAGTAGGCTCGAGTCTATTCGCATACCTTTGAAGACGCATAGAAACAAACCAGTACACCCAGTGACGCTCTCCAGCTCCTCCCAGAGGACCCAGTCAGGGTATATAATCCATCCAGCGAATTCTGGGTGTTCAGCGCGGCTTCCTCCCAGCTTGGCTGTGCCCGGAAAATCTCGAAGAGGCTTTCTAATCAGATGCCTGAACCACCTGACTCATTGCTGTATGTTTGGGCAGAAGTTCTACTCCAAGCATCCTACAGATGTCTGAGCTTTCTCAGTGGAGTAAACAAGTCTCCTGATTATAGACAGGCTGCAGAAGTGTTTATTGAACAATACAAACAAAAATACATTCTGGCTTGGATTCCTGTCTGGCCTGAGGCCTGCCCAAGCTGAGCAAACTGAGACGCTTACCAAACCCATTGCTCTTCCACCAGTCTAAAGCACATGTTCAACCTGAGGACTTATCCTGAGATTTCTAGCCAGCCAGAGCTTCCTTCCCGAACTGAGAATCCCACCAAACCTGAGGCTCTTTGCTCCCTCGCCAAGCTGATGGACCTAATTTTACACTGAACACAAAGACTAAACACAAGACTGTTTAACAGAGGAATAAGACTAATGTTTAGTGTCACTGCAGTGTGTGTATGCTTACATTATCTTTTTATATTGATTACTGTATTATGATTATTATTAGTAGTAGTACAGTACTAGTTGTAGTATTAGTAGCAGCAGTAGTACTATTAGTATTAATAACTATGTAATAATTATAATAATAATAATAATTATTATTATTATTATTATTAATGCATCCGTGAGGGAGGGGCCCAGGCCAGTGTCTCTCCCTCACGCCGGTCCCAAGCCCGGATAAATGCAGAGGGTTGCATCAGGAAGGGCATCCGGCGTAAAACAAATGCCGAATAAAACATGCGAGTCATATCAAAAACATTCATACCGGATCGGTCGAGGCCCGGGTTAACAATGACCGCCATCAGTGCTGTT
The DNA here is from genome assembly GCA_024760905.1 of Plotosus lineatus. Taxonomy (NCBI): domain Eukaryota; kingdom Metazoa; phylum Chordata; class Actinopteri; order Siluriformes; family Plotosidae; genus Plotosus; species Plotosus lineatus. Next base: position 12,111,450 of record CM045749.1, read on the forward strand.
AACCAACAGGGTGCTGGTGGAAAATGGACTACTGTTGGTCGAAGACATCAAAGAAGGGGAGGCGGGAGGCGTGTCCGTAGACAGAGAGAGAAGAGGAAAGGCATGAGACTAGGACTGAGAGTAGGGACTTTGAATGTTGGAACTATGACAGGAAAAGATAGAGAGCTGGCTGACATGATGCAGAGGAGGAAGGTGGACATACTGTGTGTTCAGTAGACCAGGTGGAAAGGGAGCAAGGCTAGAAGCATAGGAGCAGGGTTTAAGCTGTTTATTCGTGGT
>CM045749.1:12116728-12189228 GCA_024760905.1 Plotosus lineatus
TTCTCTCCGCCTAGTTTTATTCACTGCAACCTCAGAACCTCTATAGAGCTCAAGCTCTGTACAACACAAGAACCATTCTACAAGCTCCATATAGCACCAGAACCTTTACAGAGGCGTTGTGTATGTGTACCACCAGAACCCTTATAAGGGTTCCATACAGCACAAGAACTCTTACAGCGGTTCTGTCGAGCACCAGAACCCTTACAGAGATATTTGTAATGGTCTATAAAAAAAAAAAAAACAGATTTATAGAGGTTCTGCATAACACCAGAACCCTTATAGAGGCTCTGTATTACACCTGAATCCATATAGAGGCTCTGTGTAACACCAGAACCCTTATAAAGGTTCTGTACAACACCAGAACCTCTTATAGAGGCTCAACCTTTGTACAACACGAGATTTATAGAGGTTCTGCACAACACCAGAACCGTTATAAAAGTTTCATATAGCACCAGAGCCTTTACAGAGTCTCTGTACAACACCAGAACCTCTTATAGAGGCTCAAGCTCTGTACAACACCAGAACCTTTATAGAGTCTCTGTGCAACATCAGAACCTCTTATAGAGGCCCAAGCTCTGTAAGAACAACAGAACCTTTATAGAGTCTCTGTACAACACCAGAACCTCTTATAGAGGCTCAAGCTCTGTACAACACCAGAACCTTTATAGAGTCTCTGTACAGCACCAGAACCTTTATAGAGTCTCTGTACAGCACCAGAACCTTTATAGAGTCTCTGTACAACACCAGAACCTTTATAGAGTCTCTGTACAACACCAGAACCTTTATAGAGTCTCTGTACAACACCAGAACCTTTATAGAGTCTCTGTACAACATCAGAACATCTTATAGAGGCTCAAGCGTTGTACAACACCAGAACCTTTATAGACAGTCTGTACAACACCAGAAGCTCTTGTAGGATCTCCCTACAACACCAGAACCCTTGTAGAGGCTCAAACTCTGGACAACACCAGAACCTCTTATAGAGGCTCTACACAACACCCGACCCCTTATAGATGATCTCTACAACATCTGAATCCTTATATAGGTTCGGTACAATTCCAATACCCTTACAGAGGTGTTGAACCATGATAGAGACTCTGGACAACACCAGAATCCTTATAGAAGCTTCATGTAGCATCAGAATCTTTATAGAGGTTCTGTACAACACCAGCATGGCTATTGAACGCTGATATTTTTCTGATCTTTTACTCGTCATTTTCTTATTTTTTGCTCATGGCCATCTCTTTCCTTCTGCTTCTCTTTTGCCTTTGTGCTTTAAGTCGAGCTCACCTGTAAGCAATGAGATCCAAATGAACAGGCGAGTTTTAGTTTGAAAGCTAATCGAATCTAATTTCTTCGGCAGTCAGGCAAATTTGGAGTGAATTGTCCATATCAGCTGTCTTGGAAAAAGTTTCGGTTCTGCTCAAAATTTAGTGCAACTTCAGAGCAGTTCGAAATGCCCAGCGGCTGATTTTTGTATGTCACGCGAATCCACTCCTTCTGACAAAGAAAATCCTGTGAAACCGCTGAAGATGCTTTTCACAATAGACAGAGGAACCGCATCTCAGATCTGATTTTTGTGATATATAACAGGGGACATATTCGAAATATGCATTGGCGATGTAGTTTGTTGTATATTGCTGTGATTTCTTTATTTACTTTTCATCGAATAACTAGTTCAACTCAGATTTCCCACGTAATGTCTGATATAAAATGGGATTTTCCTTAAGGTGATCTCGTCCAAAATAAACAATAAATCCCAGTCCCCAGGTTTCTTCATAAAAACCTCTAACAGGTAATTATCTGACCTGGAATTAACAGAGGAACTTGTAGGTTTTTAGGCGTAGCTCTGCGCTCCACTATCTCAGCAAATACACACACGTCCAAATAGCGCAGGCTGAAATAGCAGTTGTCCCATAAACCGACGCTGAGCAGCTAATACTGAAATACACAACTAATTCAACCGAACCTGCTAGACTCGAGACGATCCACTGGAGGTTACACGCTAAATATAAAGGGAAACGAGCACTTGGATTTGTTTCATTTCAATATACAGTATATTCATTGTTTCAATACAATACATGACACCCAGCCAGTGCAGGGTCACGGATCCTCAATGACAATCTATATTGAAGATTTTCGATGAGATGACGGATTTTTTCTGTCACCCGTAACCGAAACCAATCAAAAAAAAAAGTTGCACTACAGTCATCCCTTGAATATCGCGGATAATGTAGACCAGACCTGGCCACGATATTCGAAAAACTGCGAAGTAGGGACGCCCCCCCCCCCATATTTCTACCATGTTGTCTCATTTCTATATGTTTTCGCGTCTATACAATATCAAGAAGTGTATATTAAACATTACACAGTTATATGCATATGTGAATACTGTAATGTATTAATATTTAAATAGAATTTATATATAAATACTGACAGCAGCTCTTCTCCGCGGTGCAAGACGTTCACAAACACTATACAGTAAGATCACAAAATCACAAAAAAATCCCGCGGGAATGTGCGAGGCAACAGCGTCACGCGTCTAAGCCAACCAGCTTGCAAGATTGCGTTGAGTGGGCAGGAGGCAATAGTGTCACGCATCTAAGCCAATCAGCTTGCAAGATTGAATTGAGTGGGCGGTCCCTGCCTGAACTGGGGAGGAGGGGTACTTCAGTCTGTCATTTGGAAAAAATGGACGCAGCCTACCTTGGGTTCCTTCCTTCCGCTTGCTTACATGTGAGTTTCAGCACGAATTTTGATTTTTTTATGAATATTTTTTCTTTATTTTATTTTTTATTAAAATACTGCGATGTACCAAGACCGCAATGCTCAAATCGCGAAGTGGCAAGGGATGATTGTATTTCACAGTGAAATCACTTACATGTGAGTACTGTACAGTTAATTGGGACCGAGATCTCCCCGCGACCGTCGAATTCCGCAAAGAGGATCACCCCCCTCCCCGACTGATGTATACGTACATGTAGATGTGTATATAGTATCAATAAATACATATTCAATGCTATAAATGCTTATAATAACAAATAAACATTCAAAAATAATGCATAAGTTGTAAATTAAAAAAAAAAATATATATATATATGTATGTATATATATATATATATATATATATATATATATATATATATATATATATATATATACATACAGATGCGCGTGCACGGACTCAAGTGTGCACCTCACATAAAAAATGTAAGTAGTTTTGTTGGGAGGTTTCGGGTTGTTTTTTGTTTGTTTGTTTGTTTGTTTGTTTGGGTTTTTTGCATAATTGGTCTTGTTTTGTGGCATTTTCCTCAACTTTTCCCCCTATTCTTCCTTAATTTCCTGATTTTTTTTTAATTTGATTAATATTTAAAAAAAAAACTCGCAGTGCACTGAAGACGCATGAATTGAAGCGCGAAGTAGCAAGGGATCACTGTATACCCTTTGTTTGTTTTTTTGTCTGTTTCCCAGACTTTTGGTCATCTCTTGCCCATGCTTTGCCTGTAATTTTGCAAGTCCAGCCTGTCTTGCAGCTTCCACATTGATCTGATATGTGAGGGCTTCTAACTTGTTATTAATAGATAAAAATGGACAAAATGAAATATGAACAAACACCATTATGTAACTGTGGATTGTGAATCATGCTGAGCAGAGGGAATGAAAAGCAACTAATGCAGTGTACTCTTTCAGATGTACCATTAATGAGCTCCTAAAGCACCTCTGCACACAAAATGTCAGTGAATCTGATTCTGAAATACTGCCACACACACACTTCCTGTTAGGTTCTTCAAAACCACCAAGAGACTAAACAATATGGGGTGTGAAGCCCCTGAAAATGTTCACGGAGCCACTACAAAAAAGTACTGAGACTCATCAGTTGATGACGCGTCATGCACTTTATAATTCTTTATTTGTTGAATAAAAGACAGCCAGGTTTATTAGTAATAGTATAATCTCGGCCATGTTGAAGATTCTAACATGTAATACACATGAAGATGTTTTACAAAGCTTTTATAAATTCATGCATCAAATTTGATTTGAATCTTTGTGTTAAGCCTCATTTACATAAGTCAAACTCCAACCACCTACACTCTCCAACAGCCACAGAGCTGCAGCATGACATTTGCACGATGCAGTGACAATATTTTTACCCTGATGTTCTGTTGAACTGGTAAAACACCCACTGAGAATATTCAGCCAAATCTAGAAACTACAGGTATACTTGTAGCATAAACACACACACACACACACACACACACACACACACACACACACACACACACACACACATATATATATATATATATGTGTGTGTGTGTGTGTGTTTATGCTACAAGTATACCTGTAGTTTCTAGATATATATATATATATATATATATATATATATATATATATATATATATATATATATATATATATATATAGATATAGATATATATGTGCACAAAATTTCAAACAGAAAATTTCAGACAGCTTTACATAAATTAGACAATAAAATAAATTGTCTGCCAGAATAAACAGTACGGCTAAAATAACAGAATAAAAGTATGAAAGTATAAAAATGATGATGATGATGATGATGATACGTCCTTCACAATGATGATAAATGATAAAAGATGTTAGTACATCTACGACAGAGAGTAAATAACATATTCAAACAATCCACAGTTGTTTGATGTTTAAGGTCAGAACCATTTTCAGACCTTTAATTTTAATTTTGGATGCCAGTGGAGCACAAAAGTATGATTCCTAATCTAAAAAATAGGAAGCTGCTTCCACACCTCTCACTGAAAAACTGATTTTAAGTTCACACACTGGATTGCCTGTTTGGCTTCCTCCTCCCATCTATGATCTTTCCACTGTGGTATAATCTTTACTCTGTTGTGATTGGGGCAGTGGTGGTCTAGTGGTATAGGGCGCTGGATCGCTGATACAAAGGTTGGGGGTTCGAGTCCCACTCTGCACAAGGTTGTCACTGTCCCCCCCAGTGGAGCTAACTGGGTTATCAAAGGCCGGCCATGTCTCTCACTGTCTATGATGTGAGGCATGTAAAAGAACCATTGCTGACTTTCGACAAGAGTAGGCTGCAAAGCCGGCAGCGTGTTTCCGCCTTGCGATGGCCTGGCGAGCTGTCCAGGGTGTACTCTGCCCTCGCCCGAAGTTGGCTGGGATGGGCGCCAGCCTCCCCGCGACCCAAGTTAGGATTAAGCGGGTACAGAAAATGAACTGAACTGAACTGTTGTGATTGGTCGCCTGAAAGCTCCACACTCTTATACTGCTGGGCCAGGAAGTCAGAAGGCCCAGTACGTCATGATGCACTATTATACCAGTGAAAAGCGTAGGTTTTCACGACCAGCTCAAACATCCCAGAGGGACGGTTTAAATATGCACTAACCTTGTTATCTGACATTGTCAAACACTGCTATTCAACACTGTGGCAACTTTATGAGACCAAACCCATTGAAAAGGCATAAGATCTCTTCCTTAATGAAACGTACTACTGTATGAATAAGCCGGTTTGAATGGGAGGGTCTTTAATCTGAATTTCAAAAAAACATGTAGAAGCTGTGTTTGTTATATTTATTAGTTTAAAGGTGATATAAGAACAGCAGTACAAATGCTCAGGCTGTGAGAAACCCGAGGAATTAACAATAAACCCTTTTTAGTCGAACAAATAGCTCAAGGTGGATTGTACCATTTTAGAAGATGACCGAAATAGTTTATAGTTTCATGTGCCACCAGAAACACACTGTATTCAGCCCAAAATATAATAGTCAGCTACAGTAATCTGAGTCACCGTAATATAGACTGTAGGGTATCGAGAAGTTAAGTCATAGATATTTTGTGGTTTCCTTTTTTACCATTATTTCACCTCACACCTCGTCCTGTCTCTGTCACAGCTCAGCTCTCAATGACAAAACCCAGGAGAAAGTCGCCATCAAGAAGCTTCACAGGCCTTTCCAGTCTGAGATCTTTGCAAAGAGGGCTTACCGGGAGCTCAGGCTGCTAAAACACATGAAGCACCAAAATGTGAGTCTTCTATTCTTTACAAATTTTTGTCTGGACTTTCATACGTATGCAAATTTTGTAAAGCCACGAGCACGATTTTATTGTCATATATGTGCTTACGTGCGCACACAAGCAACCTAACGCACACAGCGGCTCTGCGCTGACTGCCCTTACAAAAATTTTCTTGTTTGTATTTACATTCATTCATTCATTTTCTAAGTCGATTAATTAAAGTCGTAGGGAGACTGGCCCAATCTCAGCCGACTCTGGGCAACGGCAGGGTACACTGGTCAGCTTGATGGGTCATCGCAATTGGCCAACACTCACATAACCATTCTCACTCATATCTAGGGATGACTTGGAACAGCCAGTTGACCTACTGTGCATGGTTTTGGACTGCGAGAGGAAACATTTGGTTCTATTATTCTTACATTTACATTTATGTAAGATGCTTTTAGTTAGAAGTTATATTACAGCCTTTAGGACGTGCCTAAATATTTATATTATTGTATGGCATGCTACCAAAAAATAAGTCAAAGTTTATTTTGATCTCATATCATTAATATACACTGTATGTTTACTCTACATGTCTAGTTGTAATATAATTTATTATTTCTTTCATTATCCATTCTACTTACCATGTTTAGTCATGTATAGTCTCTCAGGAAAGCATATGCCATGCCTGAGTGAATGGATAGGTATACCACATTACAGGGCAGTTGTACTAGAATGTTAAAATGATAATACCATACTCAACGTGATAAACACCCAGGGCGCTTTAAAAATTGGAGTAGGTGGGTGCTTATAAAAATGTTACCAGCGGAGTGGAATGGTAAGTGCTTATTACCATTGAGGTGGAAAACATGAATAATAACAGAACAATAAAAGAGTTTTACTGGTATATTTGTTATTCATTTTGTGGTATCAACCAAACTACTTACATGAAAGCTGAAAACGAACAGAAAACAGCATAAAATTTTAATAAAAGACCCCTTACTTTTCCCTCCCGGTGCTCTTCCTTTAAACATTTCCTAGGAAGTAAAATCGAGCCAATAAACACGAATGTCAACTTTAGCCCATGCCATGGTGAACCAATCAACACAAACGTAAACAAAAGCACATGTCCATGAATGTGCTTAACTTTATGAAGTTAGTGAGCAGGAGAATCAGGCGAAAAATACTTGTCATCACTTTCTGATAGGTCCATATCTGGCGCATTGCTCCATTCATTCAGAGCATCCCATAGTTTTGCTGTAGCAGTTTATAATGGTTCATCAGTTGTTGGACATTTACCAAGAGAACACAGCAAAGTATTTTCCTGTTTTATTTTTTAATACAACGGAACAATCAAATGTGTTGTTACTGATGAACATTATAGACATTCCCCAGTGGCAGGGGGTCTTGAAATACTGTGTAAACTCACTTTTACAAGCAGTGAACGCCTCATTTTACCTTTACAGAGACTGATCGAATAAAATTGGTAAGTTTGATCTACGTACCTCATGGGCGGGAATTAAACATAAGATCAAAAACACCAGGGGGCTTAGGGGGCTTATTGGAGCAGAGCGCTTATTATGTCGAATACAGTAATTATTATTATCCAAGTTAACAGATAGAAATGTATGAATATTTAATTCTTTCATTTATTTTCTAAACTGCTTAATCCCAATTAGGGGATGTTAGAACCTATCTCAGCTCACCAGTCTATTGCAGGGCCAATGCACACACAACCATTCATATGCTTACTTGCACCTAGAGGCAATTAGAAACAGCCAATTGGCCTAATGTGCCTATGTTTGGGTGGTGGAAGGAAATCAGTGTAGGTGTAGGAAACCCAAACAAGCACAGGGAAAAGATGCAAACTTCACTGCCTAACTGAGTCAGGGACTCGAAACCAGGACCGTCTTGCTGTGAGGCAGACGTGTTACCCCACCATGCCGCTTGTAAAATTCATCAGATTTTTTTTTGTTTTTTGAAAGACAAACAATTTTTGTACATATGATATTCCTGTGATTTTCATTTGACATATAATCACGGGTGGTGCATGGACAAGGTATGTGACTATTAATCAAGAAAACGCAGATTCAAATCCAGGTTAATGCCACAGCCATCCATGACCGGGAGTCGTTGGGAGCTAATTGGCTTGGCTTTCACTGGAGGAATGGATGGCATACACTCACTTCCTTGTCACTCACAGAGATCATCAGCCAATCATGGCGTCTGTGAGCTCATTCATGCTAGGGGGAGAATAGCGCTTTCCCTCCTAGTGTGTTGGACCGCCCCCCAAATAAACATAAGCCGCGGTTTGAGAAGAGGTGGGTGGATGGCATTGCATTTCATGGAGGGGGGGTGTGCATGCTTTCGCCTCTCCCTGGTTGGTGGTGGTCATGTGATGGGGACAGCAATACCCGATGGTGAAGACTTGGATTTGACAAAATTAGGGAGAAAATGGAGGGGAAAAAAAGAACCCAGTCAGTTGACAGACAGTTGACTTGTAACTTAACCTAACACTGTTGTAAAAATACAAGTAAAAATTTAAGGAAATCATATGGGCTTAACATGGGGCAAAGGTCTCAAACTTGTGGTCCATGGGTCAAATTGGGCCCATCAATTTATTTTATCTGGCCCGCAAGAGCTTTTAAAGACTATGAATATCGTACATTGTTTGATTCGACCATTACCAGGAAACCTCTCATCATCCTTCCACTAGGTCGGGGCCGACCATTTTTAAGCAAACAAGTAGTCATTCATGACTGAATGAAGACATCATGTCAGCTTGTCGCTGTTCAGCGCCATCAGAAAGTGCAATTGAATAAAGGAAAAGAGACCAAATGCCTAAATCAGTGGTCCCTGGATACGGTCCGCCTCCACATTTGGCCCGGCCCCCTGAACAATACCAGAGATTCTGGCCATGCAATCAAGACTAATACACACCTAGAACATGACACCCTATTCCACCCTTCTGCCATCTGTGCCCCTATCTGCACCTTTCATCCCCCCAAAAAAACAAAAATCCTAGACTCTCCCCTGTCAGATAGAATGGAATAATGGTGAAAAGGTTATGGAAGAGAATAATTGCAGGGTATTTAACCTGCAGTGGACAACCAATTATTTTTTGTTCAGTGCAAAGAAAAGGTTGTTTGTATCATCTGCCAAGAGGTTGTGTATTCAAAGAGTACAACCTGTGCTGACACTCAGAATCTTGTCATAAAGACGAGTGTGATCGCTTGCAATGCCAAATGCGAGTAGACAAACTCTCAAAGCTAAAAAGTGGACCATTAGATCAGGAGAAGACATTTGTACGCCATGCTCGGCTGAACCAGTCATCTGTTCGGGCAGCTTTCGGGTTTCTCCATTGATAGCAAGCAGTGTTTTCTTTTATTATTTATTTCCTGACTTTTTTCTGTGACGGTCCCGGAAAGGGTTACTATATGTGAGCCACTCCACCGAAAGTAGGCTCTTGTGTCCAAAAATGAAAAATTAGATTTTTAGACAGTCAGATAGAGGAGGCCCAAAGCTGCAAAATTCAGCAAAAAGTTTGTCAATACCCTGAAAACTGACCGAGCTATGCCATTTCTTTTGTCAGCATTCAACTAAAAATTTCAAAAGACGTTTTAGAGAAAAATGAGCACAAAGATTGCACTTCTTCCAAGATCATTAGTCCTTAGCAACCAAACATTTTTATGCTCCTCAGCCATATAAACTTTTAGAAAACATGTCTAGAAGAGTTTTAGGAAGAGATGATAAGAGAAATCATCCTCATTTTAATCTGACATGCCCTTTTAAAACCCATAAGTCACCGTGGTAACCCCCCAAAATTAACAAAAAAAAGACTATTTTTTTCATTTCCATTTATTCCAATAAGATCAGTATGTATCTTTTCGACCATTATATAAAGGTTCAAATGCCTTCAAATGATACTGATTGATAAAAAAAAACCACTGTCAGGTTCAAACAATCACACTGAAATTAAGAAAATGATATATAAGAAAACTATATAACAAAACTCTCTGATCTCCTTATACAAGTAAGCTTCATCAACTCTGCCCTCGGAATTATCATCTTCATCTTTTTCCTGCTCAGCAGAAAGGATCACATCTTCTTCACAAACAACCACTCATGCACACTTTTATTAACAGATGCCTCTTCTTCATCAAAATCAAAATCTTCATCAACACAGTTGGCATCATCATCATCATCATCATCATCATCAGTTTGTTCATCTGTAAAAGGAAAGAAATATTTAAGTATTTTTTAGGTCTTGACCAATTTTCGTACAAAACTAAGCAATCCACGATCCAGCATGTCCAGTCCAGACAAGATTATACACAAATCAAATAATCAAAAAAATTCCATAATTGAATTTTGCATGCAGAGAAAAATACTCACCGGCAAAATAATCTTCAAGAACGCCAAGCATTCCAGCATCTGCAAAGCCCAATTCTCGTGTCGAATTTAACATCTATACTAATGCTGCTAGACATCACAGATGACATTTCACTCTCCTTTTCCAGAAATTAGTTTTCTTCACAATCTTGTGAATAAATTTAATGACTGTTATTGACGAGAAAGATGGAGATAAATTCAGCATGCAGTTAAACCAGAAGCAGGAAGTAAAAACCGGAAGTTAACGTGTGACGGGCACTGCGCATGTGCAAGCCCGAGCTGACCAATCAGTGTGCTCATTTCAGATCTTCCTTTGCAACTAGTCTGAATTGTTTATGAGCATATCGTCTTCATAACCTTTATTTTATTTGCTGAAATGACATATTAATATCAAAACAGTATCCAAAATGGAGGGACTACTTCACGGCCTTTCTTCTGGTGTATGGATTATAGTGTGTCTTGTACCGAACTCGGTGAATAATTGTAACGAAAACGAGTAAGTTTTGCTACTGTTTTTATCTAGTTTTATGAGGGTACTGTACTCGTCATAAAAATGGGGGAAAAGACATTTTTAGTGAGTTTTAGTCGATTTCACGTGAGCAAGTGATAGTTGAATACTTGTTGTAATAGTTTAATGAAAAATCCGAATTTCGATAAAAATGGACCATTTTTACTTTTCTGGCCTTTATCTCAAAAATAGTCTCTGCGACATGCACCTACTTTCGGTGGAGCGTCTCACATATTTGGTTATGCGTGGCTTACTGGAAAAGAATAAATGTTTATGTTTAGGCAGCCCTGTGATCGTCATATTTTTTCTGTTACAAACTGACCTTGGCTCCCTATCAGAGAAGTGAAATGTTATGTGGCCCCCGCATGAAAAAATTTGGGGACCCCTGGCCTAAATGATTCATTTTGCGATGCAAATTTCATGTTATAATTCAGCAAACAATCACATATAAATTTAGTGACGTGGCCGTTGGTGAAAATGAATTTGACACCCTTGATGTAGGGCAATGTCCTCGGAATTTGCCTAGTTTTCTATTATGGATTTGTTGTGTGGCGAATGTGAAGAGGCTTTAATTAAAAACTGTGCCTGCTTTCCGATCAAGTCGTAAATAAAGCAGATCAAAGTCTAGATATTCCACTTCACGTTTTCTTGCTGCTTAAGTTCACACAGATTCCCTCGGGCTATAAATCTGCAATGCACTGAGAATGTGCTAAGACAAGTCTCTTCAGGTATACAGGCACAGTGCAACTTCAGTAAGACATCACAGTGTGAGACATTTCATCATATAGTTATTTTATTGTCAACATGTATGGCAACTTTGTTGTTATCATGAATGTGTGATGTGCAATGTAGAACAAAGTTGACACACCTCCGATAAAAGTCAGGTTTTAGTAATGGGTAGAGGGTTGCTGGTAGACTTGGGAACCTACCAGAACAGCAGAATTTTATCTGTAGTTAATCACAGTTCATTTAGTAGACAGTGAATGTGTTGAGAAATTCTGAATACTGTGACACTCTGTGTGTGTGTGTGTGTGTGTGTGTGTGCATGTGTGTGTGTGTGTGTGTGTGTGTGTGTGTGTGTGTGTGTGTGTGTGTGTGCATGTGTGTGTATTTCATCTGAAATTCCTCTTTATCTCTTACTCTCTGATCCAGGTGATAGGACTGATGGATGTGTTCACCCCCGCAACCCGCTTGGAGTCTTTTCAGGACTTGTGAGTGAAATTATTTACTATGTTCGCTCATAGCGAGGTCTCATCATAAGCTCAGCAGACTATTACCATCAATTATGTAAATCAATTTTGAGATAGTTATTCTTGGTAATCGTATTTCGTTTACAATACAATATACCACAGTGCTATTAAAATCTCTAAATGATGCTGATAGTAGGTGTTGAAGCAAAAATTCACAACCACAATACTGCCAGTAATTCACAGGCTTATACTATGAATGCACTCATAATAATACATAATAGTTTCTATAGTAACAGCTAAGTGATGGAGGTATAGCAGATGCTCCACATATTCAAGAAGTACAAGGGATCTCTCACTTTCTGTGGTTAATTGGGACCGAGATCCCCACCCGATCATCGAAATCCACTAAGTAGGATCCCCGACTAACGTATACATACATGTATATGTGTATATAATATCAATAAATACATATTCAATGCTATAAATGCTTATAATAACAAACATTAAAAAAATAATGCATAAGATGTAAATAAAATATAAATACACACACATACAGACGCAGGTGGGCGTACATGAACTCAGATGCGCACCTCACAACAATAGAACTAGTTTTGATCAGAGATTTTGGGTTGGTTTTTGTTGGTTTAGGGGTTGTTTTTGTTGTTGTTTTTTTTTGCATAATTGGCCTTGTTTTTGTGGCATTTTCTTTAACTTTTTCCCGATTCTTCCTTAATTTCCTTATTTTTTAATTTGATGAATATTTATTTATTTATTAAAAAACCATGATGCACTGAAGCCGCATGAATTGAAGTGCAAAATAGAGGGGGATCGCTGCAATACTAAACAAATTGAAACTGTTGTTTCATGAAAGAAATCATATATCATTGATATATATATATATATATATATATATATATATATATATATATATATATATATATATATATATATATATATATATATTGAAGTGTTCTTATATGGAGACATTTTATATTTATGCAATGAGTCATGAATGTCACTGCTATGTAATATCCAGTATGTTTTCTCTCCTTACATGTTAATAAAGTACAGTGGGACCACACCTTACAAAATTAATCCGTTCCAGAGCCTTTTGTTAACCTGGATTTTTCGTAAGTTGAACCGCATTTTACATGTAAAACATGTGATTCGTTCCAAGGCCCCCAATACTACCCCTAAACCCTTTAAGAATTATGAAAGTATACCTTTTAAGCCCTCCTTCTGCTTCAATATCGTACCGATGGTAGACGGGTTTGGCCATATTCCTTTGCGATATCACTCAAATGCATGCCACGAGCACGTTTCTTCTTCTCACTCGCACTGGAAATCACACGCGCGCGTGTGTGTGTGTGTGTGTGTGTGTGTGTGTGTGTGTGTGTGTGTGTGTGTGTGTGTGTGTGTGTGTGTGAGTGCAAGTGTGTTGACCATGTTTTCTTAGCAGAGTTATAATCTTACAAATGTTTATGGAAGGTTAAAAGCCTGAGTCAAGAAATAAAGCATGTAACAACAGTAACTCTGTCCTTTACACGAAAAGCATTATGGGAGATGCAGCTCCATAGTAGCCAATGGGAGGGAGCTGTGTCATCCCTCCTAGCCAATGGGATGCCAGCGGGGCAGGATGTTGGGAGATAGACAATGGGAGGTAGGTGCATCATCCCTCCTAGCCGATGGGAGGCCAGCGGGGCGGGATGTTTGAACTACTAGAGCTATATCCTCTAATATCCTAGTAATGGAGTAGCCAATCAGAACACACAATTACTCATATACAGTGGGTACAGGTAGAATTAATATTGTATATACTGTATGTTATTTTGGCAAATTTCTTTGCTAAAAAGGAATAGTACAGTAAAACCTCCGCTGACGAACGCTTAAGCTCACGAACTTTTCGCCTCAAGAACATTAAATTTGCGAACATATAGTCTCTGCTGACGAACTAGTTTTCGGCGGACGAACCAAACCACGCGGTCGAACAGCGCCACGGTGGTGGCCACGAGAAGCTGACGCACGCTCACGACGTCACAGTTCGTCACCCCCTTTCTTTGAGTGTGGAAGTGGTTTGTGTTTGATAGACATTTTGGACCATATTGAGTGTACTTTTGCTATTATGGGACCGAAAAAGACCCCACCACAGGCGGAGATCATTGAAAAACACGAACGAGGTGTGCGTTTGTGTGACTCAGCGTCCCAGTACCAGTACGCTAAGTCTACCATTGCTCCCATCCTTAAGAACAAGGAAGCTATTAAGGGTGCGTGTATGGCTAAGGGTGTTTCCAAACAGTAGGCGTTTCCAAACTCTCCTTCCAAACAGTAAGTCCCTCCCTCTCTCCTCCTCCCACTCCATTCCATCAAGCCGTCAACTACCATCACAAAGGTAAATAAAACCACTTTATTATACAGTACAGTTTATTTCTTTAATTACAATACAATAGACATTTATTATACATAAAATAAGGTATATTTTTGTGTAGTTTTAAGGCTTATTTAGTAGAAAATTATGTTTTATGGGGACCTGGGAACGGATTATTCTCATTTTAATGGTTTCTTATGGGAAATAAATGTTCGGAAGACAAACTTTTCGCCTTACACACACTTTCTGGGAACCAATTATGTTCGTGAGCTGAGGTATCACTGTACATTTGAGGATATGCTGTTGATGTAAAATAATCAACTCTTACATCACATTTACCCCGGGTTGACCCCCCCCCCCTTTTTTTTTTTTTTTTATTCCTTACATGGTATGTGGGTGGAGCCAGTGGTCTTTAGGACAGTGGTGGTGACCACTGGACAGCTGAAAGTTGTGTTGTTTTTTGCTACACTGGTTAAGAAAACAAATACATTTTTTGTTTTTAGCTACCTGGTGATGCCGTACATGTTCACAGATCTTTCAAAAGTGCGAGGTCTGCTCTCAGAAGACCGTGTGCAGTTCCTGGTCTACCAGATGCTCTGTGGATTAAAGGTAGCAAAATTCCAAATACATAGTCATTGACTCACACTTTGAACTGCCACTAGATGTGAGTGTGAGTATGAATGGTTGTGGTTGTGTGTGTGTGTGTGTGTGTGTGTGTGTGTGTGTGTGTGTGTGTGTGTGTGTGTGTCCGTCCTACGATGGACTAACGAGTTACTTAGTACAGCGCTTTTAACCAAAGTCAGCTGAGATAGGCTCCAGAAAAATGAATGAATTTGTGTTCAGTTCCTAATACATATTTTGGAAAACCTTGGATTAGCTTTACCTCTGGAACAAAGTGCTGGCAATCATCTAAAAATAAATACCATCCAGAAAACCATGATATGTTTTCTTTGTCAAATTATACTATGTTTTATATCTGTGTATTATCAGTGTTGAATTGTATTGTGCATCTCACATTTCTTCTGTTGGCTTTTTGCATCTGAGCCATAGCGGCTCATTAGGCCGGTGCTTATCCCCGGTTTCCGTAGCATGAGTTCAACTCCTCCTGGATGGGACGCTAGTCCATCACAGGTTACCTTCCCGGTATATTTTTACTGGTTCCCATTTATACTGCTGGGTGGACAGAGGCACACTTATGGTTGAGACCTAGCCCAGGGGTCTTAGCACAGTGGGGGTCTAACTGGAATTCGAACACACAACCTCCCGATCATGAGCCCAAGCACCCTAACCACCATGCCACCGGCCCAACAGGCTCACATTTCTTGGCTCCACCTTATTTGTTATGTCTTCTTTCTGCTGTTACTATAGATTTTGTCTCATCATGATGGAACATATAGTCCATATATCTGTTATGGTACCAGTTTTAAGTTGGATAGCTTTCCTAATGCAGCCCTTCCGATTTATTCAGTCTGGGGACTGACACCTCAGTCCAGTGTCCGGGCAGTTCACACTCACATTGACATTTATGGGCTATTTCAAGTAGCAGGTTACCCTAACCTGTATGTCTAAAGACCGTGCTGATTTTCCTGTTTTGGGTCATGGAGTGATAAGAGACAAACCCAACTGACTGTTGGTGAAAGGTGTGGTACATCCTGAACAGATCTCCAGTTCACTATAACACCAACACAACCAAACAACCCCTGACAGGGGAAAACCAGAATAGTCACTTAGGCCTGTCTTTGCAATGTGGGAGGAAACCAAAATACCTGGAGGAAACCCATACAGGCACGAAGACAACATGTAAGTGCCACGCAGTAATGCCCTTGGCAGCCACAAGACCTGAACTCAGCAACTTCTCGCTGTGAGGTGGGAATGCTAACTATCCCACTACCACAACTCCAACATGCCCTCTGGGATAAATTAGATTTGAGAGTTCACCAGTGCTGTTCACTAAATAAATGTAATGATTATTTCCCTATATTTTGCACATCTGGAATATAAACAGTTCGGATAAATCATTTGAATTTTTAAAAGAAAATCAGTTTGAAGTCATACTGAAAGTAGCATTGAACACAACTACTTGAATAACTCGTGTTTTTTTATTTTTCTACATCTCTCCACAGTACATTCACAGTGCTGGCATCATTCACAGGGTAAGTGTTTGGTATCAGATAAACAGCATCTGTCACAGATCACAAATTCATCAGATTGACTTAAAGTGACTTAATGATAAATATCATGTTTGCTGCTTTGCTGTTTCTCCAAGGAAGAGCATTTTAGCCTTCAAATATAACTACATACAGTAGATTTAAATTCTAATAACAAGTTGTTTTTATTCTTATAAAATGCTTTTGATCACAATTTCTAATGCAGTATAATATTAGCTGCTCTTTCTAATTATGATTAATGTAATTGAGGAATTGAAACCGTAGATAGATTCAAGGTTTTTCCCTGTAAGGATCACTTCCCAATATGAGAACTTTCCCCAAAACAGACCAGCAGATTTGATTTCAGTTGAAACTCAAGACCTTCTCGTTTACCCTTAACAAGATGTAAGGGTATTGGATCAAGGGCATCTTTGAAGCACTGGCCAGAAATTACTAATAAGAGATGGGACACAGGGGGTGGGGTTTCACTTTAGAGATGCAATAGAAAAGTGACTGATGCAAATTGTGTGTGTGTGTGTGTGTGTGTGTGTGTCGGTGTGTGTGTGTGTGTGTGTGTGTGTGTGTGTGTGTGTGTGTTTTGTGATTTTTGAAATTTGCATCAAGAAGTTTGCTGGCTCCACATACAAGGGAATATTTTGCAGCTTAACCCTGGCAGTGCCAAAGCCAGGAAAAAAAATCGGCTTTACGTTTTTCTTTTAAAAATTTTTTGTGGAGACCTCTATAATCTGCATATAACATATAAGGTTATATAATGCTATTTATTTGGTAGTTTCTGCATTCAATATATAAAAAAGTAATAATTTCACTAAAAAAATGCATGCCATATTGAGCTTTAACATTGGGCACTTCTAGGGTTAAGTACGTATATCCCACGAAAGTCTTGAGAACATCGTACGATAATTTGCAAATAATTTGTGATCGGTTTGTGGATGTTTGGTAATAAAAAAGCCGAGCGCTTATGACAAAATACATGGAAGAATACAGATGCCGGCAAGTCTAAACTTTTCGTGTGGAAGTCGCCAGCTCGTCGCATCAAATGAATAATTTGCCAGCAAACCGACAACTTTGCGACTTTTCCATGACTGCAGACTGTTTGAGAAGAGTTCGAGACTACTCTGAGTCAGAGCCTCATTTTGCGACACTCGCAAAAATTCTTTAACATATTTACATTTTTTTGTTTTAAGTTTACCAACCAGGTGACCAAAATCCGGTGCCATGAATGTCAAACGACAAATTTGAAAATATTTTAAGTATAAAAAGCAATAGCTATGAGTTGCCATTTGCACTGTGATGAATTGCCTTAGAGTCAGTCATTTTACAGTCATGCACTCTTTGGGTTATCTGCCCGGAAACAACATGTTGCTGTTCCACTATTATGCCAGAGCAAGCGAGGGCTATCTCAAGGCTGCCCATGACTTGTAGCCTGTCGCTTTAATCGTCATGCCAAAAACAGTTTGTATTTCATTTATTATGTGCTGCGCAGCCCATGCATGGTGATATTACGTATGCCAAATGGATTCCATCCCGGACGAGCCCCCAATTTTGTTACGTATGGAATTTAGAAGATGAAATTTCCCCGTGAAACCAGCAAAGCACGACAGACCACGACATAAACTATATACAATTTAATAATATGAACAAAGTAAGGCAAGATAATAACTTAAAATTCAGAGACGGTGCGCGCGCTGGTGGGGAAAGGCCTGGAATCCTGCTTGTCAAAAGAAAGAAATGATGAACATCATCGCGTGGGCAGTGGGTGAACGTGGATGATGGACTTTGGCGATGAAGTCCCGAACGACGAAACTTGGGTGACGCCTTGATTCATGATCCGCCTTGGATGAGGTGATCCGCCGCGATGAGTTTCCTTAGATCATCCATGCGCTGAAGAGACCCGAAGAGACTCCTTAGGTGATCTGTCTGAAGAGACCTGAAGAGACATATAGATTCCCTAAAGTTTCCAGAAAGTTCCATTCTGGAAAATTCCACATCACCTGAGCTGCCACCAGGGCGCATGGGCAACTAGGTCTATGCTGATAGTTTCCCAAATGGAAAGTTCCAGACCCAATTTGACCATGCAGGCAAAAAAAAAACAACAACAACAGTGAACAGGGCCAAATAGCTTACCAACTAAAAAGTGTTCCACCATTTACATGAAATACTCTTCTTCTTTTCCTTTCGGCTTTTCCCTTCAGGGGTCGCTACAGCAAACCATCCGCCTCCATCTCACCCTATCCTCTGTATCTTCTACTCTTACTCCAACTACCTTCACGTAGTCCTTCACCACATCCATAAATCTTCTCTGTGGTCTTCCTCTCGCCAACCTCAGCATCCTACTACCAATATACTCACTATACCTCCTCTGTACATGTCCAAACCATCTCAATCTAGCCTCTCTGACTTTGTCTCCACAGCAAAAAACAACCTTCGTTCTTATTGAACTGTTTACTTAAAAGAATCCATCACAGCAAGAAGGTCTTCATAATGTGGCCATCATAACACAAAAATAAGTGATTATTACATGCAGAGTCCACATATAACAAAAAAGCTTGTCTATGCTAACTGCAGCATTAGGGAGTTATGATCTGAAATGAAGGTGCGAGGGTATTTCTCGCATATTTTTTATTTCTTTATTATGCAAATACGCTTTAACATTCCAGAGACAGTTAGGTCCAGTTAAAATAGTTTAGCTTTTGAAAACATTCATCTTAATCATTTTTAATGGCTAGCTAGAACGGCTTTCATGCTAACCCTGCTTTATGCACCAGTTGGCTTCATCTGGCCCAAGGGTAATTGTGTCAGGCCAATATTCTTGAGCTTTTGACTTTAAAGTGGCCCTGAGGAGGCATAAATATGGTCTGGCAGTGTCACAAGATTTATCCAAATTTTGGAAAGTGATTTAAAAAAGCAGCCCCGTGCACTTTTCTCTTGTTTTCTGCTATTGCAAGAGGGAGCGGCTATGATTTTAATTCAGGAAATATTCCATTGTCTTTATTAAGAAGGTCAGCTCTGTCCTTTCACATAACTCAGGGACAGATTTCAGTTTTCTGTCAGATGTTTTCTCAATAGTTTTTGAAGGTTTTTAATCAAAGAATGTAATGCTATGTAGAAGAACTCATTCTGTCAATATACTTTGTGCGCATGGCTTCTGGGCTGTAAGCAAATATTATCCCAATAGCAGAACCCAAGGTATTGTTGAGTCAGGTTAAAACCATGTCCGTTTACTATAGCTTCACTGATGTGGAAAATAATAGTAAGTCAAATTTGAGTGAGACCCAGAATTTTATCATTTTATCATTTTAAATGTGAAATGAACCCAAACGTTGGTGTATTGTGATCTGGAATAAGTGTTCCAGATCATTGGAGAGCGGTACTATACATATAGTGGAGCCGGTGGTGTAGTGGTTAGAGTGTTGGGCTCATGATCGGGAGGTTGTGAGTTCAAATCCCACTGAGACCCTCAATGTGCTAAGACCCCTGGGCAAGGTCTCAACCACAAGTGTGCCTCTGTTCACCCAGCAGTATAAATGGGTACCAGTAAAAATATACTGGGAAGGTAACCTGCGATGGAATAGCGTCCCATCCAGGAGGAGTTCAATTCCTGATTGCTTCATGCTACGGAAACCGGGGATAAGAACCGGCCTGATGAGCTGCTAGGCTTGGGTGTAAAAACCCATAGTTAATCAATACTATACATCCATTAGAACGTCCCATGGGGATTAGTGAGTTATTGAGCATCAGCCATGGATTGCCGGACAATTATGCGAAATGACTACCAGCTAAAATGGGAAATGCGAGCTTCTGAGACCATGAGTGTGCTCACGTTCTGCACAGAAGAATACGATATCTCTCCATATCTTGTTAAGTGATTGAAATTAGGCAGGACGGTGGTGTAGTGGCTAGCGTGTCCGTCCCATGGTAAGAGGCTCCTTGGTTTTAGTTCCGGCCTTGGGCTTTTCTGTGTGGACTTCACATGTTCTCCATGTGCTTGCTTAGGTTTCCTCTGGGAACTTCAGCATTTTCCCAAAGTCTAAAAACATTCACATTCAGCTAATTGGCTGTTTCTAGTTGCTCATAAGTGGGAGCATAAGCGTGAATGGTTTTGTGTGTGTGTTGGGTTGCCCTGTGATGGCCAAGCTATCTGAGATGGGTGAAATTCATGCATTTTCAGATACAGTATGTTGAAAGAAATGCCCAGTTTCCATCAGATGTAGTTATTGTTCACATGCCTGCAGCATGCAGGAAGCAGTTTCTCTTATGCGTAATGCTGTCTCTGCATGTTTGGAATTGTAGAGTATTTGCTCTATTGAAATCTGAATGTGCAGTTTCACAGTTCTGCTTTACGACATGCGTGACATCATCCAAACTGTGTCGTTGCGGTTTTATTCTCTATTATGTAGTTCTTGACAAGCTTCACAGGTGATCATTTTATGAAAAAGGTGGTATGATAAATTCAGATCTGTAGAATTAATTATGATGTAGATTTACTAGTCCGTTAATAACTTTGCAAAGCATAACGCATAACTTTGTAGATTAGTTTTAGGCGCAGTGGTGGCCTGGTGCTATAGGGCGCTGGATCGCTGATCCTAAGGTTGGGGGTTCGAGTCCCACTCTCCACAAGGTTGTCACTGTCCCCCCAGTGCAACTAACTGGGTTATCAAAGGCGGGCCATGTCTCTCACTGTCTATGGTGAGAGGTTCATGTAAAAGAACCATTGCTGACTTTCGTAAAGAGTAGCTGCAAAGTCGTCAGCGTGTTTCTGTCCCTTGCTGAAGGGTTGTGTCAGGAAGGGCATCCGACGTAAAAACCTACGCCAAATCAAACATGTAAATCATTCGCTGTGGCGACCCCTGAAAAAGGGAAAAAAGCCGAAAGGAAATCTCTCTTTGTAGATTAGTTTTAATCAAGTTACTGACGCCAAGTACACCCATATTTTGAGTTTCTTCCCATTCCTAATATACCAGAATCAGATTTCTTGGCCACTGATTATGTCTCTCAGGTGTGCAGAGAACTGGATGAGCTGGGTGTACATGGGTAGGATCTGTTAAATAGTGGGGGAGAAGAGAAGTACATGGTAGATGTGCATGCTTTTATCCCTGGAGGAGTAAGAGGTAGGAATTTAGGGGATGTGTAATACAGGACGAAGCTGACTTTTTGGCTGAAGTTCGTCTCTCGAACTCATAAAAGATGTCATGTAATTGATTCTAGGAAAACTCACCAAGGTTCAGTCATTTCCAGTGATGTCAAGTTTGTGTTATTGTGCACCATTAAACATTAATGTGCAAAAGGGTGTTTATCGTGACTCTCATATTACTGTACCCAACTCCTTTACTTTATCTAGTTATGAAAGGGTGGACAGTAATGAATACATTTACTTGAGTAATGTACTTGAAGGGTTTTGTTTACTTTCTAGGAATGAAAGACAATGCTATAAATGAAATGAAATGAAATTCACAACAATGTCTTTCTGAAACCATTTGTTTACTCCTATACTTGAGTGTCAATGTCCCCTTCATTGGACATGATGACACTATTAAACATTGCCATGTTGATGAGAGGGAGAGGGGGAGAGAGAGAGAGAGAGAGAGAGCATGGAGAGAAAGTGCAGAACATTTGGACTCTGAATTTTCACTTTCTACAAATCAGTGCTGCGCTGCCAATTTATCTCAAATACACAAGATTGTTCCTCCGATCTCATCGCCTTTTTATTGCTACTGTTATTGTAAACAGACACGGAAGCAAAATAATATGTAAAACAGGTGAATGAAAATTGAAAGGCCTGTGAGCTGGAGTATTTTTTCCAGAATGAACTGATAATAAAATATAAAACACACGGTCCTGCTGTCCAGGGTGTACCCTGTCCTTGCTTGGAGTTGGCTGGGATGGGCTGCCAGCCTCCCTGTGACCATAATATGGTTTAAGTGGTTCAGAAATGACACTCCCGTGCAAAAATGGGTCAAAGCAGATTTCAACTCTGGAATTAGATACTGAATTGTACCTGTAGATATCTCTCACTTCTGGCTCTATTTTGAGTGAGTTATCAAGTTTGTGATCCGCTGGATCAGTTGTGGGAGGTTACCAAATTATGAATCATTTTTACAGTGGGATGAAAAAACAAGCCAGAAAATATTTTGAACAATGTTGGGTACCAGGATGTGTTACTTTAAATTTCATATCAAACATTTCAATCTTTTCATGAATTTATTTTGCATATATTATGTACAGGGTGTGAATTTCCCTGTTCCTGTTTTTTCCCTCCAAACACTTTGCTGAGCTTTAATGGTACAGGTTTCATGAGTGATGATTTTTATTCTTGTTTATTTCTTCTGACTGGTGATTTGTTATAATTCTTTTTTCAATTTAAAGTTTGTACATTTTTCCAGAGGTGTATAAGCTGTTCAATAGTCAGTGTAAAAATTTGGAAGGGGCAGTGGTGGTCCGGTGGTAAGGTGCCAGCTTACCAGTCCCAAAATTGAGGGTTCAAGTTCTACTGTCAAAGGTTGTCATTGCTATCCCCCAGTGGAGCTAAGTGGACTATCAAGAACTATTGCTGACTCTTGTCAACAGCAAGCTGTACAGGTCCTTCTCAAAAAATTAGCATATTGTGATAAAGTTCATTCTTTTCCGTAATGTACTGATAAACATTAGACTTTCATATATTTTAGATTCATTACACACAACTGAAGCCTTTTATTGTTTTAATATTGATCTCAAAAACTTAGCATATTTCATCCGACCAATAAAAACGTGTTCTTAATACAAAAAAAGTCAACCTTCAAATAATTATGTTCAGTTATGCACTCAATACTTGGTGGGGAATCCTTTTGCAGAAATGACTGCTTCAATGCGGCGTGGCATGGAGGTAATCAGGCTGTGGCACTGCTGAGGTGTTATGGAAGCCCAGGATGCTTCGATAGCGGCCTTAAGCTCATCCACAGTGTTGGGTCTGGTGTCTCTCAACTTTCTCTTCACAATATCCCACAGATCCTCTATGGGGTTCAGCTCAGGAGAGTTGGCAGGCCAATTGAGCCCAGTAATACCATGGTCAGTAAACCATTTAGCAGTGGTTTTGGCACTGTGAGCAGGTGCAGGTCGTGCTGAAAAATGAAATCTTCATCTCCATAAAGCTTTTCAGCAGATGGAAGCATGAAGTGCTCCAAAATCTCCTGATAGCGAGCTGCATTGACCCCGCCCTTGATAAAACACAGTGGACCAACACCAGCAGCTGACATGGCACCCCAGACCATCACTGACTGTGGCTACTTGACACTGGACTTCAGGCATTTTGGCATTTCCTTCTTCCCAGTCTTCCTGCAGACTCTGGCACCTTGATTTCCGAATGACATGCAAAATTTGCTTTCATCCGAAAAAAGTACTTTGGACCACTGAGCAACAGTCAAGTGCTGCTTCTCTGGTTCAAAAGTGGCTTGACCTGGGGAATGCGGCACCTGTAGCCCATTTCCTGCACGGTGGCTTTGGATGTTTCTACTCCAGACTCAGTCCACTGCTTCCACAGGTCCCCCAAGGTCTGGAATCGGCCCTTCTCCACAATCTTCCTCAGGGTCCGGTCACCTCTTCTGGTTGTGCAGCGTTTTCTGCCACACTTTTTCCTTCCCACAGACGTCCCACTGAGATGGC
This sequence comes from Plotosus lineatus, assembly GCA_024760905.1. Lineage (NCBI taxonomy): Eukaryota > Metazoa > Chordata > Actinopteri > Siluriformes > Plotosidae > Plotosus > Plotosus lineatus. The sequence goes on from CM045749.1 coordinate 12,140,990, forward strand.
GTGATACAGCACTCTGGGAACAGCCTATTCGCTCAGAGATTTCTTTCTGTGTCTTACCCTCTTGCTTGAGGGTGTCAATGATGGCCTTCTGGACAGCAGTCAGGTCGGCAGTCTTACCCATGATTGCGGTTTTGAGTAATGAACCAGGCTGGGAGTTTTTAAAAGCCTCAGGAGTCTTTTGCAGGTGTTTAGAGTTAATTAGTTGATTCGGATGATTAGGTTAATAGCTCGTTTAGACTACCGTTTCATGATATGCTAATTTTTTGAGATAGGAATTTTGGGTTTTCATGAGCTGTATGCCAAAATCATCAGTATTAAAACAATAAAAGACCTGAAATATTTCAGTTGGTGTACAATGAATCTAAAATATGTGAAAGTTTAATTTTTATCAGTACATTACAGAAAATAATGAACTTTATTGCAATATTCTAATTTTTGAGAAGGACCTGTATAGTGGTCAGTGTGTTTTTGCCCTGTGATGGCATGGCAAGCTGTCCAGTGTACTCTGCCCTCACCAAGATTTGGCTGAGATGGGCACCAGCCTCACTGCAACCCTAATAAGGATTAAGCAGTTCATAAAATTAATCAATAATTGAATGAATGAATGAACATTTAGGTACCTTTTTTAGCATCTATACTTGAGTAATTTTTTGTTTAAATGTTGCTTTTACTGCATGCACAGTACTTTTGACTTCTTACATTTTTCAAACCAATCATTATTTTAGTTTTAATACAATTGATCAATGTTCATATTTAATAAAGCAAAAAATAAATGAATAAATAACAGAATGATTATTAATAACAAAACTAAATCCAAAAAAGAGGCTCATACACTATTGTTCAGACTTGCACAGAATAAAAATCACATGGTCAAAGTCAGGGAGGTAGATTAACTTGCAGTTAGGTAAATGTTTGTGGAGCAAACACTAAAACAAGAATCTTGAAAGAGCATTAAATTCAATTCAGTTCAGTCTTAATTGTATAGCACTTTTTACAATTCACATTGTCACAAAATATCTTCATACAGTAAATCAAATTTGGGGAAAGAATTTAAGCTTATGACTTTAAATATCTTTCTACAATCCCTATACTGTACATCCTTTATGAGCAAGGCTGTGGTGACAGTGGTGAAGCAAACCTCCCCAGAACATGAACTGTTTGAACTCACGGGGAAATCATGGCCTAATGTTTAGAGAAGTGGATTTAGGACAGAAAGGTTACTGGTTTGATTCCCTGACCTACAGCAAAAATAGCTAGTGGTGGGTTGGGCCTCCACCTATGCATTCCTTCACCTACACGACTGAAGTGCCCTTGAGTATTGCCCCTAACCCCCAACTGCTCTCCAAGCTTGGCAATGTGGCTCGTGTGTGTGTGTGTGTGTGTGTGTGTGTGTGTGTGTGTGTGTGTGTGTGTGTGTGTGTGTGTGTGTGTGTGTGTGTGTGTGCGTGTGTGCTCACTGTCTCCGTGCATATGTGCTCACTTTGAATTAGTTAAAATGCAAAGTCAAGTTTAAATTGTGTGATTAATACAGTATATCAAAATCAAATTGTACTTAAACTAAAAAGACAGGTAAAAACTGACCTCATTCATTTTGGTTTCATGCACAACAGTATTGAGTATCTGTCAGCAATTATATGCACAGAGGCTAAATAATAAAGAGCATTAAAAGGAGCAACAACTTTAATCAATATCTGGATTGTTGTTTTGCTTTCAGGATCTGAAACCAGGCAACTTGGCAGTGAATCAAGACTGCGAGCTGAAGGTCAGTAATTACTGACTTTTTGAAAAAAAATACTGGCAGAAATATATTGATTTTTTTGGCTTTGGGATGACTGACGTCCTTTTTATTTGATGGTGGTCATGGGGTTGCACAAAGATTTTAATAGTATTTTGTATATGTGGCTACAGATATTGGATTTTGGCCTGGCAAGGCATGCAGATCAAGAAATGACGGGTTATGTTGTGACAAGATGGTACAGAGCGCCTGAGGTTATTTTAAATTGGATGCACTACAACCAGACAGGCAAGAAAACATTCCTGTTTATTTAACGTTTCAGGTTCACTGATTAACCTCAATACTGTTATTGTAGCATCTCAATTGATGATGTAATTTGTAAATGGTCTTTACCTGTTGCCTGCTGCTTAGTGGACATCTGGTCGGTTGGGTGCATAATGGGAGAAATGTTTAATGGAAAGACACTCTTCAAAGGAAAAGACTGTATCCTTCAATAAACCATTTATAACCATTCAGTATTCTTGCTTTACCATTTAGAAACAAGTACTGTATTCGACTTAATGAGCACCCTGCTCCAATAAGCGAACCCCCCTCCATAGTGTTTTTGCTCTTACGTCTAATAACCGCCCATGTGTACTGGTGGCAAAATGGTAGATCAAGCTGACCAATTTTATTCGATCAGTCTCTGTAACCGTAAAATGACGCGTTCATTGCCTGTAAAAGTGAGTCTACATGGTATTTCAAGACCCCCTGCCACTTGAAAATGTCTATAATGTTCATCAGCAACAACATAGTTGATCGTTCCGAAAGGCTTTAAAACACAGGAAAATATTTTGCTGTGTTCTCTTGGTAAATGTCCAAAAACTGATGAACCATTAGAAACTGCTACAGCAAAACTATGGGATGCTCTGAATGAATAGAACGATGAGCCAGATATGGACCTATCAGAAAGTGATGAATATTTTTCACCTGATTCTTCTGCTCACTAACTTTAAATTTATGAAGACGTTCATGGTCATGTGCTTTTGTTTATGTTCGTGTTGATTGGTTCAACATGCCATGTGCTAAAGTTGACATTCGTGTTGATTGGTTCAACATGCCATGTGCTAACGTTGACATTCATGATGATTGGCTCGATTTTACTTCCGGGAAACGGTTTAAAGCAGGGGTTCTTAATGTTTTTTCTCCAATTCCCCACTTTTTAGTGAGCCAACTCTCCATTTCCCACCACAGCATCGGTCTTTGACAAATTCGATTTTAACCCATGCAGTGTTTCGTACGTAAATATATGCTTTGCTTTTTTGTGCCATTTTACGGCCCTTAATTTTTGTTTGCATGTATTATATTTTTAGTAACAGTTATCACATGGAAATAAAATACATATGAAAAGATTCGTGATGCTTTTTCTCAATTTATTTGGCCCATAAAAAACATACAAAAAAATGCAACACTAGACGCATACAGGTTAATGAGACTTTTGCATTTGTTTTGCCTTGACGAGTGCCTCAATGTTCGGTTCTACTTTTGAAATGGCGCAGCACAAATCAGATTCAAGGTCAATCAGGCGGTTTCGCGATTTGGTTTTGATCTCAACCATGCTCGAAAACGCCGACTCGCACAGGTACATGGAGGGAAATGCAACCAGTAGTGTGAACGCTGCCACAGCAACGCGAGGATACGAACCATGCATAGTGGCCCAGAATGCGTTCAGGCTGTTCTCCGCAAAAACAGCCTTTGCTGCGGAGTCATGCATCAAGTCAAGAAACTGGTCTTTGATGTCTTCTGCTTCCTTCAGGAAGTTGTCAACTCGAAAACTGAAAGGATCCCTCGTGAACTCCATCATTGGGTTGTCGCTTTTGAAGTCCGGAAAATAGTGCTGAAACTCGTCCAGCAGCCTGTTGAGGTGGATGATGGCTTCGTTCTTGAGAACGTTGCTGATGCCACCAGCAGTCTCGCTGATTCGTGTCAACGTTGGAAAAGCCGTTGCGCTGCGGCCAGTATCGAACTTGCCTCGCCACAACTCAAGTTTTGAGATGAAGGCGTTCACTTTGTCTCGATGCCCGATTATATCGGAGTTTGCGCCCTGTAGCTTGCGGTGAAGCTCATTCAGGTGACTGAACCTGTCCGCGAGAAATGCCAGCCTGCACTGGAATGCCTCATCGGAAACAGCAGCTTTCAGATCTCCTTTGTTCCTTTCTTCCAAAAATTGTGTAACTTTGGGGAGCAAATGCACAAACCGATTTAACATGTCGCCTTTCGACAACCAGCAAATGGCAGTGTGGAACAGCAGTCCTTCATAGTCGGATTCCATATGCTGGCACAACCGTTGAAATAGTCGAGTGTTGAGGGCGCTCACTTTGACAAAATTCACAAGCCGGATTGCCGTCTCAAGCGCTTCTTTGAGCAGTTGTGTCATCGTCCTTGATGCGAGCACTTCTCGATGTATGATACCGTGCAGGGTCACCACCTTGGGATTCTTCTGCTTCAGTAGTTTCACGACTCCAGACCTCGCACCCAACATAGCAAAAGCCATATCTGTGCAGGCATGGACGAGCTTTCCCCAGTCCAATCCTTCCTCCTCGAAAAAGGCGTCGACAAGCTACATGACGTTGGCGGCTTTGGTTGTTTCCAGTGGGCGGCAAAACGGCAAGTCCGCTTCGATGCTTTGGTCGTGGACATATCGAACGAAGACAATTAGTTGAGACAAATTTGCCACATCCACGGACTCATCCAGCTGAATTGCAAAGACGGGAGACGCCTTGACCTTTGCCAAGAGCTGTGACTTGATGTTGCACGACATGTCGAGGATGCGGGACTTGACAGTGTCGTTGGACAGAGAAACTTGCTTCATCTTCGACACCGCAGATTCACCAAGCAAAATGCCAGTGCACGACACAAGGCACGGCTGTATGAGTGTCTCACCAATGCTATGTGGCTTCTTCGCCTTCACCACCAGCAGAGAAACAGCATACAATACGTGTACTATTGTTTTTGACTCAGTTTGAAATTTTCCGCCCTGGTCCATCCTCATTTTCTTCAAGTAGTTTGCTTTCAATTCAAAAAACTGCCTCTCCTTGCCAACGAACTCGGGGCGTACATTGGAGAGGTGTTTCTTCAGTTGATGGGGTTCATCGAATCATTGCTGAGTGTTTTGTGGCAAATGACGCACTGCGGCAGCTGCTCATTACGCCCTTCCAAAAACGTGAAGCCGTAGTCCAGGTAATTGTCGTCGTACTTTCTTTTCAGCATCTCGATCTTTGGGGTATGTATCTGTGGGATAAGGAAAAAAAATTCTGCAAGCTCCGCACTCGGAGGATTTAAATCGAGAAAATGATCGTTTTCAGCACTTTTGACGTTATATAGCCTGGGACTGTCCAACAAATGGTTCATTGATACAGCTTAGTCACAGCGGCACCTGTTGCTGAATATTAAACTAATATTAACAAGGGCTCCCTCAAAAATCTCCATGACCATTAGGCTTAAATGAAAGGTTGCAAAATATAGGCTAACAATGATAAATAGGTCTGTGGAATCTACAGGTATAGTAACTTAACAAATTTTGAAGCAGTGGTTCTTCTGTCCGACCGGTCATTCCCCACTTGGCAACTCCGCCATTCCCCACCTGTGGGGAATTCCCCACAGGTTAAGAGTCTGTTGGGTTTTTAGAACCGAGCCTAGTGGCTCATCAGGCCGGTACTTATCCCCGGTTTCGGGTAGCGTGAAGCGACCAGGAGTTCAACTCCCCCTGGATGAGACGCTAGTCCATCGCAGGTTACCTTCCCAGTATATTTTTACTGGTACACATTTATACTGCTGGGTGAACAGAGGCACACTTGTGGTTGAGACCTTACCCAGGGGTCTTAGCACAGTGGGGGTCTCAGTGGGATTTGAACTCATAACCTCCTGATCATGAGCCCAATTCTAAGAACCACTGCACAGGTTAAGAATCACTGGCTTAAAGGAACAGCACCGGGAGGGAAAAGTAAGGGGTCTTTTTTTTTTTTTTTTTTTTTTTTTTAATTATGCTGTTTTCTGTTTATTTTAAGATAAGTGATTTGGTTGATACCACAAAATGAATGACACAAATACCAGTAAAACTCTTTTATTGTTCTATTATTATTCATGTTTTCCACCTCGATGGTATTAAGCACCTACCGTTCCACTCCGCTGGTAACATTTTAATAAGCTCTCACTCACTCCAATTTTTTAAGCGTCCTGGGCGCATATTACGTAGAATATGGTATGTGGAATAATTTAGCTCATTACAGGCTGATTAGTTGACACCTACCAAAATAGTGGTATGTTCTTTATTATGAGTCTCTTGGAGACGACCAAATGTTTCCTGGAGTCTAAGCCGAAAGAAAAATTTTATTTATTTGAGTGCAGCTAGAGCTCGCGTGTTTCTATGAGGAGTCTGCATGTTCTCCTTCTTTTAGGGCAGTGGTGGTTCAGGTTGTTAAAGCTCTGGGTTTCTGATCCAAAGGTTAGGGGTTCAAGTCCCAGTACTATCAAACTGTTCCTGTTGGGCCATTGAGCAAATGGTGCACAAAAAATGTAAGTTTCTCTTAATAATTTTGTCTGGAAAATGTATCAATGTATTCCTGTGTGTGGGTTTCCTCTGGGTACTCCAGTTTCTTCCCACAGTTGAAAGACATGCACATTAGGCAAACTGCCTGTTCCAGATTGTGCCTGTGTGTTGAACCCGCAATGGTCTAGTGAGCTGTTCAGAGTGTACCCTGCCTTCTCTTGGTGTCATCCGAGATGGGCTCGGCCTCTGACGATCCCAAAGTGGTTTGGTAAATGTATAATTGAGTCTTTAGTACTTTAAATATACAGTATAGTATTCTTTAATCTCTGAAAATCAGACATGGACCAGCTGGTGCAAATCATGAAGGTAACAGGGACACCTGGTCCAGAATTCATCGAGAAACTAGAAAGCCAGGAGGTATGACAGATTGTCTACAGTGTTATCTTGTAATAGTAATGTACACAAATCAGCCATAAGAGTAACACCATTTGACTGGTCTGTGTTTTGACAGACCTGTATACTGCATCCTGCAATGCACTCTGTCTTCTATAATTCCTTTTTGCCATTTATAGCATAAACAATTTGAGCAGTTTGGGTTACAGCAGCTCTTATGTGAGATCAGACCTCCTTCAATACATCAATCCTGGGCACATCGCACCTATGACACTCATCACTTTACTGGTTGTCCCTCCTTAGACCACATTTGGTAGGTTCTTATTACTGCATTCTAGGAACAAGACCTGCCAGTTTGGAAATGAATAGATCCAGTCTTTTAGCCTTTACAATAGCTCCTTTGTCAATCAAGTACCACCGATTGAATGCTTGCTCATTTTTCCTGATTCAGGCATGTGATTCTTCCGCGAAATATCGGCATTCCGATTTTTTTCATTGGCCAGTTTAAAAAAAAAAAAAAAACGAGCCGAATATGTCAAAATAACCTTTTTCGCTTTTATTCCGTTCTGAGTTTTGCATAAAATGACCTCTCTTGAGACCTTACTTATGACCTTACTTAAGACCATGATGTTATGACCTCTCTTGAAACGTTACTGCTGATTGGCTGATGTTGATTGGTTGATGATTGGCTGGTGTTGAAACATGTTAAAACATGTACGTAGACCTACACACACCTCTTCCAATCTGTTGAGCTATCGAAAGGATGTCGGTGATCGAGAGAAGATTCTGCTCGAATCAAAGAAATAGATAAAGGCGTGAAAAACAAGTTTAGGTGGGAATGGATGGAAAAAGAAACCATAGCATTCGTCGGTAAAAAGAAGGTAATGAATTTGTTCGGTGACTTCTTTCGCAAAATCGATCGACGTGGGAAGGCGTTGTGTACGTGTTGTAACGACACAATCGACTACGGTGGAAGGGCTTTTAAGGCGTTTGATAGCCACGCGAAAAGCAAGAAACGTCAAAAAACTGGAATTAAGGAAAACAAATTATTCAATTGCCAGAAGATTCCAGAACCCTACGGACTTAACCCTTGGTTTGCCGTTCGACCAGAAACTTCTGTGCAAAGAAAAGAGCCAGTGAAACAACCAGTACCTGTCGCCGAATTATTGTGAATGCATGCATATTTTAGGTGTAGGACGTTCAGTGTTTACTCCGTGAATTGAATCAAATGAGCTGAACTATGGTCACTGAATCATTTTTCTGCTGTTTAGAATAAATAAATTATTGCCGCATTAACTCACCAGTTTTTCGTAATTAACTTATGTAAATAGGCATTGATATTCAGTGTTTCTAAACAGCAGCGGAAGTGTTTGCTCGTGTAATTAGCCCATTATTATTGGAAATGTAAAACTATGAATCTGAGACTCGACCGAAACACCTCAGCATCCAGAAGGACAACAAATTTTCTAAGCAGCCTCCAGAAGGACATTTCAGGCTGCACAAAAGGAAACAAGAACGTGCCATGCTAAAGCACTAAACACAAAGAACCATTAATTCAAAAAAGTTATGTCATGTATAGCATGTCATAACATGACATATCTATAAGAGTGTCTATTTGATTTGTGACTGTGACACTTTTATTAGTGTTGGAATCCCACATGATAAACCCACAAGTTGAGGTACAGTATGTATATGTAGATAAGAAATTAAACTTTCTAGAGCTCTTTCAGTGTCATGAAATATCCTTTTCCTCTTCTGAAATGCTTAAAACCTAGGAGCTTGGGGAGGGGGTGCTTTGCCCCCTTGTCCCCCCACCACCACCCCACCAGGGTCTCACCGTGGACCCGACTGCACCCCCCCTCCAGACTTCTGGCTGATTTTCAGATATTTTGGTGATGGTCAAATCACATACCTGCTGATTCCAACAATACTTTCAAGAACAGACAGTTCACTTTCTATCTAATACATCTCGCCCCTCATCAGGTGCCACTGCAACGAGATAATCAATGTGATTCACTTCACCTCTCAGTAGTCATAGAAGATTTGATGTTATGGCTGATTAGTGTATATGTACAGTATTGTATTGAGTAGTAATATTATTAATACAGTGATACCTCTGCTCACGAACATAATTGGTTCCCAGAAAGTGTGTGTGAGGCGAAAAGTTCGTCTTCCGAACATTTATTTCCCATAAGAAACCATTAAAATGAGAATAATCCGTTCCCAGGTCCCCATAAAACATAATTTTCTACTAAATAAGCCTTAAAACTACACAAAAATATACCTTATTTTATGTATAATAAATGTGCTCTTGTATTGTAATTAAAGAAATAAACTGTACTGTATAATAAAGTCGTTTTATTTACCTTTGTGATGGTAGTTGATGGCTTGATGGAATGGAGTGGGAGGAGGAGAGAGGGAGGGACTTACTGTTTGGAAGGAGTGTTTGGAAACGCCTACTGTTTGGAAACACCCTTAGCCACACACGCACCCTTAATAGCTTCCTTGTTCTTAAGGATGGTGGTAGACTTAGCGTACTGGTACTGGGACGCTGAGTCACACAAACGCACACCTCGTTCGTGTTTTCAATGATCTCCGCCTGTGGTGGGGTCTTTTTCGGTCCCATAATAGCAAAAGTACACTCAATATGGTCCAAAATGTCTATCAAACACAAACCACTTCCGCACTCAAAGAAAGGGGTGTGACGAACTGTGACGCCGTGAGCGTGCGTCAGCTTCTCATGGCCGCCACCGTGGCGCTGTTCGACCGCGTGGTTTGATTCGTCCGCCGAAAACTAGTTCGTCAGCAGAGACAATATGCTCGCAAATTTAATGTTCTTGAGGCGAAAAGTTCGTGAGCTTAAGCGTTCGTCAGCGGAGGTTTTACTGTATATGAAAGACATGCAACAACTGGTGTTTACACAATATTTCACACTCAACATACTGTATACATTACTTAATTTTGTTATGTTGGCTTTATCTTCCTCATAAAGTGATGATTGAATTTTCAAAGATGACATTGACTATTATGTGTATAAATTGGCATTCTGTGCCGTCACTTTACTGCATTATAAATGATATTTAAATATCTTCTCTTTCACAATGCGATACATCATGTATGCAGGCAAAGAACTATGTGAAATCACTTCCCGTTTATCCTCGGAAAGATTTCTCAACACTGTTTCCACGGGCTAGTGAACAAGGTAAGCCGGACAAAAAAAAAACAACAAAAAGATAACAGATTTATAGGATAAAAAGGAAATGAAAAGAGTGGTGTGTCATATTTAAATTTTAATTTGAAAGATTTTAATTGTTCCGTTTCGTCTCTAGAATGTACATGTCGTAATTATTACTAAATTATTATTGCTATTATATTTATAATTATATTTTTTACACCATCATCAATTAATGCCCAATACTTCCTGTTGCGGGATAGGGCAGTGGTGGCCTGGGGGTAAAGTGCGCTGGATCGCTGATCCTAAGGTTGAAGAACCATTGCTGACTTTGGTAAAGAGTAGCTGCATAGCCGTCAGCGTGTTTCCGTCCCTTGCTAAAGAATTGTATCAGGAAGGGTATCCGACGTAAAAACCTATGCCAAATCAAACACGCGAATCAGATGATTCAGTGTGGCGACCCCTGAAAAAAGGAAAAAAGCCGAAAGGAAAAGATGACGACTTCCTGTTGGGGGAATTTCCACAGACATTTGAAAGATCATACAGTCATCCCTTGAATATCGCGGATAATGTAGACCAGACCTGGCCGTGATATTCGAAAAAACGCGAAGTAGGAACGCCCCGCCCCCTGCCCCCATATTTCTACCATGTTGTCTCATTTCTATATGTTTTCGCATCTATACAATATCAAGAAGTGTATATTAAACGTTACACAGTTATATGCATATGTAAGTACTGTAATGTATTAATATTTAAATAGAATTTATATATAAATATTTTAAGTACTGTACTCATCTCTGACAGTTGATCTTCTCCGCGGTGCAGGACGTTCACAAACACTACACAGTAAGATCACAAAATCACAAAAAATCCCGCGGAAATGTGCGAGGCAACAGCATCACGCGTCTAAGCCAATCAGCTTGCGAGATTGAGTTGAGTGGGTGGGAGGCAACAGCGTCCCGTGTCTAAGCCAATCAGCTTGCGAGATTAAGTTGAGTGGGCGGTCCCTGCCTGAACTGGGGAGGAGGGGCACTTCAGTCTGTCGTTTGGAAACAATGAACGCAGCCTGCCTTGGGTCCCTGCCTTCCGCTTGCTTACATGTGAGGTTCAGCACGAATTTTGAATTTTTTATGAATATTTTTTTTATTTTATTTTTGATTAAAATACCGCGATGTACCAAGACCGCGATGCTCAAATCGAGAAGTGGCAAGGGATGACTGTACTCTCCCTTAATCTCTTTAAAGAACTTGTACGTAAAATATAGACTCAGTGCTCTTGTGCTGCCAGACATTGTGAAAAGTAATGATGCAGGAGTGGCACTAATTGTGACAAATAGATATACAGGGATCCCTCACTTACCACGGTTATTTGGGACCGAGATCCCCCGCGACCACCAAATTTCACGAAGTATTATCAAGCTCCCTGACCTACGTATACATACATGTATATGTGTATATAATAGCAATAAATACATATTCAACACTATAAATGCTTATAATAACAATTAAACATTCAAAAATAATTCATAAGATGTAAATAAAATAGAAATGCACACATATACAGACGTACGCGTGCACACACTCAGATGCGCACCTCACAAAAATGTAAGTAGTTTTGATTGGAGGTTTTGGGTTGTTTTTGTTTGTTTAGGATAGTTGTGGGGTTTTTTGCATAATTGGCCTTGTTTTTGTGGCATTTTCTTTAACTTTTTCCCCTATTCTTCCTTAATTTCTTTATTTTTTTTAATTTGATGAATATTTAAAAAAAACACACACACAATGCACTGAAGCCGCATGAATTGAAGCACGAAGTAGTGAGGGGTTCCTGTATATGTTTGTGTGTGTGTGTGTGTGTGTGTGTGTGTGTGTGTGTGTGTGTGTGTGTGTGTGTGTATGTGTGTGTGTTTAAAGCTACTGGAAAAAAAAAGTTAGGTTTTTAAGTAAAACTACTTTTTAAAAAAAGCATTTTTTCCTCATAATTAAAACAATAGCACTTACCTGTTTTTAAACTCAACTGTTCAATTGCTCCTCGTTGGATGATTTTTTTTTTTTCTCCTCCAATTTTTGTAAACCCTAGAGGCTGTTGTGCGTGCTAGTTCCAGGAGATCAGTCATTACTGAGGTCACTGAAGTCATAGTCTCCTCCGTTCTGACATTTAATATGAAAATAGAAACTAGAAAATAGAAACTTAGATTTTGGGAAAAATGAAGCATATATGGTTAGCGAAATGACTTCGGGGCCAAAAGGTTATTGGTTCGATTCCTGCAACAGCAGGAAAAATGTGTTTCCATGGGGGAGTAAGCTTCACCTTCCCTTCCTTCCAGGAGATCAGTCATCACTGAGGTCAATGACGTCATAGTCTCCTCCGTTCTGACATTTAATATGAAAATAGAAACTTACATTTTGGGAAAACCGAAGCATAAAGATTAGCGAATTAACTTCGGGGACAAAAGGTTGTTGGTTCGATTCCCGCAACAGTAGGAAAAATGTGTTTCCATGGGGGAGTGAGCTGCACCTTCCCTTCCCACTTATAAATGGCTGAAATGCCCTTGAGCAAGGCCCCTAACCCCCAACTGCTCTTCAGGCCTCTCCAATATGTGTGGCAGCCCACTGCTCCAAGTGTGTGTGTGTGTGTGTGTGTGTGTGTGTGTGTGTGCTCATTTTGGATGGGTTAAATTCAGAATCCTTGTGGGATTAATACAGTATATCAAAATAAAATTAAATAAATAAACTACAGCTCTTGACAACATATGCATGACTTGATTCCAGTGTGTTCTTAATGGGGATTACACCTTGTTACGCCTCAATGCACTCCATTTGAGCTACAAGGAGCCACTTGTGTGTTGCAGTTCATGCTTTTCCAGGTCAAAGATAGAATTGGAATGTTGCATGTTAGAGCTTGTCCAGGGTTGATGGGATGACTTTGTGTTAGTTTAAGGTGGAAACTATAAAATCTTAGATGGGAATGGTCCAATAATTTGTTGATTTTTATTATCATTCTATGGTGAATACTTTTTCCATGTTAATTTTAACTAATGTGATATTTCTTCCAGCGGTTGATCTGCTAGAAAAGATGCTGGTTTTAGACACTGATGCCCGCGCCACTGCTGATGCTGCATTGGCCCACAGTTATTTTGATGGCCTGAGGGATCCAGAAGATTGTCCAGAACCAAAGCCATATGATGACAGTTATGACAATGCCAAACTGCCCCTAGAGGAGTGGAAGAGTAAGTACATGAGACAGTTAGTACAGTAAATTAAATATTAGTGATTACATGTAGAATTAAACAAATACAATAACTCACGGTGTAATTTAAATAGCATGACTTCATATCTTAAATCAAAATCCCATCCATTTTACATCATTAAACCCCAAATAATTGCCTCAAAGAAACCTTGGTAACACATATACAACAGTGCAAGCAGAAACTTTATATATATCACATCTTTCTCGTTCTGAGTTTTAATTGGTTTAGTATGCATATCAGGTATGTTCTTCATTTATTTAAAAAAAAATGCATTATGGAACAAAAGTGCCCTCAGTACGCTGAGATGGTCAGGTTCTTACCAATACATAGGGGCTCCAAGTTGCACAACAGAAAAACATTAATTTTATCAATGTTCTGGGATCACAATTTAGAATTTTGATGTTCTCAGTGCCTTCCATGGCCAGGAATGCAAGAGACTAAAGTTGGCCGTGTTTTCAGGGAGGGTATGATCATACTGTCTCTCTTCTGTCTAAGCCTACACCAGGGGTCGGGACCCTATGGCTCGCTAGCCAGACGTGGCTCTTTTGAAGACTGCATCTGGCTCTCAGATAAATCAGGTGCCCTTTCTTAACAGAATAACTAATACAAAATTTTGCTGTCCTTTAAATAAAGATGCAGAAAAAAGACATTAAATAAAACAAAACATAAATAAATAAATCTCACGCATTTCAATCTATACATCTATTTTCAATGCTACTTGTCGCTGTGGCGCGCAGCGGAGAGCCAATCCTCTCTGTATTCCAGTGTGTGGGTGGGGTCGATACCTTGAAACTCTAATTTTATTGGATTATATGTGCAACAGCAAGTTGCAACATGCGCAAGTTGTTTTTGGGTAAAGAGATAAATTTCCTCATTTTGATCAGCTCATGTGCAAGAAGCCAAGCAGAGCTGACAAGCAAAACAAATGGACAGAATGAAAAAACTTCAACCCGCAGACCAGCTGATTGCCTTGGGACGTGCTTCCTGTCACATAAACACTGCAGCACGTGAATCAAGTCGTATTGACCATGTTTGGCTCTACACACACTCGCAAGCAGTCCTTCTCACACCTGAAAAGCATCAAGACCAACCTGCCGTCACGTGTAATAGATGGACACCTAAACGCCTGCATGAAGCTGAACTTCAGCACGTATCAAGCAAACTACAAAGCCATCAGCAAAACCATGCAGCACCAGAAGTCGCATTAGTCGTAAGAAATACTTTTATTATTAATAAATAACTTCGTTATAGCAATGTTGTTTAAAATAAATTCAGAGTCTTCTTATACTCTAAAATTGTTGGTCTCAGTATTAAAAAATATATTTGGCTCTCAGAGGATTAGATTTTAATTTTTTTTTGACTCTCTTAGTCAAAAAGGTTCCCCTGGCCTACACTTACATACAAGCGATGTCTATTATGTGTGTATATGTTCTTACCTCACAGCAAGAAGGCCTGGGTTCGATTCCCAGCTCAGATGTTTCTTTGTGGAGTTTGCATGTTCTCCCCATGCTTGCGTGGGTTACCTCCGGGTACTCCAGTTTTCCTCCTACAGTCCAAAAACATGCACTGTAGGCAAGTCTCCCCTAGGTGTAAATGGTTGTGTGAGTGTTGGCCCTGCGATGGTCATAGCGAGCTGTCCAGTGTGTACCCAACTCTTGCCCGATGTCGGCTGAGATAAGCACCAACTTCCCTGAATCCCTAATTAGGATTAAGCGGTTCAGAAAATGAATGAATGTATGCATGTACAACAAAAGTTACTAAAGACCATATATAGTGTATATACTGTATTTATATACAGTCATTCATTTTCTGAACCACTTAATCCTAATAAGGATTGCACTTAGGCTGGCGCCCATTCCAGCTGACTTTGGGAGATAGAAGAGTGCAACCTGGACAGCTCTAGAAGTCATCACAGGGCAGAATTACGCTGACAGTTATGTAGCCTATTCTTTATGAAAGTCAACAGCAGATGATGAACTGACGGCCTGGATAGATAAACATAATCTGGAGGTGTAGCCATACGACACTGACTAACTATGAAAGTCAACAATGGATCTTTTACATGCCTGTCACCACAGACAGTGAGAAACATGGCTAGCCTTTTATAGCCCACTTCGCTGCACTGGGGTATATTTATATGTACAGTGGAGCCTCAGAATCCCAGCGCTCTAGAGTCCGAACAAATCGGAATCCGAACAAAAAATCCGTGAGTTCTTCCATCCGGGAAACCAAACAAAAACCGGAAGTCGAACTCGAGAAACGCGCGGGAAAAAACGAGACCAAGAGGGAGAACCATTTCTCAAATATGGCCAGCGTCACCCATGCCTTCGTGTTGGCCATCCATATAACGGGAGGCGAACGCTTTGTCACATTCTTCAAGGCTCGAGGGTTAGCTGCCCGGTACACTAGCAGTGGCTTCAGCTTGAAGGTTCCATCAGCATTCTCGCTAAGCAGTAGGGTTAACCGGTCTTTAGCCGCTTTAAATCCGGGCATGGGCTTCTCTTCACGGCTAATGTAGGTTTTTTCTGGCATTTTTTCCAGAAAAGAGCGGTTTCATCTACATTGAAGATCGGCTTTGGGGAATAACCCTCCTTTTCTATTATCTCTTTGAACACTTGGGGCCGGTGGCGTAGTAGTTAGGGTGCTGTGCTCATGATCGGGAGGTTGCGAGTTCAAATCCCACTGAGACCCTCACTGTGCTAAGACCCCTGGGCAAGGTCTCAACCACAAGTGTGCCTCTGTTCACCCAGCAGTATAAATGAGTACCAGTAAAAATATACTGGGAAGGTAACCTGCAATGGACTAGTGTCCCATCCAGGGGGAGTTGAACTCCTGGTCGCTTCATGCTATGGAAACCGGGGATAAGCACCGGCCTGATGAGCCACGAGGCTTGGGTGTAAAAACCCAACAGACTTTGCCTTTGAACACTTGGGGGAAGCGTTCGGCAGCTGAGTTGTTTGCTGATGCTGCCTCTCTGGTCATGGCTATGTGATGAAGATTGACCCGCTTCTTAAAATGGGCAAACCAGCCATGGCTGGCAGAAAAGGTTTCTTTGGCAGCACTTTCCCCTGTCTTAACCTTAAGGTCTTCCAAGAGCGATATGGCTTTTTCTTGAATCAGCATAAGGCTCAAAGGAATAAGCCGTTGCAATTGATTTTCAAGCCGAATGCTCAGGAGTTTCTCCATCTCTTCAATGAGTTTCCCTCTCTTCATTCACCATCTTCTCACCGGCATTAAGTCTCTTTATTATATCCACCTTTGTTTCAAATGAGATGGCTTGCCGCTTTTTCACATTTCCACTTTCACTGGAAAATTTCCACTTTTCACCAAATGTATTGGATTACGGATGAACGAAAAAAAATGTAGATAAAACACAAGAAAGGTCGGAACACCGCTACAGATTAACTTTGAACACTTTACTAACAAATGATGGAGTGTGGGCACATCAGAGTGATGCAGTACTGTACACAGAATCGGTGCACATAATACATGTAATAGGCACGCAGCCCTGTTCGTAGCTGCGGATGTTCGCAAAAACGAATGTTCGTAAGTGGGGGAGTGTCTGTATACATATACATATACACAAACACATACAGTTGTGTTCCAAGTACTCACAGTGTGATCCCAAAGTCCTTATAGTTGCTTTTATTTCCATACACCCAAATGCATTGGGAATACAACACATTCTATTCCAAATCAAAACATGAAAAATATCAAATTTGTGTTGATCCGTTGAATAAATTGAAGAAAAGTGAATATTAGACTGTTCGAAAAACATCAGTGTCTCCTTTCTTCCTTTTAAACTCAAAAGTTGTTGTAAGGTTTTGTTTTCCTTTGAATCACTGAAGTAATATTTAGTTGTATAAACACCATTTCTGAGAACTGCTGCACATCTGTGTTGCATGGAGTCAACCAACATCTGGCACCTGTGAACAGGGTTTCTAGCCCAGGATGATTGGATTACAGTCCCAGTTCTTCTGTATTTCTTGGTTTTGCCTTAGAAATGGCATTTTTTATGTCACCCCACAAGTTTTCTATTGCATTAAGGTCTGGGGATCGGGCCGCCGCTCCATAAAGTCAATCTTATTGGTCTGGAACCGAAAGGTTGCTCATTTTTCTGGTGTGTTTTGGGTAATTATCTTGTTGGAACCCAGTTCAAGGGCATTTCCTCTTCAGCACAAGGCAACATGGCCTCTTCAAGTATACTGATGGATTCAAACTGATCCATGATCCCTGGGATGTGATAAATAGGCCCGACACCGTAGTATGAGAAACATCCCCATATCATGATGCTTGCGCCACCATGCTTCACTGTTTTCTGTTGCTTGAATTCAGTGTGTGGGGGTTGTCTGAGAAACTGTCTCTGGCTACTGGACCCAAAAAGGGCAATCTTACTTTCATCAGTCCACAAAATGTTGCTTTGTTTTTCTTTAGGTGAGTCAATATGCTCTTTGGCACTATGATGTTTGCAGATGACATTGTGATCTGCAGTGAGAGCAGAGAACAAGTGCAGGAAAACCTAGAGAGGTGGAGGTATGCCCTGGAAAGGAGGGGAATGAAGGTTAGCCTCAGTAAGACAGAATACATGTGTATGAATGCCAAGGACCCAACAGGAATGGTGAGGTTACAGGGAGCAGAGATAAGGAAGGTGAAGGATTTTAAGTACTTAGGCTCAACAATCCAGAGCAATGGAGAGTGCGGAAAAGAGGTGAAGAAGCGTGTGCAGGCTGGTTGGAATGGTTGAAGAAAAGTGTCCGGTGTGATGTGTGATAGGACGGTATCGGCAAAAATGAAAGGAAAAGTGTACAAGACGGTGTTGAGGCCAGCGATGTTGTATGGGTTAGAAACAGTGGCCCTGGGGAAAAGACAGGAGGCAGAGTTGGAGGTAGCAGAGATGAAAATGTTGAGGTTCTCTTTGGGAGTAACGAGGATGGATAGGATCAGGAATGAGCACATCAGAGGGACAGCACATGTAAGACGTTTTGGAGACAAAGTCAGAGAGGGTAGATTGAGATGGTTTGGACATGTACAGAGGAGGGATAGTGAGTATATTGGTAGTAGGATGTTGAGGTTGGAGCTACCAGGCAGAAGGCCTAGAGGAAGACCAAAGAGACGATTCATGGATGTGGTGAAGGAGGACATGAAGGCAGTTGGTGTAAGAGAAAAAGATGCAGAGGATAGGGTGAGATGAAGGCAGATGATTCGCTGTGGCGACCCCTGAAGGGAAAAGCCGAAAGGACAAGAAGAATATGCTGTTTGGCAAATTGTAACCTCTTCAGCACATCTTTTTTTCAGCAGTGGGATTTTGTGTGGGATTCTTGCTGAGAGCTCAGCTTCACATTGGCGTCTTCTAATTGTAACAGGACTCACAGGTAGCTTTAGACCTTCTTTGATCTTCCTGGAGCTGATTGTGGACTGAGTACTTGCCTTTTCATCTCTTCTTTGATCCGTTTGAATGGTAGTTTTTTCCTTTATTTCATATCTTTCAGGTTTTAGTTGCCATTTTTGCTGAACAGCCCATAATTTTCTGCACTCCTTTATATGTTTCCCCCTCTCCAATCAACTTTTTAATCAAGGTACACTGTTGTTCTGAACAATGTCTGGAATGACCCTTTTTCCTCCGAATTGCAAAGTGAAATGTTCTATATTCAGCAGGTCTAACATTTGCTGCCTTCCTCCCTTAAGTAAGGACAATAATTGGCACCTGTTTTTCAAAGAATGAGTGACATCACTAATAGAACTCCACACTGACATTAATTTGAACACGCCCCTTTCAATTAGTGATTCAATTACACAGAATCAGCAGCATGCAGGTCAGGACTATTGGGTCTGTTGGATTCTATTACTCTACTACACGTGATAATAAATTATTTGCCATGTAGAAATATCATTTCTACCAAAAACACTGATTGATAAGGTTAGAGATGTCTTACTGATATTATTTTGAACACAAATGTATACACAACCCCCCAAAAAAAAAAAGATCTATATTTATAAATAGAAAGGCGATCAGAGAATGTAGATCTCTACCAAGAGAGAGTGGAATCTGTTGTTGGTTTCCAATCCAGGAATTTTACACTGCCTTTCAATGTAAACAAAAAAAAAAAAAATCCTCCCAAACCTCTGTGAATCCAGATTGGACCGAAATTGAACGAGTTCCTCATTGGCCCAAGAAACACGTGGTTAAAATTTCATGAAAATCCATCTATTAGTGTTTGATTAGCTGGCTATTACACACACACACACACACACACACACACACACACACACACTTCTCATAACTTCTCCCAGGGGGAGGTAATGAACAATTCTCCGCAAAAGGTAATTTAGAAGATTTATTGTTTGTTGCAGCAATATCCACAGCACCCGAGGCAAATAACTGTGTCAGTATATACAATGTGGGAACATAAATAAAAGCAAAATAAAAAAGAGATTTTTATAGTTTATTTGTATAGATTTTTACCCCTGACAAGTTTGGTAAGATGTACACTGACCAGCTAACAGCGTCGTTTTAAAGTCATTCTGAATTTTAGTGTACCTCACCTTACGAAATTAATCCGTTCCAGAGCCTTTTTCGTAACCTGGATCCGTAAGTTGAACCGCATTTTACATGTAAAACGTGTGATTCGTTCCAAGGCCCCCAATACTACCCCCTAAACCCTTTAAAAATTATAAAAGTATATCTTTTAAGACCTCCTTCTAGACGGGTTTGGCCATATTCCTTTGCGATATCACTCGAGCCCGTTTCTTCTTCTCACTTGCACCGGAAATCACGTGTGTGTGTGTGTGTGTGTGTGTGTGTGTGTGTGCATGCACGAGCGTGTGTGTTGACCATATCTTCTTAGCAGAGTTATAATCTTACAAATGTTTCTGGAAGGTTAAAAGCCCGCGTCAAGAAATAAAGCATGAAACAACAGTAACCAGTAACGCTGTCCTTTACACAAAAAGCATTATGGTAGATCCAGCTCCATAATAGCCAATGGGAGGAAGCTGCGTCATCCCTCCTAGCCAATGGGAGGCCAACGGGGCGAGATGTTGGGAGATAGGCAATGGGAGGTAGCTGCTTCATCCCTCCTAGCCAATGGGAGGTCAGCGGATCGGGATGTTTGAACGTCATTGATGGGAGAGCAGCTCGTGCATTGTTTGAAAGGCGCATTTGAATTTTTAAGATGGCACTTTCGTAACGTGAACTTGTTTCGTATCCAGAGACAAAAATTTTAGGAAAATGCGTTTCGTAACCTGAATTTTTCATTTGGTGAGAACTTCCGTAAAGTGAGGTACCACTGTACTGTATATTAAATTATTATATATTAAAGAGATAAAATAATATATAAGAATACATTAAATAGTACCGGCACTGGTCATCCTTACTGCTACACGCAGCGCAGCCAATAGGGCAAAACAACGAATTTGCATCACTACCAGGGCTGGAACAGCCAATGAAGAAGGTAACATGTTGCTGCACATGCCGAGTAGTCATAATAGTTATACTTTACAAAGGGCAAGCACTGACATTGCCCGACAAAAATGCTGATGCCATATGTGATTTTTTTTTAAAGAGCTCGTGGTACAAATTCACCCCAGGTGGCCTTATTTATAATTTGATATGTTGTTTTGTAGATGTGATCACTTCTAATAATCATATCTGCTCCATGTTTTCTGTGCAGGGCTGTCTTATAAAGAATTGAAGACTTTTGTTCCATTTCCAAGAAGAGACTCGAAGAGGAGAAACACGCTGACGATGTCTCAGTGATGTTACACTATATCAGAGCCACGCCTTTCAGAGGAACAGGGTGTGCAAATGTTTACACGTATATCTATTACAAGTCATGTCAATGTATGGTGAATCAGTAATGAATGTATCTTTGTTATGTACCTGATAAATGGGATTAAGGATGCACTGCTGTCCCAGTAGTGGTCTCGTTTTCATTCACTGCCTTTAAGCCTTGGTTTTAAGTTTGGAATTCGATAAAAAGTGTTCCATGTTTGGACATTATTTGGATATTTTGTTTTAGAATGGCAAACATTGTGGAATTTTGTGCTCAGGAGAAAAAAAATCTCAGCGATACTATAGTAGATGTCAAGAGCTGTACAGTTTTCACTATTTCAGTCTTTAAATATTATTTGTAAGACTGAATAGAGCTAATTAAAATTCGATAAAAATACATGTACCACAGCACTGTGCATCAAAACCACCTCGGTTGCTTGAGTGCCAGACTGTAGTTTAAGAACTTAAAACTATTGAAGAGGAGGAGGAACCCAGGAGGTTGAACTGAATCAGTCAAGTGCAGTATAATTGACGTTACCTTTAAAGTCTGTGCTGGGTGTGTCAGGATCCTCCCTTGCTATCAGAAAAGAGGTTGATATTCAAATAAAATATAATTGCACCGTCCATCAGACCACGGTCTGACCATTTGTATAAAACAGGCTGTGAGATGCTGTATGGGGGCTTTTCTGTTACATTAGAGTTTATTTTAATTGACTTTCAACATGGCAGGTGCATGCAGGATGGTTACATACCGCCAGCCCTTACACCTCTGTGATGTTACAGGTATTGCGCTGTGTGTAAAATATAATGGATCTTTGCTGACTAAATGTTATGAAATGATTGTTTATGAATGTTGTTTATGGAGTATAGCGATGTTATACGGAACATAACTCTGTATGATGCACTTAATTATAATAATAATAATAATAATAATAATAATAATAATGAACCCAGTTATTGCACATTATGACAATCAGTGATGTAGTATTTTAGTGATATATATTTTTAAATAAATGCCTTAATTAAAAGACTACAAGTATTTGTATGTCGTAAAATACTTGCTTATATTGTTTTCATCTTCCATGGCAAAACTGTAAATAAATAACTGTAGCTTCTTTATATATTTTTCAGTCATCCATTCATTTTCTGAACCACTTAATCTTAATTAGGGTCGCGGGGATGCTGCCGCCAATCTCAGCTGACTCTGGGCAAGGGCAGAGTACACCCTAGACAGCTCACCAGGCCATCGTAGGGCACAAACACGCTGACAGCTATGCAGCCTATGTTATTCAATCATTCATTTTCAAAGCTTCTTAATCCTCATAATTGTCACGGGTAGACTGGTGCCTATCTCTGCCAACTCTGGTCGAACTCAGGGTACACCATGAACCTCCAGGCCACACTCATAAAACCACTCACATCTAAGTGCAATTTGGAGCAGACAGTTACCCCAATCTGCAAGTTTTTAGACTGTGAAAGGAAAGCAGAGCACCTAGAGGAAATGCAAACTCTATACAGAAAGCCTAGGAATCAAACCCAGGAAATTCTTGTTGTGAGACAGACATGTTAATCACTGTTCCACTTTTTTTTTTTTTTTTTTTTTTATAATATGTAGTCACTTACATACGTACACACACACACACACACACACACACACACACACTAGGCCCCCGTTTTCGCAATGGTTCGGCTCTGGCCCTTCCCGCGGATCAAGCAAATCAGGAATTAGAAAATCAAGAAAATATATATATCAGTTATATAGCGTGTTACCCTTGTGTTAAGATGTCGTCTCTGTGATCTTTGGGATTACATCGTTTTCCGGACTTTTGTAACCCTAAGCATATGTGGTTGGTCAGAAACGTAAGCCTGCTAGCATGGGTGCAAGTCTCATACAAAGAGATGAATTAATTATCTGCTCAGATCGGCACAATCTACCATGCATACTCAGTTAAGCAAAGAGAGTTGTAAAATGAATGAAAACCCGAATCCAGAAAAGAAAGAACTCTCCGCTCTGCAGGTGATTCACATCAGTGCAGGCTGAGTTCTAAACGAGTTCAACGGCGCCCTTGCTCACTTGAAAGACCGGAAGTCTGTATAACCCACAGCAAGCACACTACTTTCACAAGTACAGTACACTACTTTCGGTTGTGAGCGCCTCACATATTGTAAACGTTGATTGGCTGTTTTAAGCTTCATGTAAAGTGACTCAGTATAAATAAGTTACTTATTTGAAATTAATGTTGATATTATTTGATATATTTGATATTATTTTACAATGTTATGTTCATAATAATTGATTTAGGGGTGTTTTATGAGATACGGTAATGGCATTTATGGATGTATAGTACAGTATGAGTGCCATACGTCACACGTCATACATCACTGTAACAACTTACATTCACTTTCAACTTACGTTCAGCTGTCCGGAACCAATTAAAAACGTAAGTCGGGGAGCGTCTGTATATGTACTCACACGCCACACCTCTACAGTTGCCGATTTGAGTAGTTATCCAGTCAGTCAATCATATGGCACAAGCAGAATGCATAAAATTATGCACATTATAGGCCAGGAGCCTCAGCTGATGTTTTCAATTATGCTCATTCAGATAACCATTTTTGATGAGCAGAAAGACTTCTCAGAATGTATAACACGTTTCACTCATATAATTAGGCACAGGCTAATTAAAGCTCAGTACTTAATGATTAGAAATATCCAGAAAGTCACCAGGGTCGACCCTGTGCCCACTAGTGCCTAGATTCTAGATCAGAACTGTCGTGTCCCAGATTCAATGTGATGTTTGTTTTAACTTCATGCTAAAGTGGTTATTTTCTAAAGTCAGAATAGCCTTCTTCTCAGCTCAAAGCAGTTTCAATTTCCTCAGGGATTAATAAAGAATTCTGATTCTAATTCTGATTCAGTCTAGCGGTTGACCTATAACCTCTCTAATCAGTAAGGCGGTTCTGTCCACAGAGCTATATAGAACCTATGTATGAATAAATCCTTGAGATTATCATTCATTCATTTTCTGAACCGATTAATCCTAATTAGGGTCACAGGGAGGCTGGCACCCATTTCAGCCAACTCCAGACGAGGGCAGAGTACATCCTGGAAAGCTCGCCCGGCCATAACAGGGCAGAAACACGCTGACGGCTATGCAGCCTACTTGTGATTAAAGTCAGAAATGGTTCTTTTACATGAACCTCTCACCATAGACAGTGAGAGACATGGCCAGCCTTTGATAACCCAGTTAGCTGTACTGGGGGAACAGTAACAACCCGTTGACAGTTAGGCTTGAACCCCCAAATTTGGGATTACTGATCCAGCACCTTTTCCACCAGGCTATCACGGCTCTACTTGTAAAAAACTCATATGCTCCAATATTCTTGTGGTCAGAACCAGTGAGATCACAATTTCCCCTGGATCAGGTAATTGATGGAAAGAATAACTGAAGCTCTTGACTTAATTCTATGTGATTCATGCACTGCAACTCTAGTTGGCTGAATGAATTAATTCATGTATGTGTACAAGACCTTCTGTTAAAGTGCCCATTGAGTATAAAAGTTTTTAAACAACCCCGCCCATGGAGTCAGAGTGAAGGGAGTTTTTAATAACAGCTCGTCAGGTTAAAAATTTAGACCACACAACAAACCATTCATTTTCTAAGACGCTTAATCCTAATTAGGGTCGTGGTGAGGCTAGCGCCCATCTCAGATGACTATGGGCGAGGTGCATCCCGGACAGCTTGCTAGGCCATCGAAGGGCAAACATTCACACAACCATTCACACTCACACCTAGCGGTGACTTGGAACAGCCAATTAGCCTACTGTGCATGCTTTTGGATTGCAGGAGGAAACCAGCACAAGTATGGTGGGAACGGTGCGCGGACATTTGCTCACAGGACAAATGCTCACAACCTGAATGAAAAAACAGACATTTGCTCACAACATCTTTTTTCTTTGTTCTAATAAATGCGTAATACAAAAAGATCATAATGTGTTATAAAAAAAATATTTATTCTTATAAATACATAATGCTAAATTAACTCATACATTAGGTTTAGTGTTAGGGTTTAGGGTTAAGGTTTGGGTTAGGCTTAGGGTTAAAATTAAACAAATTTTTTTATGTTGTGAGCAAATGTCCGTTTTTTCATTAAGGGTGTGAGCATTTGTCCTGGAACCGGTAAAAAAATAGTCTGTTGGGTTTTTACACTCGAGCCTCATGGCTCATCAGGCCAGTGCTTATCCCCGGTTTCCATAGCATGAAGCGACTAGGAGTTCAACTCCCCCTGGATGGGACGCTAGTCCATTGCAGGTTACCTTCCCAGTATATTTCCACTGGTTCCCATTTATACTGCTGGGTGAACAGAGGCGCACTTGTGGTTGCGACCTTGCCCAGGGCTGTTAGCACAGTGAGGGTCTCAGTGGGATTTGAACTCACAACCTCCCGATCATGAGCACAGCACCCTAACCACTACGCCACCGGCCCCACCCTGGAACTGGTGGGAACATGCAAACTCCACACAGAAACACCCAAGTTGAGACTTGAACCCAGGCCTGTTTGCTGTGAGCCAGATGTGCGAACCACTGCACCACCATGCCTTGACCAAACCAAAAGCTAAAAATAGTACTATACACCCTGTATTACCCTGGTTAATGGGTCACACACTAGTTTGCAAAACATGCATTTTTGGACCATTTTTTCTCATTTGTTTACCTCAGGAATTACCTGAATGCATCCTCTATTGCACCATCTCTCACTTTTGATTACATTTAGCAGCATGTTATCAGGTTTATGATGGGCTGCATCAATTTTGGAAGGGTACCAGATAATCAGACATCACTTACCGTTGAAAAAAAGCCTGGTGATAAAGGGTGCTAGATCGCTGATCCTGAGAGTGGGGGTTGGAGTCCCACTCTCCACAAGGTTGTCACCCCACACCCAGTGCAGCTAACTGGGTTATCAAAGGCCGGCCGTGTCTCTGATTGTCTATGGTGAAAGGTTCATGTAAAAGAAGCATTGCTGACTTTGGTAAAGAGTAGCTGCATAGCCGTCAGCGTGTTTCTGCTCCTTGCTAAAGGGTTGTGTCAGGAAGGGCATCCGATAAAAAAAAATATGCCAAATCAAACATGTGAATCACATGATCTGCTGTGGCGATCCCTGAAAACGGGGAAAAGGCGAAAGGAAAAGAAGACAGCCCCCACTCTGCTGAAATTTCTGCATTACAATTTTCTTTTTGCAGTTCACTTTGCAATTAATTGCAAAAAGGAAATGGTAATGTACAGGACTCATGAGTGATCACTTTCATTCTTGCTCAGTTTAACCACTAATCTATTGCTACCTCCATTAAAAGGTTATTCTTGTTTCTATTTGGGGTTTGACACATTTTTTTTCAGGAGTGTGTTTATTTCTGATATGACTTTGCTTATAATTGTCTTTTTAAAAATAATTAATTCATTTTCGGAGCCGGTGGTGTAGTGGTTAGAGTATTGGGCTCATGATCGGGAGGTTGTGAGTTCAAATCTCACTGAGACCCTCACTGTGCTAACACCCCTGACCAAGGTCTCAACCACAAGTGTGCCTCTGTTCACTCAGCAGTATAAATGGGTACCAGTAAAAATATACTTGGAAGGTAACCTGCGATGGACTAGCATCCCATCCAGGAGGAGTTGAACTCCTGATTGCTTCACGCTACGGAAACCGGGGATAAGCACCGGCCTGATGAGCCGCTAGGCTCGGGTATAAAAACCCAAACAGTTAATCAATCATCAAAAAATCAATCAATTCATTTTCTAATCCGCTTATTCCTAATTAGGGTTGTGGCTATGCTGGTGCCCATCTCAGCCGACACTGGGCAAGGGCGGGTACATCCAGGATAGCTCGCTAGGCCATCACCGGACTTTTAAAATAATTACATATTATCATAAGGCTGTGGGGCAGTGAAAGTCTAGTGGATAGGGCGCAGGATCGCTGATCCTAAGGTTGGGGGTTCGAGTCCCCACAAGGTTGTCACTGTCCCCCCTGGGTTACCAAAGGCGGGCCATGTCTCTCACTGTCTATGGTGTGAGGCATGTAAAAGAACCAATGCTGACTTTCGTAAAGAGTAGCTGCAAAGCCGTCAGCGTGTTTCTGTCCCTTGCGAAAGGGTTGTGACAAGAAGGGCATCTGACGTAAAAAACCTCTGCCAAATCAAATGTGCGAATCAGATGATTCGCTGTGGCGACTCTCGAGAACGGGGGGGGGGGCCAAAAAGAAAAGAAGAAGAAGAAGACACTAACCCTGAAACAAAGGCGTATTTGCCTTCTTCACTTTGTTTTATTGTTAACACAATGGCCCAGCAGGTAGCGCTGCCTCCTCTGGGTACTGTCTCTGTGGAGTTATGCATGGCTCTCCCTATCTCACAAAAAATCAGCCTGCTTTCAGGTAGATTAATCATGTGAAATGTGTGAATGTAGACTTGTGGCCCACATTTGCGCCTTGTGTTCAATATTCCTGGGATAGGTTCCAGATCCATTGTGACTCAAACCAGGATAACGTAGTCACTGAAGATGAATGGCTAATTGAAGAATACGAGCTTGTCATAAATGACGAGTATGTGTGAAACCTAACACACCAAATGAAACATTTATTGATGGCACAATGGGTAATGCTTAACACATTACAACTCCGGGGCAGTGGTGGTCTAGTGGTATAGGGCGCTGGATCGCTGATCCTAAGGTTGGGGGTTCGAGTCCCACTCTCCACAAGGTTGTCACTGTACTATTTGTTCTCAGTGCGGACAGCACGGTGGTGCAGTGGTTAGCACGTCTGCCGAACATCAAGAAGGTTCTGGGTTCAGTTCTTCTTTGCTTGTGTGGGTTTCCTCCCACAGTCCTCTTAAAACACGCACTGTAGCTGTTCAAAATTGCCCCGAGGTGTGGACGTGAATGTGTATATGTGTTGGCCCTGCAACAGTTTAGTGAGCTGTTCAGGGTGTACCCCGCCTTTGCCCAGAGTCGGCTGAGATGGGTGCCAGTCTCGCCGCGACCCCACTTAAGATTAAGCGGCTTAGAAAAGGAATAAGTGAATGAATGTTAATTGATCTTGTTAGGCTGTGCCATGAAAGAATAACAGAAGCAATCTGTTTGACCAATCAGAACTGTAAGAGGTCATGTAGGGCAGCGGTGGCCTGGTAATAAGGTGCTAGATTACTGATCCTAAAGTTGGGGGGGCTCAAGCACCACTCTTAACGGGTTGTCACCAGCCCACCCCCCAGTGCAGCTAACTGGGTTATCAAAGGCCGGCCATGTCGCTCACTGTCTATGATGTGAGGTTCATGTAAAAGAACCATTGCTGACTTTTGACAAGAGGAGCTGCAAAGCCATCAAGTGTGTTCCTGCCCTGTGATGGTCCAGTGGTGTGGTGGTTAGGGCACTGCACTCATGATCGGGAGGTTGTGTGTTTGAATCCCAGTTAGATCCCCACTGTGCTAAGACGCCTGGGCAAAGTCTTAACCACAAGTGTGCCTCTGTTCACCCAGCAGTATAAATGGGTACCAGTAAAAATATACTGGGAAGGTGACCTTCTATGGACTCGCGTTCCATCCAGGAGTTGTACACGCTACGGAAACCGGGGATAAGCACCAGTCTCTTGAGCCACTAGGCTCGAGGTGTAAAAAGCCCAACAGATGATCTGGCAAGCTTTCCAGGATGTACTCTGCCATCGGCCCGAGTCGGCTGAGATGGGCATCAGCCTCCCTGCGACTGTAATTAAGATTAAACGGTACAGATGAATAAATCATGTATGGGAAATTAACCCTTTCAGATTGATTCAAGACCCCTTTTCTTGCACATCAGGGTTCAAATCCCTTAGTGATGCCTGGCCCACTGTATATAATGCAGTATTTTACACAATTACATCTGACTGCATTGTCTAGCTGATTACTCATTTCACTTCACTTATTCCTTAACATCCGAGGATGTCATTGGGGCACCTTCATGGCGAGACTTGGGCTGAGGCGGAGCCCAATCCCTCTCCAGGTTGTAGAAACATGCCAACTGCTTTACGAAAGTCAGCAATGGTTCTTTTACATGCCTCTCAACATAGACAGTGAGAGACATGGCCTGCCTTTGATAACCCAGTTAGCTGCACTGGGAGGGAAGACAGTGACAACCTTGTGGGGACTTGAACCCCCAACCTTAGGATTAGCGATCCTGCACCCTAACCACGAGACCACCACTGAGCTTATTCCTAAAGAAATAAAAATTTTGATCTTGATGAAAACAAATTTATTGCCTCTCGGGAGTCAGGTATAATTTTACAATAATGTTATAAAGAAATTGCAGACCAAGGAATGCCATGATGAACCAATCAGATTATTCCAATGAGTCATGTGATAAGATTTGTTGTGATTCTTAATGTTTCTCAGGCTTAATTTTTAACTCACAGGTTCCTCGTAGATTTGCATATTTTTCCTTTATATAATGTCTCATTCCTGTTATATGAGAACACGACATGTATGTGACAGTTTTCTGAAGTGTTTTATTGACTTTCAGTCATTTGCATAGTTTGAAAGAATGCTGATTTCTCTTTAATCCCGAGTTGAACTGAGCCTCTGAGGTATGCAGCGCCTCTGTGCTAACCGGCTAAAGCTTTGACTGCAGCTCAACCGAAGAGTTGTATCGAGTGCGGATGAGGCGAGCAGGCACTGCGCCTTTTCCATCCACCATGGCGGCTAGTCCGAGCCTTGGTGTACGGTCTCGGCGACACGGGTGTTAATTACAATTTCCTTTGACTATTAGACGTTAAATAAATATCCCACAACATGATTAATAGGTGAAGTAGACGGTGTAAATGGCCTGCTTTCTGTGAAGGGGCGTGTTCTTGCTATCTTGACTGAAAGCCCCGCTCTCTCCCTCTGTATCAGCGAGCTTACTATCCAGCAAGCCAACGTCGGTACATTATGTGGCTGAAAATAGCCAGTTAGCTTAGCAACCCTTTCTGTCAGAGAAACTACGGCAGAAATCAGTTTTAATTTCAACTGTGACATTTTTTTATTCGTCCTAAAGGAATATACGTGCCTTTATGAGCCCAGGAAGGCATTTCCACGACTGTACCATGAAAGACCGAGGACATTTTTAAGGGAGACATTTTATCGGTGAAATTTTTTTTACCGGCTTTTTTTTTTTTTTTTTTTTTAAACCCCTCTGCTAGTAAGTAAATAGCCTGCTGCTAGCGGGCGCGAAAAGGGGGCTCTGCAAAAGGCTGTCGCTCGTTTTTCAGGGGTGTTTCTGTTTAAACGAAGGTAATTCTGCACCTATTTCCTTGTTTACAATGGACATAACATTAATTCAGTGAATGTGTTTGAGAGAATTGTGTCCTATTTTACGCTCTTCAATGTCAGTCAAGCAGTTAGCACTGCAACTAGCAAAACATTCGCCTGGATAATAGGTCTACGGGAAGGCTGGTGAGTTTTGTCCAGCTTTTAAAGCTAACTAGCGGACCAACTGAGAGGATTTCGAGCCGGACTGACTCTGTATAGAGTCTTGTTTAGCCGTCAGCTCTTATGTAAGACTTTACAAACGCGCATTAGTTCGGTGCCGCCACAAATAATTCGTTAAATTTTGCGTGACAGTCCTGTTACCATGGACTTCTACCTGAAGTTCTGGTAGAACGTTAATATGGCTGACATTTCGTTCTCGAGACGAGCACGCGCAACCTACCGCGACTATTTAGCTCGACTGTGATTGGTCAGACAAGGGCTCGAGGCGCTTTCTGAGAACAATGATTGGTTGTTCCAGTGTTCTTACACTGTGAGAACTTGCTAGTTCTTGGCGGCGGTCTGACTTAAGTGATCAATTCTCAAGAACTTTTAGAGACTTTGTCGATTTGTGGATCAATGTTTGGATTAGCAGTGATACAAAAGGTATCAGACAACTTTACCCTAGTATGTAGCTTGGAATTAGTGCCATGGTAACCGATTTAAAGGCGAAGTACCGGAGGCCTTGAGCATAATATCAAAGTCCCGCCCCCAGAGACTGCAAAAATAAAAACACACTCGGTGAAGTGTCTCGGCCCGTTGATTAGTCTTTTAACTAATTTGCTTTGTATTAAACATTTTCAGGAAAATTTTATGGATGTAATTATGGATATTATTGCCTTACCGCTCAGTATATAGCATTTTGGGTATGTTATTCATTCTTATTTTCTCTGTACAGTATCAGGCTTGTGTTTGTTTGTGATATTTCTGAGAGTATAACTTGCTAGGTAACTAATTTAATACATATTTTTAGTATGATATTGTTTAGTACTCCATTTTTTTTCTTTAACATTCCATATATGAGCAATGACAAACACATTACTCATAAGTTTGAGCTGTCCAAGTTGACAACTTTCAATTAGTCGATAGAAATCATTTCTCGTTACAGTATGATGATAGTCTAACGAATGTGATTTATTCTTGTATTCTGTATATATTTGAAAATTGTGTATTAAAAAAAAAAAAGTTAAATATCTTTGAAACCTGTCTTGGATTTCTTACCACTTCCGGTGAGAAGCAGCGCGCGCATCGCATTTAAAGGCACATGACTTCATAACTGTAAACAAACACGTCCCATTGATCATGACTGCGCGTAGGAGGTTTATCTATTGAAATATCCCGAGGTAGAAGTTCACTTTTACCCATATTTTTGAGGGATTCTTGGATGTTTTGGAACCTTTTTAAAGCCTAAAACCGTTCCACGAAACTTTAAAATGTTCATCAATTGAACAAGACGGTGATGTTGTATGGTTTAGAAACAGTGGTGCTGGGGAAAAGACAGGAGGCAGAGCTGGAGGTAGCAGAGATGAAAATGTTGAGGTTCTCTCTGGGAGTAACGAGGATGGATAGGATAAGGAATGAGCACATCAGAGGGACAGCACATGTTAGATGTTTTGGAGACAAAGTCAGAGAGGCTAGATTGAGATGGTTTGGACATGTACAGAGGAGGGATAGTGAATATATTGGTAGTAGGATGCTGAGGTTGGAACTACCAGGCAGAAGGTCTAGAGGAAGACCAAAGAGAAGATTTATGGATGTGGTGAAGGAGGACATGAAGGTAGTTGGTGTAAGAGAAAAAGATGCAGAGGATAGGGTGAGATGGAGAAAGCTGATTCGCTGTGGCGACCCCTGAAGGGAACAGCCGAAAGGAAAAGATGATCAACTCTGAAACTCAACACTATATTTGCGTTTAAAGAAGATTGAAGTCTTTTAACCATGTAACGCACCTGTCTTAACTACTAAACCCATGATACTCGAACTTCACCAAACAAGAACTTCACACCTTTATAAAATATAGGGTTACAGACACAAACTGTTTTTAAATGTTGGATTCAATCATATTTACTAATCTGACATTCTGTTTTGTTTACAAGTATGAACTGACTTTCTTCTAGAACATGCCATCATCAAAATGATATTTCACTATCAGTCATCAGCAGTAATTATTAGCTAAGAGCTCAGTCACTCATCTGCTGAATCACTTTATCTAGCTCCCAGGGTTATGGGGAGACATGCCTATCTCAGCCAACACTGAGTGAAGGCTAGGTACACCTTGAGCTGCTCACTAGATAATCGCGATAATCATTTGCACTCGCAGAAACACCAATATGCCAATTAACCTAAAGTGCATCTGTGGCTTGTGGGAGGAAATAAGTACTGTACTTGGATGCAATACATTCAAACACGGGCAGAACATGCGAACGTCACATTGAAATGCCTGCTGTGAGTCAAAAGTGCTGCCCAGTGTCCCAGCATGCCAACATTGGCCATGAGCTATGATTTGAAAAGTGTGTGTGAGGAGGAGGAGGAGGAGTTAATTATGATTGCTACAGTAAGATTATCTTTACCTCAATGCGAGGAAATTTACATTATTATGTTTGTTTCTTATGTGTAGGTCCAGGCTCAGCGTGGCTGCCTAAAGGTGTCCATGAGAAAGCCACGCCGGCGAGGGGGCCTCCCCGGGGGTGTGGGTGCCAGGAAAAGCGATGCAGCAACACCTCGAGGTGGTGGAGCTCGGGGAGGTTCACAGCCCCGCTCCCCCTCCCCCTATAGACTCAAAGTGTCCCCAACGCGAGAGACACTGACCTACGCCCAGGCCCAGAAAATAGTGGAGGTAGACCTGGATGGCAGACTGCACCGCATAAGCATCTTTGACCCATTGGCGATTATCACAGAGGACGAAATGATGGCACAGGACATGGCTGAGTGCAACAGCAACAAAGAGAACAGTGAACAGACGTCTGCGACTGTTGTGGCAAGTCAAGGCCGCAGGTCTACGAACCAAAAGGGCAGAAAGAAGGACCCAAAAAACGCTTCTTCGTCCTCTCAGAACTCACACCGGCAGCATCACACGCAGCATAACTCAGCCCATCAGCACAGTAACAACTGCTCAGCCTTACCTGAACCCAACTTTAGGGTTCTGGAGTCATTTGAGCCAATTGATGCTCCACCTCTGCCCAACGCCTATTACCGTTATATAGAGAAGTCACCGGAGGAGATGGAGGCCGAGGCTGAGTACGATATGGATGAGGAGGATGCAGCCTGGCTAGAGGTGGTGAATGAGAAACGGACATCTGAAGGCCAGACGGCGATATCTGCGGACACGTTTGAACTCCTAATGGACCGGCTAGAGAAGGAGTCGTTCCTAGAGTCAAGAATCCCCCAGAGTGCTGTGGATGAGGATGCGTTCTGCTGCGTGTGCCTGGATGACGAGTGCCTGAACAGCAATGTAATCCTGTTCTGTGACGTGTGCAATTTGGCTGTGCACCAGGAGTGTTATGGTGTGCCGTACGTCCCTGAGGGTCCTTGGCTTTGCCGTCGTTGCCTTCAGTCGCCTTCTCGTCCTGTGGACTGTGCGTTGTGCCCGAATAGAGGTGGCGCATTCAAGCAGACGAGTGACGGGCACTGGGCGCATGTGGTATGTGCCATCTGGATTCCCGAGGTGTGCTTTGCGAATACGGTATTTCTCGAGCCTGTTGAAGGTATAAACAATATCCCGACCGCACGCTGGAGGTTGACGTGCTACCTGTGCAAGCAGAAAGGCCGTGGTGCCTCTATCCAGTGCCACAAAGCCAACTGCTACACTGCATTCCATGTCACTTGTGCCCAGAGGGCTGGACTCTTCATGAAAATCGAGCCGGTACGAGAGACCACAGCCAACGGTACGACGTTCTCTGTGAAAAAGACAGCATTCTGCGAATCGCACTCGCCACCCGAGAAAGAGGGTTCGGACGATGAAGGGAATGGAGGGAGGGTACTGGGCTGCCGGGCCAGTCGGGGAATGAGTGCGTATGCGCAGAGTCCTCAGCTGATAAAATCACGAAGCAATAAGAAAGAGGACAATAAGAAAAAGAAGAAGGGGAAGAAAAGTCCAGAAGTAACATCCAAGAAAACAGCAACACCACTGGTCACCGTGCCCGAGATTCCGTCACACAGGTTAGTATTCACATAAAGATACAGGTGACATTACGACCATGCCTCGAAAATCCACCGGAATAGCCCTGCTAGTCCCAGCCGCAGTTCTCACATATCAACCTGATGTGTGGGACTTTCACATAAGGAAGCAACAAGCGACAAGCGAATTCGCTTCATCGCTGGGTGCGTGCAACATCATCTGGCAAGAGAAGCGAATCACTGCACCGCTTAGCTCTTGTTGCCTAGGTAACGCCACGGAAATGTTCTCCACTTTAAAATATGAAACTGTGAGCAGCGTCGCACTGATTCCCTACAGCAGGTCTGTGAGCAGTTTTATTATCATTATATTGTTTATTTAAGTTCACATCATCATCGTGTATAGGATCAATAATAATAATATTGTGCAGCAGTTATAGAATGGAGACTGAAAGCGTATACACCATACATATTTACTCACCGGGAATGCCAGCTGCTTCAAAAACGGGGTGTATCTGGCTATCATCCATGTAAAGTTTTTGTGCACAGTCATGACATACAGGGCACGTCAGTAATAACCTCATCTTCCATGTTGATGTGAGCATTTAAACTTGTCCTCTTCGTTTCCCTACAGAAAGATTTTAGTGAACTTTGTATTTGGTGGCATCTGCCAATCAACAGTATGTATCAGCTCTGATAGGTAAATCCCTTAAATTGCGTTGCGTGAGATTTCAGCTCAGCACAAGTTCCCAAGTCTGCAAACATCCACTTTGCTTAAAAAAAAAAAAAAAAAAAAAAGACAGATAAATTTTCTCTTCTCATCAAATGCAATCACTGACTTAGAATGGGCGCCTGTCACTCGACGCCTCCTGTGTGAATGCGATGTGAGGCTGGAGACGAATGCATGAATAAATTCTATAATAAGACTTCGTTGTTACCCTGGAGAGTAATTTCTGTTTTATTGTAATATTATTATTAGTAGTATTTTATATTTGATAATATAGTCTGTCTATGGTATGTTTGTGTATATATGTGTTTACATTTTTGATTTCTTTGTGTACATTTGTGCTCTACAGGTTAAACAAAGTTTTTAAAGGTATTATTATCCAAAAGAAGAATTATTTTATGCAGCGGTTGCACAATTATTGGTTACTGAAGCGGCAGTCACGTAACGGCGTGCCTCTCATCCGGCGGTTACACACGCATCTACAGGCCCAGAGGAGCACAGATCAGGTGTGGTGTTTCTTTTCTTTTTTTTTTTTTCCTTTTTGAGTATATTTTTGTTTCTGCTTGTTGTATGAACTAGTTATTTGGCTGGATGGATGATTTCTCAGCCAAGTACAAACCAAAAAAAAAAGACAAGGAGTATTGGTTGGATAATCTTTCACTACTGTGCCAAGAAGAACAACTTTTTTTCCCCTTTGTTATTATGAAGAGTGTTCTGTGTCTTGGCCAATCTCAATGTGTGTGTGATTCTTGTGTGCGTTTACAGACCGAACCGGATGAGAAAGTCAGCGCTGTACGAGAAGAGCTCAAATACTGGCAGAAGTTGCGTCATGATTTGGAAAGAGCGCGACTCCTGGTGGAGCTCATCCGAAAGAGAGAGAAACTAAAGAGGGAGCAGGTACTGGTCAGGCTGTGCCACCCACCCCACCCAGAAAGTAAAAGTCGTAAAATGTTTGTGCCTCTTGCAGATTTAATCTCTAGCATGCTGTGATCCTATAACTGTGTGTTTTATTCCTCTTATGCTCCTTCCATTCATGATAATGTCTTGTTCTTTTCTTCATTAAATAATCCACCCCTTATACTTTATACAAATTGCACCGTTCACTGAGCAAGTAGGGCTAATACTGCAGAGTCTTCTCACAATACCGTGCACAAATCTGGGGTCCCTGGGTATCAGTCTGCTTGGCAGCTCATCACATGCTGCTGTTATAGGAACTGAATCAACATCATCTAACCAGTCGGTTTCAGGAAATCATGTGGTTTAGCCAGTTTTGACAAATGGATGACCTCATGCATATCCTTGTGAGAAAGTGTAAGGCCTTGCCTCCAAAAAAAAAAAAACTATGCAGCTGTTTTACTCTTCATTGTTCACACAGACAAAAATCCGAGCAAGAATCTGTTTCTTTACTGATTCCAACTAATACAACAGGTCGTTGAAAAGAAGTAAAATCACTGATATTGTTTGTTTTCATAATTGCAGACCTTCACTTGAGTCTGCAGCACTTTTGCCATATGTGATCCGCCCAGTATAATACAGATTAAGTAGGAGATTTGACATACTGAGATATTCCGATATTTGGGAAGAGAATCTAATAAGCTTCAGGTATAATACATAATAGCATGAACAACATTATAGCAGCAGCAACATTAGCAATAGCAACATTATTTCGCTAATCAGGAAATGCTGCTTTGGGGGGAAATGGTAATTACTTACAGAACCAGACTCTGGATATTCGTATTTGAAACTTACCAACGTAGATAACTAAATGAATCCAACTCTCAACCAATCAGCGTGATATTCTTAGCTTGTTCCTAGCAACAGATGAGTTCTATGTCGTGTCTGTTTGAGGCGCCTCAATGGTTGACGGTTATATTTGGGGAATCCTTCTGGGATTGAGTAAGATGGAGGGTATTCTGGTAGTGAATATGAATAATAAGGAAATACCCTGAGCAATCACAAAAGCAATTTGAAAGTCAGCAAAATAAATTGATATTTCTATTGACACAGAAGCCTTTCTTCATCGAATATTTTAACATGGTTAGATTGTGCGTTTGGATATTTGAATGGGTCATGCTGAAGATTATGTTTTGAAAGATGTATTTTTGATGATTTCATATTTTATTTTATAGATGCAATTTTCAACACGACCTCGCAACTTAATCCGTATTATGTTACTGCGGGTCACATATGGTTTTAAACGAACACACACATCTGGTGTTTGTAGTTTCAGGCGGCAATACATAGACCTGCGTTCATTTCCTGGAGACTTACCCAAACCATAACCACTAGTTCAGGTCTTGATATAGGCTGGCAGCCATAACCTAAGGGTTAGAGAAGCAGCTTTGGGACAGAAGGGTCGCTGGTTCGATTCACAAACCAGCATGAGAAAACGTGTGAGCAACACCTTCCCTCCCTCGCATAAAATGGCTGAAGTGCCATTGAGCAAGACACCCAAAGCCCAACTGCTCTCCGCGCTCCCCCGTGTGTGTTACAGCCCAGTGCTCCAAGTGTGTTTATGCGTTCGAGTGTGTGCTGCTTTGGATCTGTCAGATGCAGAGCAAATAATTTCCCTTATGGGATTGCTACAGTATGTCAAAATCAAAATATTACTTCATAGTGCTTCTTGATGTCTACTTGGTGAAAGAGAGTAAGATTAATGTGATATGTACTCCCAACGTGTGTCCTGCAGGTAAAGGTGCACCAGGCCGTGATGGAGATGCAGCTGACTCCTGCTCTCATGCTGCAGCGCTCCACCCTGGACCAGCTGCAGGAGAAAGATGTAGCACATATCTTTGCACAGCCGGTCAACCTTAAAGAAGTACGGGTTAAGTATTAACACCTCTGAGAATTAAGGCCTGCGTCTAGTGTCTATGCGATCGATTTCGACGAAGTTCGACGATGACGGCGGTCAACAGCCTCAGCGTGAAACACCATCAGCGTACAGCTTTTTACAACACAGACCCACACCCCCCGCTGTTCTCATGCTGAACTCAGTCAGTGTCACTTTTTCTCACTCACTGACCAATCAGGATCTGGAATAGAGTCACTGAAAGCCCAGCTATTTTACTGTCTATAGCAAATGGGTTGCCACTTTCAAAGTATGAGGAAGAACATTCCCAGACGTGAAGCTATATCAATTCCACTGTTTCAATTTTCGCTGATATTCCAAAATTAACTTGAAACTTTATGTAGACACGGTTGAAGATAATTTTTTTTTTTTCCTGATAATCCAGCATTAATAAGCTGTTTAAAAAGGCTCTCTGGAATTGCTTTGAAGATGAGGTCATTGGTGTCGCCAGCAACAAAAAAAAATCCATCTGGTTGAAACAGGCTCACAAAGTAATATGCTAGTCAAGAGAAGCTGCTCGTTTCTGTACAGTGTCCTGAAACACTATAAAAAGAAATAGGGTTTCTGTATGACTCATCCTAATATAGGCATAAATCCTACAGATATTTTTAATGAATGAATATTCTTGGCACCTGTTCACACGTGCATCGTAAGTATAGTGAATCTGCTTGTTATACTTTGAGCTTGACTAGACGTTGGGGAAAAATCTTTCATCTCAGTATCTCTTGTTCTGTCTTTAATGGTGTTCTCTGTGAATCTCAGGTACCAGATTACTTGGACTTCGTCTCTAAGCCCATGGACTTCACCTCCATGAGGTCCAAGCTGGAAGCTCATCAGTACCGCACACTTTCTGACCTGGAGGCTGACTTCAACCTCATGATCTCCAACTGTCTGCTCTATAACGCTAAGGACACTGTGTTTTACAAAGCGGCAGTGCGGCTGCGCGAGTTAGGAGGAGCAATTCTGCGCCAGGCACAGAGGCAGGCTTACAACACAGGGCTGGACCCTCACACAGGCATGCACCTTCCAGAGTCGCCACACAAAAATGACTACTACCGCTGCACCCTGGAGGATGGTGAGTGGCAGGAGACAAACCTTCTCTGTCCATCAGGTTCCATCGTTCTAATTTTATTCAGTTGAATGGTATGTAAGGTGGTATACATATTTGTAATGATGAGTACAATGAAGCGAGTATCGAATACAAGTACCCAATTTAACTTTTATTTACAGTTAATAGAGATTTTTATAACTTTGATGCATCACATTCGCAAACAAGTACGAAAGGACTTGTTCCTGTAGCTGAGTATCTGTTGTTGCTGATTTATAGCTTGATTTAGGCTGCACAGTCAAAGTAATAATATAGTTTGGCAACACGTGGCAGTTCGATCACTCATCCCATACCTTCCATCGAGAAGTATTGTCCGAAATCAGGAAAAGTAATATTTGACTAATGTGAGCATCCAAAAATATGCTGTTTACTTAAACTACCGTCTTCAACCAAAACTATTTAAGCCTCTTTTAAATTAAATTCATTGCCGTAGCAAATCCTGATTCTATACAAGGATCCCTCTCACACACATTATACAGTATATCCATATCCATATACAGTGGTACCTCACCTTACGAGAGTACCAGCAAACGAAAAATCCAGGTTACGAAAAACATTTTCCAAAATTTTTTGTCTCTGTGTACGAAACAAGTTCTCCTTATGAAACGCACCGTTCAAACATGCCAATCAAACAATGCATGACTGCTCTCCCATTGACTATCTTCCAACATCTCGCCCCGCTGGCCTCCCATTGGCTAGGAGGGATGACACAGCTCACCCCCATTGGCTATCTCCCAACATCCCGCCCTGCTGGCCTCCCATTGGCTAGGAGGGATGACGCCGCTCCCTCCCATTGGCTATCCCCCAACATCCCGTCCAGCTGGCCTCCCATTGGCTAGGAGGGATGACGCAGCTCCCTCCCATTGGCTATCCCCCAACATCCCACCCGGCTGGCCAAGGCTCCCAAGACTACCACATAAACCCTTTAAAAATGATAAAAGTACAACAATTTTGTATGAAATATGTGTTAAAAGTAAAAGAAATGTATTAAACATTTATTAATTAAACCATTGT
Source organism: Plotosus lineatus (assembly GCA_024760905.1). Taxonomy (NCBI): domain Eukaryota; kingdom Metazoa; phylum Chordata; class Actinopteri; order Siluriformes; family Plotosidae; genus Plotosus; species Plotosus lineatus. The sequence goes on from CM045749.1 coordinate 12,180,937, forward strand.
TAAACATTTTTATTAACGCACATACACACAACACTGTTTCTCCCTCTCTCTCTCTCACACACACACACACACACACACACCAAATACACGTACAGAATACACATGGCGCTGCTGAATGCGGGCTCCGCCCACACACAGGACGCTGGAGCATTGTAAGATGGGGAATTCAAAGCGCATTCCCTGCTTGACAGATCGGAGGTCCAAACTCAACTTTAACTTGATTCCTTGGGGGATCGGAGGTCCAGATGAGCCGCGTTTTGCTCATATTTGGCGAGCGCGCAACGTTTATTAAACATTTCCTGAATTAAACAACTTAAAACACTAAACTAAACAGTTAAGCCTCCTTTCATCTCTGACTGACATTGTAGGCAGTCTCTCTCTCTCTCTCTCTCTCTCTCTCTCTCACACACACACACACACATAAAACTGTCTCTATGGCTCCGCCCACACGCAACGCGCCACTGATGGAACAATTCCATTTAAATGTTTAAATGGACGGGATGTATTTAAAGCAGAATTACAGTACCTGATTGAAAGATCAGAGGTCCTGATTCAATATTAACTTTCTTCCTTGCAAGATCGGAGGTCTTGTTTCACGGAGCACTCTGTTTCCATGCTTCTTCTGCTTCAGTATCGTCCCGATTGTAGAGAGGTTTCGGCGATAACGAAATATAACGCTGCAGTGATCTCAAAACAAGCAATAGTCCTGTTCAACTCTCCACACGTGTGACAAACAAGCATTATGGGTGCAGTACTATGGAGATTCAGCTCCCTCCTAGCCAATGGGAGGCCAGTGGGGCGGGAGGTTGGGAGACAGCCAATGAGAGCGCAACTCATGCATCGTGTGAAATTTTGAATGGCACGTTTGGTGCTTTTCATAAGAGGAGGTTGTTTTCATATACAGGGGACGAAAACTTTGGAAAATGTTTTTCGTAACCTGGGGGTTTCGTAAGTAGGTAGCCGACTATACAGGGATCCCTTGCTACTTTGCGCTTCAATTAATCACTTTTTTTTTTCTTTTTAAATATTCATCAAATTAAAAAATTAGGAAATTATGGAAGAATAGGGGAAAAGTTAAGGAAAATGCCACAAAACAAAGCCAATTATGCAAAAAAAAAACAAAAAAACAATGAATGTTTAATTGTTATAAGTGTGTATATATAGTGTTTGAATATGTATTTATTGATATTATATACACGTACGTATACGTCAGTCGGGAGGGTCAATCCTACTTCTCGGAATTCGGTGGTCGCGGGGTATCTTGGTCCCAATTAACCGTGGAAAGTGAGGGATCCCTGTATTTTCAAATAATTTGATGCTTACAGTTGTTGTTTTTTTGTCAGATGATTAAGTTATTTCTCGAAGGTGGAGTGAAAGGTCACTGAATATTACCTGAAACAGAATATGAAGGGGACTGTTTAATTCACCATGACTTTTTGTATATTCCACATATGCTATAGTGCTGTAGTGGTTAGTACATTCTAATCACAGCAAGAAGGTCCGAGGTTCGATTTCTTGAATTGGGCATTACTGTGTGGAGTTTCCATGTTCTTCAGCAAGGGAGGGATATCAGCGGAGGATAACGTTCTTTTTTTGTAGCACAAATTACATTCAAAATACCTCACTCAGTTCATTGCTTCTTTGCCATAGACCTACTGAAGCATTTCCAGGGTGTCCAGGTTATACACAGAATTTGATGTTTGCTAAATAAAACGATGCCATGATAGAATTCGACAGATACTGTTGTGTTGGAGGTACTCATCAGTATAGTGTGTTTGTATGTTGTGTAGTGGACACCTTGCTAGACCCAGAGAACCGGCTGCACATGACGGTGGAGGACCAGCTGAAGGAGCTGCTCGACAAGCTGGAAGTGGTAACATCAATGCGCTCGAGCGGAGCTCGCACTCGTCGCATTCGGTTGCTGCGCAAAGAGATCAACAATGTCCGCTACCGCCGGAACTCCCATCTCTCTAACGGAGACGCCAAAGAGGACGAGCAGGATGACGATGAGGATGACGAGGACAAAGACATGGAAACTGAGAACAACCTGTCCTCATCTTCAGACAAAGGTTACATCAAAGATCGATGGGTTTAAAAGCTAATATCTTTTGCAAACCAGCTCAGACCCAGGCATGTGTGTTAGTCAAGTGCTATTAAAATGTAAAATGCATAAAAATCTCTCTTTTGTGAGTTTCTCAAACAGCCACACAACGATTATTGATACGATGTGAACCAAATTTTAGAGATTTGAATTTGGGTGACATTTAATACATTTCGTTCAGTATTCCGTATTTGTGCAAGTATAAAGCTTCTTAAATTTTTATGCTTCACCGGATTATATTTTATATCAACCCATTAACTATTCAAACTCTTGTTTTCATTTCTAGATGATTGTAAATCCACGCCTCCACCCACCTTGGAACCCTCTGGTCTAGCCTTATCCCCCCCTCCTGGAGAGACCCCACTGGATCCCCCCACTCTACGCCCGATGACTGATCCTAAAACCGTGTCTTCTCCTGAACCCCTCAAACCGAGCACCGGGGGTCCAGATGCGGATTCCGAGGTCGACACGGCCTCGCAAAACTCGAGGGTTCGAGAAATCCCACCCATGTTGTCTCCCAGCGAGGGGAAGCTGCTCAACGGCGTCTCAAACACTGAATCCTCTACCCGACCCGTTTCAGGAGGAGTGGGTCGCCGCACTTCCATCCTTTTCAGAAAAGCGAAAAACGGTGCCAAGCTGCATCGCGACAAAGACAGTCAGCTGCAGAATGGTGAGAGTAGAATGCCACAGCACCCTGCCCCTCCAACTACCACTACTACCCCTTTAACCACAGAGACAACGGTTCCACCCGTTCTCACCTCAGCCAGTCAGAGAGACCGCAGCGCTAGTCCCGCTGAACAGCAAGAGAAGACCCCACCTCGGTGTATAGAAACTGGTATAACTGCTCACTTTTGTAATGACTAATTTATTCTCGCTCGAAATAGTAAATGAGAGACTCCTAACCGAACAGTCACTGTATCATTGATATTGACATTAGTCCCATCATGGTCTCCTGTATATGAGCGGTTACTGATAACAGTGAGGCTATTTTCATTGTACTGTACTTGTACAATGAAATTTATTATGGTCGCTTGCCAAGAGACCAGCAGCATATATAATACATAAAGTTGAAATGGGAAAAAAAAGTATATTATAATCAAGTCTAATACAAACTTTTTGATTTTAAACTGAACAGTTGTAATGAATGTAAGAAAGTAGGCTTGAGCTGTGTGTGGTTTTCTCTCGTTTACATGTCTTCAGTCATAGTTTAAGAAGGGTCTGTGGTTTTGGCAGTTGCTTATCTCTCTGGGCTTTAGTCATTTCTGAAGATGTTCTTTTTGTGTTTTCAGCTCTCACTAACGGATTCAAAAAGCACAAAGATGGTGGCTCGGACTCTGACAGCAGCTCTTCTCCCATTCTCAAAAAGGAAATGTAAGAGAATACGAACGGCTAAAATCATTACCGGCATCACAAAACACAGTTTATATTAACACTTACCCTGGCAGGTCCTTTTCATTTGAGGGGGTGAAGCTCGTCAGTGCTGGTCTTTTAATCACCTTTAAATTCATGTTTAATAATTTTAAATAAAAATTCAGAAAATTATGTATGTAAGGAATTGTGATTTCCATTTTTGTAAAAGCATTACTGTTGAGTGTAATTTATTTCAGTTAATGCATCACCGAGGAAGTTAGTGCATCAGGATTATATGTGTTGTTTATCAGAATTGCACAAATTATGTGCAGATTTGTATTTAATTTCCACCAGAGTTGGGGATTTGGATAAGAGAGAACATCAATTTTGGAGATGATTCATTTCCAATTTTGGAAGCAGGAATTTTTTTAAAGATTCTTTAAGGTTGAGATATGGTAACCTTTTTTGGACGTGTGGTGATAGTGCGCCCAGCAGGGAGATGTGTACTTTTTATTTTTTGAGAAAACGTATCTATTTTATATATGAAATGTTTACTGGTTGTGAGCTTTTGGACAACGAAGACAATTACAGTTTGTGCCTGGATTCAGGGATTGGTAGAGGTTTGCATTTTAAGTCTCTTGTCTCTACTTTTTTGTGTGAATATTATTTTTATTTATTTATTGAAACCCCAGCGCCCCCCCCATCAATTCCTCCCTAATTTACTTGTATCCAATTCCCACCCATAAGGTATTGCCTTCAATATCACACGACCACCACCGACCAGGGAGGGGCGAAAGCATACACACGCTCCCTTATTTACATTCAATGCTAGCCACCCGCCTCTTTTCAAACTGCTGTGCATGCATATTTGTTGGTGGTCTAACACATTTGGAGGGAAATCGCTGTCCGCCCCTCATATGAATGAGCATAGATGCCCTTGATTGGCTGGCGATTGCTGTGAGTGACAGGGAAGTGAGTGTATGCCATCTCTCCCTCCTGTGAGAGCGTGGCCATAACAACCCAGATTCAAACATGTGATCGGCGTTCATAGGTCGCACACATTGTTGATGTGGCACTCAGAAGTCCATTATTATTTTTATGTAAGATTGTAACTTACAGTGACAGGTAACCTTTTTATGATTTCAGTTCATTGCCACCAAAAAAAAGTCGTGGAAAACCTGCACTCTCTAAAGTACCATTCCTAGAGGCCGTTAATGGAGATTCGGACTACACTGGACCAGGTAAGATGACGACAAACTACTGACCTTCCAACTTTTGAGCAAGATGCTATGTACATGTAGATAAGAACTGAAAAGTATTTCTGGTCATTGATCTTGTGTCTGTTCTCTTTCTCAGTGGATATGCTGTCAATAGAAAGCGATGCAGAACCCGAGGCTCTGGATCTGGTGTGGGCCAAGTGTAGAGGATATCCATCTTACCCTGCTCTAGTGAGAGACGGTTCTCAGTCGTATTATTCAATTGCAGATGTGCATGTTCAGACTGGGATGCGCTGGGCTCTGGGGAAATGGTGTTGGTGGTACATGTTATTTGACCCCAAGGTAGTTTGATTTGAGTGTTGTAGGATGGAAAACGTCCACGATCATTAGAGTGGGAGCGTTTGGGATATGTGATGTTCTGTATCTGGTGTAAATTGACTTTCACTCAATTGAGCTTTGATCATATCCCATGCGAAATGTAGGGGCTGCTATGTTTTTAGGAGCTGTCTGCATCTGCTGGCACTGACGCAATACCTCTTGTTGTTTCTTTTTAATTCTTTATGGATTTTATTTTATTTTTTTTATGTTGAATGACCCCTACAAGACACCCTACCAGACTATCGAAATGGGGTCACCTTGACCTTTCATTCAAGGTCATGGAGGTCAATTCATCATAAGTATCTATTCACACTAGAAGGTGCTGTTTTTGTCGGATCCGTTTCCACTTCATACTTTTTGAAACTGGGTCACCTTGACCTAATTTTAAGATGACAGTGGCCATATCAAATGTAAAATACAGCACAGAATTGTGTATTAATACCAGACACACCTGGACATGTCTGTTGATCTTGTAAAAACAGCAATCACGTTATCCTAGTCAAGGTCGCCGTAATTAATATTAAAGAGGAACATTGTGACAAGGCAGCATCACAGAAATTCGGATCCTGATTTAGATCCCGAATTTTAAGAGTAAGATAATCATAACAAGAAAAAACTCTGAGATAACATGAAGATTACATTGAGAGGAACCAGGCTAAGGAAACCCGTCATCTTCTGTGTGACGGTCCACACTTGTGTACTACAATGGAAAGTCAGTGTTTGTAGGTTTAAAGTTGACATATGCAGTTGGGTTCATCCAGTGAATAACGAATGCAACCCGAGTGCAGACTGGTTTCAGTAAACAGTTCTCTTTAAACTGTCCGCTACAATCTCAGGGTGTGTGAGAGGCCATGGTCAGCAACAGCAGTGAAATATCAACAACAACAACTTTTCCTTTCGGTCGTTCCCTTCAGTGGTCGTCACAGCGAATCATCTGCCTCCATCTCACCCTATCCTCTGCATCTTCTTATCTTCCACCAACTACCTTCATATTTTCCTTCACCACATCCATAAATCTCCTCTTCGGTCTTCCTCTGGGCCTTCTGCCGGGTAGTTCCAACCTCAGCATCCGACGATCAATATACTCACTATCCCTCCTCTGTACATGTCCAAACCATCTCAATCTAGCCTCTCTAACTTTGTCTCCAAAACCTCTTACATGTGCTGTCCCTCTGATGTACTCATTCCTGATCCTATCCATCCTCGTTACTCCCAAAGAGAACCTCAACATTTTCATCTCTGCTACCTCCAGCTCTGCCTCCTGTCTTTTCCTCAGTGCCACCGTTTCTAAACCAACTTTTGGAACTATTGCATGCTTGAATGATAAACAAAAATCGCTGCAGTAGTGGACCGGATTGGTGAGAATCCCTTCAGGAGTGATGGTGAATGGAATTAATAGTCCAGCGTAGTTTGCTGAAGTCTGCTACAGTAAAATATAAGGAATAAAGATGGTATTACACTGGTACAGTGGCACCTCACCTTACGATAGTCCCAGCAAACGAAAAATCCAGGTCATGAAAAACATTTTCCAAAATTTTTCGTCTCTGTATACGAGACAAGTTCTCCTTATAAAACGCGCCATTCAAACATTAAAAATGCGCCATTCAAACATTGCACGAGCTGCTTTCCCATTGACTATCTTCCAACATCCCACTCCACTGGCCTCCCATTGGCTATTATGGAGCTGCATCTCCCATAATGCTTTTTGTGTAAAGGACAGTTACTGTTGTTTCATGAGTTTTTTGAGTCATTGCAACTTTATTTTTTGACTCAGGCTTTTAACCTTCCATAAACATTTGTAAGATTATAACTCTGTTCAGAAGACATGGTCAACACACGTGCGTGTAATTTCCGGTGCGGGTGAAAAGAAGCAGTGGGCTCATGGCATGCGGTTGAGTGATATCGCAAAGGAATATGGCCAAACCCGTCTACCATCAGTACGATATTGAAGCAGGAGGTCTTAAAAGGTATGCTTTTATAATTTTTAAAAGGGTTTAGGGGGTCGTATTGGGGGGCTTGGAACGAATCACGCGTTATACATGTAAAATGCCGTTTAATTTACAAAAAAATTCAGGTTAAGAAAAAGGCTCTGGAATGGATTAATTTGGTAAGGTGAGGTACCACTGTATAGGGAAACCTTCGTCCTAGTTTTAGTTTGCTAGTATTCGCTGTTCTTTTTTTTTTCTCTCTCTCTCTCAAAAACATTACTGTAGTGTTTGACACATACAACAGCTGGTTAAATTGTCTATTTCCATGTGGTAGATCATAGATCCGGAGATGCCAGAGGAAGGTGTATTGCATAATGGTGTGCCCATCCCTGCACCACCTGCAGATGTGCTGCGGCTCGGCGAGCAGAGACAGGAGGAAGCTGGAAAGAAACTCTATCTTGTTCTCTTCTTTGACAACAAGCGCACCTGGTATGAGCAGTGTACATCAAACCTGCACAACATTTACTGATGGAGTAGAAACGCACAGGGACCACATGTTGGTGTTTAGACCTTATAATCCACCTGTTCGTGATTCGGTAGCATTGGGACTCGGAGAATACAGTGTCAGTAATATCAGCAGCAACAGTGTGGTTTTGAGTCTCAGCAGTGTGCCCCACACACACACACACACACACACACACACACACACACGCAGAGGGATGTGGATTCTGCTGACACTAGTATAGTGGGATAGTAGTGGTGGTGTTGGAGTCAAGGGATCTTACTGTGAGCCTCAGGGTTGTGTAGATTTAAGACAGGCTTACACTGAATAACTTCTTGAAAAATATTTTTATTATTAATGTAATGTGAATTTTTTTTTTTTTTCCCAATTCCCCATGAATGTAATATTTGTAGCTCATACTGCATATTTTATTATTGGTTTGACTCATGAGTGATTTCAGGGTTTTCAGCAGATGGTGCTGTAACTCTTCCCTAAAAATAACTCCATGTTGTCTAACCAAGTGCACAGCAGTGTTTTCTTATATTCTGGGCAAAGCTCATTTAATTAGGCGAAATATTTATTAATAAATGTATAATTGAATAATCGCAAACGTAAAAAGAATTCCGTTCACCTCATGCACGTTTACCAGTAATATATCGATGATTATGATGATATGAATAATTATACCACCTCACTGTGTGTTGCCGGTGCTGCAGGCAGTGGTTACCTCGGGAGAAGCTGCTGCCACTGGGCGTAGACGACACGGTGGACAAACTGCGCCTGATGGAGGGCCGAAAGACCAGCATCCGCAAATCC
>CM045749.1:12191728-12219228 GCA_024760905.1 Plotosus lineatus
AAAAAGTATTGAGCACTCCCCTACGGAAGGATCTACTCAGAAAATCCTATATATATATATATATATATGTGTGTGTGTGTGTGAGCTTTACCCACTGTATTCAGCAACCAAGTAGGGAAACAGTCTTTTCCTTTCAGCTCTGTCCCTTTCTCAGTGGTCACCACAGCGAATCATCTGATTTGTACGTTTGATTTGGCGTAGGTTTTTACGTTGGATGCCCTTCCTGACACAACCCTTTAGCAAGGGGCAGAAACACGCTGACGGCTAGGTGTACTGTTGCCACAGTAATATGTTCAAAAGCATTTCTTTGGTGTTGATTTTATGTTTTAAATGAGAAAAGCAAAACATTGTCATTAGTGCATTAATTCACATGCAGTCTCTGTCCTATAAAAGTATTTGGGTGTTGCTGTAACTAGAGAAGCCGAGTAATGCTTCAGGAAGTGATTGAAGGTGGTGTTGCTTTCCACATTAAGAAGCTCAAGTTATAGTTTCTTATAAGCTCATTATTTTCATTCACACTGTACTGAACTCCTTAACACAGAGATGCCTGACTCAGCTGACCCACAGGCCAAATCCAGCCATAATAACTTGTTTTCTGTGGCATGTAAAAACTTTCAAAGAATATGATTATCGTACAGTCTTTGTATCGACCATTTCCATGAACCTTAATTCGTCACCTTATTTCAAGTAAACAGGCATTCAAAACTCAAGACTGAAAGGAGAAATATTCCACCTCTAATGTATTCATTGTACTCATCAGGAATGTCTGTCAGATTTCAGCAGACATGGTTAATATGCTACCCTCCCCAAGTCATGAAATTGGTTTTTGCAGGTCAAAGTTCAAGGTCATAGCACGGTCATACATTCAGAGAAAATCCATAACCTTTAACACGGGCCAGCAAACCCTAACCCGATCCGTGTTCTTATGATTATTTAATGAACTTGGTGATTCATCTGTCCCTGGCGGCAGTACCGTTGCATTCTATGCGTGCCCTTAGGTTTAGTTTTCAGGTTGAAACAGCGGTAAGGTGGTTACTGAAAATGCCGCGACTGATTATGATTCACGTTAAACTGCTCCTTTAAAAACGTTAACTACTATACACGTTTGAAATGGATCTCAAATCATACAATTGGAAGTATACAATTGATTTTGAGGCAGGACAGTGGTGTAGTGGTTTGCACACCTTTCTCACAGCAGGAAGGTTCTGGGTTTGATTCCCTGCTCAGACGTTTTTATGGACAGTTTGCATGTTCTCTCTCTCTCTCTCTCTCTCTTGCTTGCGTGGGTTTCGTCCAGCTACTCCGGTTTTCTCCCACAGTTCAAGAGCATGCACAGTAAGCTAATTGGCTGTTCCAGATCTATGTGTGAGTGTGAATGGTTATGTGAGTGTTAGACCCACGATGGTCTGGTGAGCTTTCCGGTGTGTACCCCGCCCTCACCCAGAGTTGGCTGCGATGGATGCCAGAATTAAGCAATTTTGCGAATAAATGAACAAAACGGATTTACAGGTTGTGTGTAACATTAACAAAAAAAACCACAACAGCTTCAGAAACCTTTTTATATTTCTGAATCAGGCCCTTAAGTCTCAAATATAGTGAAAAATAAATGCAACTGCAAGTCAAAATAAGTTTGTACATGGGTATAACATGCTTAATTGATCCACCGTATTACCAAAAACGTTGATTCCATTTCTCTGAAAAGTCCATTTTCACGGAGACGATGCTGACCCAACTCCTTACTGTTTTCTGTGCTTCTCCCAGCATCCCTGCTCAGCATGCGTATAAACACAGGAACTGACCATGAAGTCGTCCGTGTTCCTGAACAGTGCGTCTCAATGATGTATGTCCCAGATCTGCTGCGGCCGGAGTGTGAGGTGGTTGTGGTGCAACGTCCTCAGCTCTGTTAGCCGGCCAAGCAGTCTCGCAAAACGGCACGGACCATGAGTCGTACCCTGCCCGTTCCTGCACACCTTGGCGAGCAGCTCCAGAACTAATTCCTGCAGGTTCTCGACACAGCTCACAGCATGCAGATATGGTCTGTCTGCCTCACACACACACACACACACAGTGAAGAGGAAAAATACTGGGTAAACATTTCGTACAGTAATGCAGAATGATTTAACAGGAAGTAATGTGGACAGGCGTGAATCAGACGGTGTATATTTGAGGTGTCACTACAAAATGAGTCTAGTGTAGCAGAAGTTCGTTCTGGGTTTACCGTGATATGAAACAAGAGGGAATGAAAAGATTACCCAGAAATGCGTTTTCTGCTTTTGGCAAAATTCATTCCTTATCCTGTGAGCGGTCAGTCCACAAAACAACCGACATGACCTGACATGACTTTCGAAGCCAAATAAACATGCTCCACGCAGTCATTTCTATCGACGCTATAATGTTCACTACTGATTTCCGCAAAAGGTGATTTACTGTTCAGACAATTAACGTTTAATAATTTATTCAGATTGGCTCTAAATGTTTATTTTAAAGCTACAGTAGTTACTTCCACCAAGGATGCTCGTAGTATAAGATGTGTTTGGTAGCAGGATTAAGCCAAAGGTTGTACAGTGGAACCTCGGTGGTCGAACAAGTTGGAGTTCCATCATAAAATAAGGAAAATCTGCTTTGGGTGTTCGAACAAGTTCTTGGATTTGACCAGAGCAGAGCCGAGTGTGTTGAACGCTGCTCAGTGTACAGTACAGTACTTTGACCGGCCAATGAGAGAGAGTCTCGTACCGCGTATTGTGTTTATTCATGACATTACGGCTACTTTAACCCTGAACCCCGAGTCCTAAAAAAGGCAGCAGTGATTCATCTGGAAAGGAAAAGAGAAAAGTCGTGGTGAGAACGTGAAGAATCAACTGCCCTCAAGAGACAGAGGAGGGAAAAACCGCCACGCCCCTCAAAACAATAACCCGTCCCCCCATCTCTCCCTCCAATCCCATCCACATACGCGATGATACAATGCAACCAGAATGATATGTAAAAAAAGTTCAGTCAGATTCCTGGGATGTTTGGTATGAATCGCTGTCTTGAGGTCATGCCACAGCATCTCAATGGGGTCCAAGTCTGGACTTTGACTTGGCCACTCCAGAACGTGTATTTTGTTCTTCTGAAACCATTCTGAAGTTGATTTACTTCTGTGTTTTGGATCATTGTCTTGTTGCAGCATCCATCCTCTTTTTAGCTTCCACTGTCTGACAGACGGCCTCAGGTTTTCCTGCAAGACATCCTGATAAACTTTTGAATTCATTTTTCCATTGATTGCAAGTTGTCCAGGCCCCGAGGCAGCAAAACAGCCCCAAACCATGATGCACCCTCCACCATGCTTCACGGTGGGGATGAGGTGTTGATGTTGGTGAGCTGTTCCATTTTTCCTCCACACATGACGTTGTGTGTTCCTCCCAAACAATTCAACTTTGGTTTCATCAGTCCACAAAATATTTTGCCAAAACTTCTGTGGAGTGTCCAAGTGCCTTTTTGCGAACATTAAACGAGCAACAATGTTTTTTTTAGACAGCAGTGGCTTCCTCCTTGGAGTCCTCCCATGAACACCATTCTTGGCTATTGTTTTACATATTGTTGATGTGTGCACAGAGATATTGGACTGTGCCAGTGATTTCTCTAAGTCTTTAGCAGACACTCCAGGTTTTTTTTTTTTTTACGTCTCTGAGTATTCTGCGCTGAACTCTTGGTGTCATCTTTGGTGGACGGCCACTCCTTGGGAGAGAAGCAACAGTGCCAAACTCTCTCCATTTGTAGACAACTTCTCTGACTGTTGATTGATGAACATCCAGACTTTTAGAGATGGTTTTGTATCCTTTCCCAGCTTTACACAAATCAAAAATTCTTGATCGCAGGTCTTCGGACATCTCTTTTGAGCGAGCCATGGTGTACATCAGACAATGCTTCTCATCAGGACAAATCTTACCAGGTGTGTGTTTTATAGTGGGCAGGGCAGCTTTAAGCCACTCATCAGTGATTGGGCACACACCTGACTTATATTGTTTGGTAAAAATTGGTTTCAATTGCTCTTTAAGTCTCCTCAGGCAGAGGGTTCAGTTACTTATTCCTCCCCCTTCTGTCATTGTTTGCACACTATCCTCATTAAAATATGAAAACCTATAAATGTTTGGGTGGGTTTAGTTAAAGCAGACACTGTTTTTTCATCTGTGTGATTTTGACAACGATCAGATCAAATTTTATGGTGATTTTATGCAGAAATGTGAGAAATTCCAAAAGGTTCAGATACTTTTTCATACCACTGTATATTAATGTTTCATAAATACACATCGTTTTCAAAGTATATACAACTGTATTGACGGAAGTCGACGTTCATCTGAACACAATCAACTTTAAAACTATTTCTTTTGGGAAATATTGTTTCACGCTTCAAACAAATAGGTAATCGACCACAATTTTGGAGCGAATTGTGTTCGACAACCGAGGTTCCACTGTATGTGGATTTACATGAAATTTCTACCAAAATTGGCGGGTTTTTTGTTTTTTTTTTGAAAAAGTAGACTCCGTGAGATTTTGGAAATATTCTGGATCCAGGATTTTTTAATGGATTGTTTAACATCGTAATACAGTGGTACCTCACTTTACGAAAGATCCAACAAACGAAAAATCCAGGTTACGAAACGCATTTACCTAAAATTTACGTCTCTGGATACAAAACAAATTCACGTTACGAAACGCGCCATCTCGAAAATTCAAACAATTCACGAGTTGCTCTCCCATTGGCTATCTCCCAACATTCTGCCCCGTTGGCCTCCCATTGGCTAGGACGGAGCTGCATCTCCATAATACCCATGACGCAGCTCCCTCCCATTGGCTATTATGGAGCTGCATCTCCATAATATCCATGATGCTTTTTGTGTAAAGGACAGTTACTGTTGTTTCGTGAGTTTTTCGAGCGTGCTCATTGCAACTTTATTTTTTGGCTCAGGCTTTTAACCTTGCATAAACATTTGTAAGATTATAACTCTGCTAAGAAGACATGGTCAACACACACGCACACACACACACACACCCGTGTGTGATTTCCGGTGCGAGTGAAAAGAAGAAGCGGGCTCGTGGCATGCGGTTGAGTGATATCGCAAAGGAATATGGCAAAACCTGTCTACCATTGGTACGATATTGAAGCAGAAGGAGGCCTTAAAAGGTATACTTTAAAAATTATAAAAGGGTTTAGGGGGTAGTATTGGGGGCCTTGGAATGAATCAGGCCTTTTACATGTAAAATGCTTCTCAACTTACGAAAAGATCAGGTTACGAAACTACTTCTGGAACGGATTAATTTCCTAAGGTGAGGTACAACTGTATATGACTTTTTGTACGTGTGGTAAGAGAACAGTCCCAGTAGGGGGTGCAATATACCCTCTTTTTTTCCCCCCTCTCAGCTTGGCAGAGGTTTGTGCTCTCTGAGTGCTTTCCTTACTATAATTTAGACTACGCAACAAAGTAACTTATTTTTATAATTATAAGTCGTTTGAAGTATTTCTAACTATTTTTTAAACTGTAGCATGTGTCAAAACTATATAGTTATTATGCAAAATATTTAACCTTCATTTCCTATTTCAACGTTCACAATATTTTGGAGAAAAAGAACGTTATGATCTGTAGTGAAGCCTTTACAATACATGTGACTGAAGGTTTCTAGTATATTAGTAACTGCAATTAAACTACAAAGTCTAAAACAAAAAAATCAATTAATTAAAAAAAATAAAAGCCTGCAGTTTAAAAGGAAAGAAAAACACTTATGTAATGTGTATATTACGGGGAGGGGATAATGCGAAAATAATCCATGAGGAGTCTGTCTAAATTAGACCACCATGAACTGGCTTATTTTCTTATAACAATCCTTCATTGTTTTAATCCATTTTATACCAGAGTGAGCAATCTTTCCATTTTAAAGAGGAGGCAGTGGTGGCCTGGTGGGGTAAAGGTGCTGGATCACTGATCCTAAGGTTGGGGGTTCAAGCCCCACTCTCAACAGGTTGTCACTGTCCCCCCAGTGCAGCTAACTGGGTTATCAAAGGCCAGCCATGTCTCTCACTGTCCATGGTATGAGGTTCATATAAAGAACCATTGCTGACTTTCGTAAAGAGTAGCTGCATAGCTGTCAGCGTGTTTCCGTCCTGCGATGGCCTGGCGAGCCGTCCAGAGTGTACTCTGCCCTCGCCTGGAGTGCGCTTGGATGGGCGCCAGCCTCCTCATGACCCTAATTAGGATTAAGCAGTTACAGAAAATTAATTTTAAAGAGGTACAACGCACCAATTGAGCGTGTCAAACCGTGATTGGCTGCCATTTTAAATCAAGCATTATCCACTTGGGATATTTGTTTTCTGGCCCCCTGACAGTGGACCAATCAGATTACACTATTTCTGTGTAGTATATACCAGTACATACAGCATTAGCTCCACTTGCACAAAACTGTTCACACAGCAAAAGGAACACATAAAGGTGAAAACCGAAAGATAATTAAAACGATATTATTACTGCATCCATTGGCAAGAGACTCGTTTCCTCAGTGCTATGGGGATGCTGCAGACCTGAACACAGCACTGCAGTAGCGACGAGAAGCGCGTATTCAGCATCTGTCACAGACATGGCTGCCATACTGTGAAAGAAATTCAGCACAGGTCCCAAGAGCTCCTCATTCATCCCTGTCCACAACAAAACACAGAAAGAGACATCTGTATTTCAGCTCAGATCTCATCGTATTAAAGAATTTAGATTCCAAAAGGTTCAGATACTTTTCATACCACTGTATATATATTTTTTAACTTCAAAAAATAATTCCGGCCTTAAAGGGTTAAACCCCCCCCCAAAATACACATGCACTGCAGTTCAAAAAGAGGCGGGTGGCTAGAATTGCATGTTACAAAGGGGGCGTGTGCATGCTTTTGCCCATCTCTGGTTGGTGCTGGTTGTGTGATACGTAAAGTTATACCTGATGGGTAGGAGTCGGATATGAATAAATTAGTGAGAAAACAGAGGGGGAAAAAAGAATTTGTCTACAAATACTGTACGTGCAAAAAGTACATTTTTACTTATACAGTGGTACCTCACTGTCCGAAATTAATCCGTTCCAGAGCCTTTTCGAAACCTACATTTTTCGTAAATTGAACCGCATTTTACATGTAAAACGCATGATTCGTTCCAAGGCTCCCAATACTACCACCTAAACCCTTTAAAAATTATAAAAGTATATAGACCTCCTGCTTCAATATCATACCGATGGTAGACATGTTTGGCCAAATTCCTTTGTGATATCACTCGAGCCCATTTCTTCTTCTCACTTGCACCGGAAAGCGTGTGTGTGTGTGTGTGTGTGTGTGTGTGCGCGCGCACTTGTTGATCATGTCTTCTTAGCAGAGTTATAATCTTACAAATGTTTATGGAAGGCTAAAAGCCTGAGTCAAGAAATAAAGCATAAAACAACAGTAACTCTGTCCTTTAACACGAAAAGCATCATGGTGGATTCAGCTCCATAATAGGCAAATGGGAGGGACCTGCATCATTCCTCTTAGCCAATGGGATCCATGTCCAAGATGGCGTCAGGTGGACCTGTCCAAGATGGCGCTCAAGTGACGGCGACATGAACGACAGCTCAGTTGTGAGCCAATGGGAGGCCAGTGGGGCGGGATGTTTGAATGTCACTGATGGGAGAGCAGCTCGTGCATTGTTTGAATGGCGCGTTTGAATTTTTAAGATGGCGCTTTCGTAACGTGAACTTGTTTTGTATACAGAAACAAAAACTTTAGGAAAATGTGTTTCGTAACCTGCATTTTTCGTTTGGTGAGATTTTTGTAAAGTGAGGTACCACTGTATTTAAACCAGCTGCTTCCTTTAAAGCACAGATTGCTTAAAAGTCCTAAAAATGCTACTGAATTATACTGCGCATGATAATATTTTAAAATTTTAAAAAAGCATCGCACATCATCACAACCTGAGTTCAATAGAATCTCATGACTGCTGGTCCTCAACTGTAAGGTTTTCACCCAGCTGTGGTTGGACTCACTCGAGCTGCCAGGATATGGAGCTACTGAGAAAAAGACTCACTTTAGTAACTAGACATGAATATTTTACAACTTTGGATTCCTGAAAAGAGAGAAAACTGATCGGTGCAGCCTTACATGAGCTGCACAGGGACGGATTCTCGGTGAACTGTTGAGCCAGGAGCAAGAACATGACCTCCACAGTTGAGCTGGAGAGAAGTATGCTCTGATCAGCACTGTCCAAAAGCTCAAACCCTGATCCAAAACAAACAAACAAACAAACAAACATACAGATTAGCTAATCAGTCTTCTTTTGATGTCATATCTTTTGGACTGACTCTTTGGAAAGAGATGTGTCCAACCAGGTATGCTCTTTGAGAATTGCAGAAGTCTTTCTATTTCAAAGGGGGTCAAGTCTGTCAAACGATCTGTGCCATCTTGTGAACAGGACCACTGGGAGACCTGAAATGAGACAGGAATATGATGAGTTCCTGGACGGATTTTGCCCAAATATAGAATTGGGAAATTTATTAGATTCCAGACCAGACTACACTATACAAATACACTACATGGACAAATGTTTATGGACACTTGATCATAACCTTGATGTGTTTCTTGATCATTGGACTACAGGTTTCACTCCCCTTGTTTTAAACATATTTTATTCACTGATGAAATGGATTGGGAACAAGTTATCCAATTTAGAGAACCCGCTCCATGATATTTACAAATTACAACAAACACACTAATAAGAAGAATAGGAGAATATACATGACAGGAAAAAAATAAATAAATAAAAGGGAAAAAAAAGTGAATAAAGATGGGCAGTTTAAGCAAATATCTTTGTCTTATATAAGATTGAACAGCTTTGAATACAAACTGGTTTTCAATGACAGATAAACATTCATTGTTTCCGTTTAATAATAATTCTAAATCTATAGATATTTTATTTGCAACAATTTATTGCACATTTCTAATTAATGCACATCTTTGCTCTTTAAATAACAGACACTGAATAAAGTAATGATAAGAGTTTTCATGAGCATTACCACATTTACAGTCTGGGTTGGATTTAAGACCTATTCTAAAAATATCATAATTTAGTTGACTACACCTGCATTTCAAACGTGTATGATAGATATTTAACATTCTTGGTCCGTAAGAGAAATATGACGGGACGCCCGTAATTGTCCAGCAGAGTACTGATTTAAATTTAGTAATTGGTGTCAAATTTTGATATTCTGGTGGAATACTATTCCATAATCTCATGGTCGATGGAATAAAAGAAGTCGTCGAAGATTTTAGAAGTGAAGATGTAAGCGTTACATCTTGAGAGTGTCTTAAATTTTATGTTACAGTTGAGCCAACAGTTGGGGGTAGTATATCCCTTAGATACCCCGGAACCAAATCGTGTTTCATTTTATAATATAAACAGAGTTTTCTCATTTTTCTCCTTTCAGATAAGGTTTTCCACCCTGTTTCAAGATACAAATATTCATGTTGAGTATATTAGGAAGGCCAGTAACAATACGGGCTGCTTCAAGCTGTAATTGTTCTAATGCATTTGATTGCTCCAAGTTACATCCATCCCATAATTCACAGGCGTATTCAAAGTGTGGCCTGATGAACACCCGATATAGTTTGTTCAAAGTATTTCTATTCAGCAGAAACTTTAATTTCCTCATAGTACATAACATATTTGCAAATGTATTAGCTAATTTTTCAACGTAAGACCATTTACCGTTTGCGGAAAAAGTAACAGCCAAATGTTTATGCGTTTCTACATTTTTAATTTCACATTCATTAAAATATACATGTATATCTTCGACATATTTTTAAATGAAAATATTATGGCTTCCGTTTTGTCTGGATTATATTTAATGAGCCATGTTTTTGCCCTCAAACTAAGCTTATATAAATTAGAATTTAAAGTTGTTTCGATTAGTTTGCTTTCTGATGAGTAGCCAAGAGATGTATCATTGGCAAAGAGTCTAGTGATGCAACCTAGTTCATCTGGTACATCATTCATATAAACATTAGAAATGGACCTAGGACTGACCCCTGAGGGATGCCAGCTGTGAGATTTCTGGGCTTGGATAAAGCTCCATTGATAAAGACTGATTGACTACGATTGCTTATGCAACTGGAAATCATTTCAAAATATTTCTATTGATACCATACTTTTGTAAGTTGTACAATAAACCTTTATGCCAGACTCAAATTCTTTGGATACATCACAAAATACAAGACAACATTGCTCACAATTATCTAAAGATAAACAAATCTGGTTATATAGTTCAATTAGTTGATGGACAGTTGAGTGACCTTTTTGAAAGCCTGCTTGATATTTGTACAGTAAGTCGTTACTATATAAATAATTATATAAGTGCTTATACACTACTCTCTCAAATATTTTACCAAAACAGCTTATTAGTGCTATAGGGCGATAATTCGATGAATTTGAGTGATCACCTTTCTTAAAAAAAATGACATAACATGCGCTCGTTTCCACTCTGCTGGATACGTGCATGTCTTAAGTGAATAGTTGAATATTATACACAAACTTCTCAAGAACAGGCGATTCTATTAGTGATGTTTTATGACTAATGTGCATTCAGGTTTGTGCAACCAATGATCAAGTGTCCATAGATTTTCGTTCATTTTTGTTCCATTTCTTGAAATTGTCTTTACATCCCAGAAACAAAGGACTGTAGAACCCACTCAATAATTTTAGTTCGTCTTTTTGCCGTACTTAGCTGTTTACTATTCACTTGCATGTGACTGGCATTACATGAAACATGAGGTACTTGGGCAAGACCTTGTATGAAGTCTGAAGAAAGGGTGGAATTCTTTGTCTGGATGTGTTGAAAACCAATCTTACTCATACTGGCTTATCTAAAACCAGTCACTCTGCTTTTGTCATGAGAAATTTTTTTTTTAGACAAATCTTATTCTAATATTCATCGAACCAAGCTTGCTTGTAAAAACCCTCCACAGAAGACTTTGTGGCTGTATAATACTGGGCCTAACTCACCTTTTAGCAGTTGGTCCTGGTATAGTGGGGATAATAATACAGTTGAACCTCAATTTATGGAATTAATCCATTCCGGAAGTGTTTTCGTAACCTGGATTTTTCGTAAGTTGAACTGCATTTTACATGTAAAACGTGTGATTCGTTCCAAGGCCCCCAATACTACCCCTAAACCCTTTAAAAATTATAAAAGTATATCTTTTAAGGCCTCCTTCTGCTTCAATATCGTACCAATGGTAGGGTTTGGCCATGTTCTTTTGCGAGATCACTCAACTGCAAGCCACAAGCCCGCTTCTTCTTTTCACTCGCACCGGGAATCATACGTGCATGCGTGCGTGTGTGTGTGTCTGCATGCATGTGTGTGTTGACAGGGTTAAAAGCCTGAGCCAAAAAATAAAGTTGCAATGAGCACACTCAAAAAACTCATGAAACAACAGTAACTCTGTCCTTTACACGAAAAGCATTATGGAGATACAGCTCCATAATAGCCAATGGGAGGGAGCTGCGTCATCCCTCCTAACTAATGGGAGGCCAGCGGGGTGGGATGTTGGGAGATAGTCAATGAATTTTTGAGATGGGGCTTTCGTAACATGAACTTCTTTCATATCCAGAGAAAAACATTTTAGGAAGATGTTTTTCGTAACCTGGATTTTTCGTTTGTTGGGGCTTTCGTAAGTTGAGGTTCCACTGTATGTTAAACATGCTATCCTGGACCCGAGCTTAATTAGTCCGTTGATGTGAAATGCTACACACTAATGCCACACGTCATGCTTGCATACACACCCGTAAGTGAGCAGCGTCTTGAGCTCTGTACCGACGATAAGCTTCCGCAATTTTGTTCAGGACACATTTCTGTTCTCGGGACAATCCTGATGGCACCTTATGCACACAGAAATCCAAACAAGACAGCCATTGTTACAGAACATGGAATCAGAACTGAAATATTGTTAGGAGTTCCCATTAAAATGTTTTGTGCAGATGATAAGTCTCAGCACCAAAACTACATCCAGTCTCATATTTGTTCGGCCACTTATATGAGAGGCTTCATCAGTGATTATTATCAAACAGTATCTTTACAGTTGAGACACCATGGGTTACTGAGGCATGTATGATCAACATATGTTAAAGGAATAGTGTGTAACATTTTGGCAGATCTATTAGAAATGAAGTACAGGTATCCCTCACTTTCCGCGGTTAATGGGGACCGAGATCCCCCGCGATCGCAGATTTCTGCGAAGTAGGATCGACCCCTCCTGACTGACGTACAGTATGTATATGTGTGTATATGTATATGTATATGTGACTGACCATGTATATGTGTATATAATATCAATAAATACATATTTAATGCTATAAATGCTTATAGTAAAAATTAAACATTCAAAAATAATGCATAAGATGTAAATAAAATATAAATACACACACATACAGATGTGCACCTCACAAAAATGTAAGTAGTTTTTGTTGGGGGGTTTGGGGTTGTTTTTTTGTTTGGTGTTTTTTGCATAATTGGCCTTGGTTTGCGTCATTTTCCTTAAAATTGAGATGGGCGCCAACCTAACCATAACCTAATTAGGATTAAGCAGTTTTAAAATTTTTCGATGAATATTTTGAAAAACCCACGAAGTAGCGAGGGATCACTGTATATCACCAATAAGCAAGTTTTTATTAATCTATAATCATCTTTTAAGTCACCTCAACACTGGGTGACACTAGATATCACAAAATCTTACATACTGTACCTTTAAAGAAACCTGGTGTGATTGAAGCATAAAGGACACCAGTAATGATTACCAGAACACTTGTGTTTACCTTGGTCTCCTAATACTCAATGCGAGTCAATTTGCTGAACCACTTAATCCTATTAGCCCACCTCAGCCAACACTGGGTACACCCAGAACAGTTTGCCAGACCATTGCATTGCCAATACACACACAACCATTCACATTCGGACCCTAAAGTGTTTGGTTTTGGACTGTGGGTGGAATACCAAACCAATGCATGCACAGGGAGAACAGAGAAATGACCGAATCAAGCCCAGGACTTGAACCCAGGACCGTTGTGCTGCACTAGGTTCTACACCACCATGCCATCCACCATGCCTCCTTTCACCATCGATACCATTAGTCTGTTAAAGGTTTTTGGGAGGGCAGCACAGTGGCGCAAGTGGTTAGCAAGTCTGCTTCGCAGCAAGAAGACTTGGATTCAATTCCCTGGATCAAGGCGTTTCCACGTTCTCCCTGTATTTGTGTGCGTGTCTTCCCAGGCACTCCAATTTCCTTCCACAATCCAGTAGGCTGTTCCAAATTGCCCCAAAATGTGAGTGTGAATGGTTGTGTGAATATTGGTCTTGTGATAGCTTGGTGAGCTGTCCAGGGTGTACCCTACTTTCACCCCACCTTCGGCTGAGATGGGTGCCAGACATTCCGTGACTCTAATTCTAATAAGGAGTAAGTGGCTTAAGAAAATTAATGGATTTTGATGAATGAAAAAGGTTGGTGGAGTTGGAGTTCAGGCAAGAGGAATGGTGCCACAGAAATGGACAGTTTTGAGTAGACCATTGATTAAATCTACATGTCTTTTTGGATAGCGAGAGAAAACTAGAGGGCCCAGAATAAACCCACACATCAAGGCCCTTGTTGGTCATGAGGTGGAAACTTCATCAGGTGTCAGATGCTAACAAATGCCCCTCCACACCACTCTGAGTTCCAAATGTGTGTTTGTGCCTTCATTTCTGAACTAAATCTGCATTCGAGGACACGAGCACAAAGTTTCCATCTCATTCCCCAAACAATGAGATAAACTTACAGAACAAAACAACATAGGCAGCACAGTGGTGTAGTGGTTAGCACGGCCGCCTCACAAGCAAGAAGGACTGGGTTTGACTCCAAGCTCTGGCGTTAATTTGTGGATGTTCTCTCCTGCTTGTGTAGGTTCCCTCGCGATACTCTGGTTTCCCCCCACACGCCACAAATATGCACAGTAGGCTAATTGGTGGCTTCAAATCATCCCTAGATGTGAGCGAGAATGGTTGTGTGAGTATCGGTTATGCAATAGCCTGGGTGAGCTGTCCAGGGTGCACCCCGCCCTCGCTCAGAGTCGGCAGAGATGGGCGCAAACCTAACCGTGACCTAATTAGGATTAAGCAGTTCAGAAAATGAATGGATTAGAATGATCAAAAGAACATCTCAAAGGATCTTCAGAAAAGTAGCTCCTGGAGGATTTTAGACATGCATCTCATACCCGAGCTGGTGCAGACAGTCTGCTGGTAGAGGACACATTTCTGCTTTCATTGTTTTCCTCATCCTCAGTGGTGAGCACCGAAACCAAGTCTCCTCTGTGCTTGGATCCCTTTCTTAACCTCTTTGACTGACACTGTACCTCAGTCAGTAGACCTGTTACATAAGATCAAAAACACTGAACAGTGTAAGTCGACTTTCTCAATCTATTTTATACTTTAGTAAATGCACACACACACACGTCAGATTATTGGGTACCTACATTCAGGTTTGCATTACTCTAATGCAGTGCTTCGGGGGCGCGATGGGATGCTGAGGGGGGCGTGTGTGACCCAGGAGAACATGCTTTTTTCCACCGTACTACAAGAAAGTGTAATTGCACATCCACTCCAGTAGTTGGCAGTGGCGCCCTCATTGCCCATTGTGCGCAGCAAGTACAGGTCCCAGCTAAACATTGAGCAGGAGCTGAGAGTTGCAGTGTCATGCTTCAAACCTCGCTTTGAGAAGCTGTGCGCTGCAAAACGTGCTCATTGTAGCCATTAATCTTGGCTTCCTCATTTTGAGAAAAAAAAATCAGCACAAATTGTTCTATTTGTTCTTGTTTTGTAGGTTAAAGTGTTTATATATTGTGCTCCTGAGTTAATGTTTCTGAAGTCAATTTGAATTAATTATTTATTGATTTTATTTTCAGCAGCAAATGGTGTGGTAAGTTTGTCAAAATGTAACAAGGATATTATTATTTTTAAATTTAAGGCAAATTGATGCACTTTCTTTTACAGACTAATAAAAAATGTTTAAAAAGTTATTCTTGTAAGTTGAACTATATCTCTTTCTTTTTGTTTTATTTATGTTAACAAGGATACGATATAATGAAGAGATATACCTGTAACTATATTATAGAAAAAAGTTATAATTTATAGTTGCGGCGGAAAGTGGGTGGTGGGGGGCGCGAATTGTTTTCTTCTTGCTAGGGGGGGCGTAACAGAAAATAATTGAGAAGCACTGCTCTAATGTATGAAATTGTGAATGCATGAAGTGTCACTAATATACTCTGATATTATTTCTGAATTATGAACACAGCACTGCTGTTGCATCTGCTACACACAATCATGTTAGTGTTACGGCTGTGCAGGGGATTGTCTGATCCAAAGAAGGACCTGCAAAGAGCAGCCAATAAATAAATAAATAAATAGATTAAAAAAAAAAAAATTTTTAAAAGTACACAGCACCCCTGCTGGGTCTGTTGTATTACTACACTTCCAAAAAATTGTCAAATCAGTCTCACAATGTTAATAAATCCTTAAAAAAAAATTACTGGTTCCATAGCTTGATCTGGATCATCTCTTTAAAAAAAAAAATCTAATGGAGTTTTCCCTTGTCCCACGCCCTGCCTGTGATCGATATTTCATCAAAATACACACACGACTTTTTGCTTAATCCTGCTAGCAAACATATACAAAAAGATTGAAATGTAAGCGCTGATTGGTCATATGTACAAAATCAATTATTTATGTCCAACTTACATCTCCAGGATGCAGTCATTCTCCTGAGAGCCGAAGTAACTCAGGGACAAAAAATAACTATCAGTTGGGAACCAAGTCCTCATCACTTCCTGCATGACATAATTTTGATTTTATTTTGCTCATAAATCTCAGGCTTAAACCAAGTAGAGTCAAAATCATAGAACCTTTACATAATCCAGAAAAAAAGACACTATACCACAAGACTGCAGGTTCTGTCCATACACAAAGTCTCAAAGACCCACTATCAGACACAAGATGTTTCACAAATTATTACAGAAAAATAATCAGCTTCAGGGCAAAGCATCTCTGGTTCACATTTGGTTACATCACAGCACCTCATCACTTTTACTCAAACAGATCATTTTCTCCAAGATCACACCCAGTTGTGTTTTATTCCTGCTATGATCGACCATTCATGAGCTGGTGAGCACAGTCACACTTGACTCATTCTTGGAAAACTCACACTCGGCTAGCATGCCGACTGCGCGACACTTGCGCAGTCGGCAGTCTTGGCACTTGCGACGCATGTACATGTCCATTTCACAGCTGCCGCCACTCTTGCAACGATACACTGCCTTCTTGGTGACGCTGCGCCTAAAGAAACCTGGAACAGACACAGGAGTGAAAGTGTTGGTGTTAATTAGCAAAGTTTGCAACATCTGCAGAAATGTTATAAGAAAACAAAAATAAGAAAAAATAGCGAAAATACAGGCAAAGTTGGTCAAAGGGTTTCAGGAAAAGTGAAAAAACAAAAAAAAGATGCTAAAACAAGGTGATGTTTTTTATTATTAGATATGTCAACCATGTCGGGCGCTGGATCGCTGATCCAATGGTTGGGGGTTCGAGTCCCACTCTCCACAGGTTGTCACCCCCCCCCCCCCACAGTGCAGCTAACCGGGTTATCAAAGGCCGGCCATGTCTCTCACTGTCTGTGGTGTGAGGTTCATGTCAAAGAACCATTGCTGACTTTTGACAAGAGTAGGCTGTAAAGCCGTCAGCGTGTTTCTGCGCTACGATGGCCTGGCGAGCTGTTCAGGGTGTACTCTGCCCTCGCCCGGAGTTGACTGGGATGGGCGCCAGCCTCCCCCGACCCTAATTAGGATTAAGCGGTTACAGAAAATGAACTGATGATGATATTTCAACCATGTCAGTCTCAGTCAGGTTAGCTTTGTGTGCTCTGAACTGTCTCAGCTAACTGAAGCAAACCCGAGCTGCATTTGAGAATTATTCCACAAATCCACAATGTGGAATGAAACTACTGGATGCTAATGTAGTTTTATATTTAAGTATTAGGTGGGATCCCTCCCCAGTGCAGCTAACTGG
The DNA here is from genome assembly GCA_024760905.1 of Plotosus lineatus. Classification (NCBI taxonomy): domain Eukaryota; kingdom Metazoa; phylum Chordata; class Actinopteri; order Siluriformes; family Plotosidae; genus Plotosus; species Plotosus lineatus. The sequence goes on from CM045749.1 coordinate 12,208,847, forward strand.
GTTATCAAAGGCCAGCCATGTCTCTCACTGTCTATGGTGTGAGGCATGTAAAAGAACCATTGCTGACTTTCGTAAAGAGTAGGCTACAAAGCCGTCGGCGTGTTTCCGCCCTGCGATGGCCTGGCGAGCTGTTCAGGGTGTACTCTGCCCTCGCCCAAAGTTGGCTGGGATGGGCGCCAGCCTCCCCGCGACCCAAATTAGGATTACACGGTTACAGAAAATGAACTGACGTGGGATCCTCCCCCAACTTTTTTTATCTGCTCTGAGGAATATGTCTCAAAAGAGAGCAAGCAAGAAGTCAGCAAAAGTGGTATGAGACAAGTAGAAGAACAGCTCGCAGAAGAGAACAATTGCTAACTCGAGTTGTCTGACTTCAATTCAGACATATTCTACGAAAAGCAATTTCATTCATTCATCTCTTTCTGCTTAATCCAGGGTTGGGTCGCGGGGGCAACAGCCTAAGCAATGAGGTCCAGACATCCCTCTCCCCAGCCACTTCCTCCAGCTCTTCCGAAGGGACACCAAGGCGTTTCCAGACAAGGCGAGACATATAATCCCTCCAGCATGTTCTAGGTCGACCCCGGGGTCTCTTCCCGGTTGGATATGCATGAAACATCACACCAGGGAAGCGTTCTAACCAGATGCCCGAACCATGTCAACTGGCTCCTTTCAGCGCAGAGGAGCAGCGGAGTTCTACTCCAAGCTCCCCTTGGATAGCTGAGCTTCTCACCCTATCTCTAAAGGAAAGCCCAGTAAAGGTACTCATACCCGGTAAAGGAAACTCATTTCAGCCGCTTGTATCTGCGATCTTGTTCTTTCAGTTACTACCCAAAGCTTGTGACCAGATGTGAGGGTTGGAATGTAGATCGACTGGTAAATTGAGAGCTTTGCCTTGCAGCTCCCTCTTCACCACAACGGATCAGTACAAGCTCTGCTTTACAGCAAAGGCTACAGCGAGCCACCTGTTGATCTAACGCACAATCCTTCCCTCACCCGTGAATAAGACCCGGAGATATGCGAACTCCTCCCCTGAGGACAAGCCCTCATTTCCGACCCGGAGGGGGCATTCCACTCTTTTTCGATTGACAACCATAGCCTCAGATTTGGACGTGCTTATTCTCATCCCAGCCGCTTCGCACTCGACTGCGAATCACTCCAATGAGAGCTGGAGGTCCCGGATTAATAAAGCCAAAAAGGACGTCATCCGCAAAACGCAGAGACGAGATCCGATGGCCACCAAACCAGAACTCCGACACCTCGTCTGCGTGTAGAAATTCTGTCCATAAAAATTGTGAACAGAATCGGTGACAAAGGACAGCCTTGATGGATTCCAACTCTTACCGAAAACGGATTTGATCTGTTGTTACCAATTCAGACCAAACTCAGGCGCTGGTGATACAGCGACCGAATGGCTCGTATCAAGGGGTCAGGCTGCTGCCTCAGGAGTTTTACAGGCCAATAAGACCCGATAGGCCTCCTTCAACTGGACGGCTCCCTTCACTGCAGGTGTCCAGAACCGGGTTCAGGGGTTACTGCCACAACAGGCACTGATGAACTTCTAGGCACAGCTATGGAGGCACGAAACATAGCCCATTCGGATTACATGTCACCCGCCTTTGGGACGTGATTGTAGCTCTACCAGAGGTGGGACTTAAAGGCCCCTCTGACAGGAGACTCCACCAAATGTTCTCAGGAGACCCCAACTACAAGCTTGGGCCTGCCAGGTTTGGAGGGTGGCCTCCACCGCCATCGGAGCCAGTTCACCACCAGGTGGTGATCGGTTGATAGCTTTGCTGCTCTCTTCACCCAAGTGTCTAGAACATGCAGCCACAAGTCCGGTGATACGACTACAAAGTTGATCATCAAATTACGACCTAGGGTGTCTTGGTGAAAAAGTGCACCTGTGGGCACCCATATGTTCAAACATGGTGTTCGTGATGGACAAACCATGACGAGCACAGAAGTCCAACAATGAAACACCATTCAGGTTCAGACTGGAGAGGCCGTCCAGGCCTCTATCGACCACACCCTTCCAGGTCACACGATCATTGCCCACATGAGCATTGAAGTCTCCCAGGACAATGAGTGAAAAGCAACTTTTGGAATGAAAAAACTGATTCCAAGAACATACTTTATTTTCCAGAATTTTTTTTTTTTTAACCCCAACAAATGGAACTAAATAATGTGTGTAATTATTTATTAATCTTATTTGTGCAATTTTAGATTGCTTTTTTCCCCCATTAAGTTAGATTTAAAAATACAATATATTTCCAAAGAAATACACAATTTACCAAAAACACTTTTTTCCACAAATCAGTACATCACCTTTGCAGCCTTCACATGTCAAAGCATTGTAGTGATATCCTGAGGCTTTGTCCCCACACACCACGCACAGTTCGTCCTGACCCTTGACTCGAGATCCAGGCCCCAGCCGGGGTCTCTTCATGCTTGGTGTTGTGACCACGTTGCTTCTCACTTGTCCATGCAGCTCCATGTCATTTTGACATGGAGGCTCTGGACACTGAGGGCTGTATGGGTATGCTGGGATGCATGGTTGCGAGCTCGGAGGTCCATAAACTGAGACCTGCATGTTTGCTGGATTGTAGTGCTGCTGGCTGTAAGGAAACGCCTGTACATCAAGGTCTTGGTATGAATATCCCAATGGATCCACCAGCACATCTGTGAAAAGTGAAGACACCATATTACTAGATCATGATCATTTTAATACATTTTAAAATGTGGTACAATGGGATGCGCAGACGGAGGTCAGTATGATTCTGACTTGAGTACAAGGAAATGCTCACTGGAACATGCTGCACATCTTCAGACTATGGTTTAGAAAGTTTTTGATAGCTTTAACGAGACCACTGGGACGATACAAGACCCAGACCAAGACCCCGTGCACCACTGAGTGACTCTGGAAACAGGATGCAGCTGAAGAGCTTTGTGATGTTTATGATATTAGCTTGCGTCAGGTTTTGACCTTTCAATAATCAGGCTGAATCGATATAGCGCAAAACGTCAGCTTTATGAGAACAGACTGGAGATTTGTGAAGCGTTTCTCAAGCCATTCCACAGAGAGAACACGTGCTACTGCTGGCACTGCGTCTGAAACACATCTGTCTAGAGAGACAGGCCTGATCTGATTCACACCTACAATTTGGAGAAAAATTAAAGATAAATTTGTTTATCAACACACCGGTACCATAGACCATGCAGTTTATATTTGACTACGAATTTAATCAAATATTTTAGCATCTTGTCAAAGATTTTCTTCACCTTTCACATTATTCATTCATTTTATTTTCTAAGCTGCTTAAACTAATAATGGCCACAGGGAGGCTGCACCCATCTCAGCTGACTCGCGACGATGGCAGGGTACACCCTGGACAACTCGTTAGACCCATTCACACTCAAGACTCCCATGGGTGATTGGAAACAGCTAATTAGCCTACTGTGCATATTTTTTGGACTGAGGGAGGAAACCCGAGCACCTGGAAGAAACCCACCCAAGCACAGGAGGAACATGCAAACGACACACAGAAAGGCAGATGTGCTGACATCTGCGCCACCTTGCGGTCATGTAGTCACCCAAACCCAAAACAAACCATTCCTGAAAACAATGATTTGCACCATGCTAGTGTAGTGGTGAAGGTGATTGATGCGTTACTGCTCTGTAGGTCAGTGGTTCAATCCCCGCTGTAAGCACTGTTGGGCCCTTGAACAAGGCCTTTAACCCTCAGTTGTACAAAAATGATCATTTTAAGTCACTCTGCAGAAGACTGTCTGCCAAATGCTGCAAATTCAAATAATCTTTACCTTACATGTCACTCAAAACAACACGGAAGATTGCTGTTTTTTTCCCCCTCACTTGCAACATATAAATGATGTTCAGAGACTATACACATCAAACCATTAAACTGTGAGGCGCTCCACCGCAAGTAGGCGCTTGTCGTAGGTGACGTATGGTGCTTGTGAGACAAAGCGCTACTTATCCGGACTTCCGATCTTTCAAGTGAGCAAGCACGTTAAATACTTGTTTAGTACTCAACCTTCACTTGCTCACTTGAAAGATCTGAAGTCCGGATAAGCCGCGCTTTGTCTCACAAGCACCATAGCACAAGCACTTGCGACAAGCGCCTACATTCGGTGGAGCACCTCACAAATATTTCAGGTGTCATTTTGTTCAGTTCTTCCTGCAAATAAGTCTTCAGGTGAATAACTCTACAGGGTCAGTGTCGATTTTTTTTTCCTTTTTAAATCTGTCGCATGCCTTTTATTCTTTTTTTCCTGAACCCATGTGGTGACATCGGCTAAAAATGAAATGTCATCTGAGGGATCGGACATCAGCTTAGGCTTGTGCCCTTACACTCTATACACTGAAATTCCGCAAAATTTTTTTTTTTTTAATCATTGACTAATGCACTGCGGAGAATGAAATACTGTATGCAAATCCCTTCCTTTCATTTTTGAGAAACAGTATTTTAAAATATTTCTTTGTCTTTTTATAACACTGCTTTAATAGCCTCTTGACGTTGCGTGTTTTAATCATTATTTAGTAGTTTTAGCCCGTTATTTGCCATAAATTACCCCATCCCAATTTAATCTGGAAGACTGAAATGCACGAATGGATGTATACAGTATTTATAAACAAAAGTTGTATGAATGAAATTGACCAGACTAAACATGAAACATCTTGGGCCACACCGGCTGCAGTTAAAAACACATCATGCAGTAAATTTGGAATTCATTGCACTCTTGTTCATTTGCAGTTTGCTTATGGTCACTACTTTTTATGAACTGGACTTATCAGTTCTCACAAAATTACATTTTTTTCATATCTTACTATCAAACGTGTCAATACGTTTCTGTGCTTGTGTAGGTTTCCACCAAGTACTCCAGTTTCCTCCCACAGGCCAAAGACACCCACGCTCAGCAAATTGCTGTCCAATATTGCCCCTTGATGGGCGGCACGGTGGCATAGTGGTGAGCATGTCCGCCTCACAGCAAGAAGACCTGGGTTCGATTCCCGGCCTGGGCGTTTCTATGTGGAGTTTGCATGTTCTCCCCGTGCTTGCGTGGGATTCCTTTGGGTTCCAAAGACATACACAGTAGGTTAATTGGCAGTTCTAAATTGCCAGTACGTAATTAATGGCAGTAGGCCTGGCGGCGCCCATCTCAATCAGCCCAAGTCTCGCCATGAAGGCGCCCCAATGACATCTCGGGATGTTAAGGGATAAGTGAAGTGAAGAAGAATTACCCCTTGATGGGAGTGTGAATGGATGTGTGTGTGTGTGTGTGTGTTTTCCTTGCGATGGACTGAAACTGTTCAGGGTGTAGCTTCTTCATTCCCAGTATCAGCTGACAAGCTCCACTCTCCTCGCAACCTTAATAGAATTAAGCGGTTTAGCAAATAAGTGAGAGAGTCTGTGAGAGTTGGAAATAAAAGCTACAGTAGTCCTTTAATACCCCCCTCCATCTCCATCCACACCCTCGTCGCATTTCACTGCATTTCATGGTTTTCCGATCGCCGTTTGTGCTCCAGCACCTCATTCATATCGCTCATCCTCCCACTTCCCTTTTCTGCCAGATGTTTTCTGTCTCGTTCAGCCTGGGATTTGTTGTGTGACATGGCCGAGCTCACATCTGTTTGTAAACTATCGGAGTTCTGTATAAACAGCCATGTTGTTGAATACTGTCGCTCGCGTAATGCAATGTTCCATCCTCATTATTCTTCTTTATATTATAGTTATATAAATAAAATGGGGATGCTTTGTGGCACAGTAGGTAGCATTGATGCCTCACAGGTCTATGGTCCTGGGTTTGTGCACAGGTCACTTGAGTTTTGTATCCCAAATGTCCATGTGTGTGGGAAAAAATGCCTCTGTGACTCAGGGCTTCCAAAAAAAAAAATAAATAAATAAAAATATCATAATTAGAGTAGTATTGTGTTTGCTTATACGAGAAGACTTGACGTGACATTTTAAAAAAAATACAAATGTATGTTTTTCAAGTACCGAAAATGATTTCTGTGCAGTATATGTGGTGTGTAGCAGCAAGCAGCAGGATGACGCTTCTTTCGTGTTATGATAACAGGCTAGTACTCGCTACCGACCAAACACTCAAAGATGTAATGACATGACTGATAATACACAACTGCTAACAAATCTCTGTCCTAATATGATTCACGTACACTCTAGTTGAATAGAAGTCACCTAAAGTCATGCGCGTAAATGATCAACCCCGCCAACACCTTCAAGCATGTCTCCCTGTCATGTGACCACCACCAACCAAGAAGAGGCTAAAGCAAGCCCTTTCCGTGACACGTCATGCCAACTGCCCACCTCGTCGTGCATGCACATTCACACTCGGAGGATGTACTGTGTGCTATCTTGCACACATGAGGTCATGGACACCCATGATTGGCATAGATTTGTGATTGATTGATGTTTTTTTTTCTTTTTCCTTTCTGCTTTTTCCCTTTTTCAGGGGTCGCCACAGCGAATAATCTGATTCACACGTTTTGATTTGGCGTAGGTTTTTACATCGGATGCCCTTCCTGACACAACCCTTTAGCAAGGGGCGGAAACACGCTGACGGCTTTGCAGATACTCTGTACGAAAGTCAGCAATGGTTCTTTTACATGAAGCTCTCACCATGGACAGCGAGAGACATGGCCTGCCTTTGATAACCCAGTTAGCTGCACTGGGGGGACAGTGACAACCTTGTGGAGAGTGGGACTCGAACCCCCAACCTTAGGATCAGTGATCCAGCATCCTTTACCACCAGGCCACCACTGCCCTCGATTGATTGATGTTTAATGATGGTTTAATAAGTTATGAATGGCTGTATGCATCAACATGCACTCGAACTCTTAATCTCCAGGATAATTGCAATCGAGCTTTTTTGTTGTTTTTTTTGTCATAGGGTGCTGGGTGGCCCATCTCAGGCTACATCACTGACTGAAGGCATGAACAGCACATGCCAGAGCATCACAGGGCCTGCACATACAAAACCAATCACCTGAACAACTAGGGCCGATCTGGAACAGTTACTTAGCACAAAGATCATGTGTTATGTCTGTGGGAGGAACAGTCAAAATTCACAGAGGGATGTCCGGGACAAGGATTCGAATCCAGGACAGTCTTTCTCTGAGGCGGACATGCTAACCACCACGCCACCATGTACTCTCTAGCCCAGGGGTCCCCAACCACAATTGGTACCGGTCCACAGAAGAAATAATTCATTATCCCTGTTTTATTATCAGAGTCTGAACAATCTTTATTTTTGAAAAAGCTTTTATTTTGAAAAAAATGACCAGATTCTCGCGGTTACATGTCGGTCATTTGAGCACTAAAATGTAACCCACAAGGGGACGGCACAGCAAAAGAGGCAAGTGGGACATGTTTCAATCAATAGCAGGGATTTTGGGTGAGACTGAGCCTGAGCCTTCATTCTCCCAGCTGGTGCACCATCACCTGTGGGTTGTTTTTTTTTTTTTTTTTAAGTTCAAGCTCTACTTCCCAACCAACTTTATTTCAGCTGTTGAAAAATAACATTAATGGAGTGCTTATTATTATTATTATTAATTTTTTGTAACCGCTTAATCCTAATTAGGGATGCGGGGAGGCTGGCGCCCATCCCAGCCGACTCTGGGTGAGGACAGAGTACACCCTGGACAGCTCGCTCAGGATCAGCGATTCAGCACCCTATACCACTAGGCCACCACTATTTATATTTACAATATAAACAATCTACGACCCCCCCCTCCTCCCTCCCGCGGTAAAATTGTCAAGCGTTGACCAGCCGCGATGATAAAAAGGATGGGGACCCTGCTCTAGCCGCTGTAATGACTATCAATGGTACTCACTTCACTCGCCAGCACTCATAATGCTTTTAATATTATAGCTTATTGGTGGGATGGACTGGAAATCCATCCCGGGTCTATTAACGTCTCACACCCAGTAGGCCCCATGGTATAGTCTCTGGATTCAATGTGATCATGGCAAGGATAAAGTGTTTACTGAAGCTGGACGAATTAATCTAGACCTAGTAATCGATACTTGAATATCTTAATGGTTTTGCTTGAAAGAAAACATTTTCCCAGTTCATGAATCAAAGCGAAATATAAATGAGCATGGAAGCGAGAACCAAAGCCTGGAAAATTTGAGGTGCTAGATTTCTCTGTATAAACATTTACAGTAGTACAGTAGATGTCACAGGAAGAACCTTACCATAGTACTGCGGTTCTGCAATGCCATAAGCGTCCGCTCCGGAGAGGTATCCTCCGGTCATCATTCCCATCTCAGGATCCATCCACTCTCTCATCTCTACGTCTGAGGAAGACGTCCACGTCTAGCACAGATCAGAACACAGTTTAGAGTTCGGCACACACACACACACACACACACACACACACCTCTCCGTCTCTCAATCCATTTCTTTCCACAGAACATTATGTTCTAGTGTAGACCCCATCATGTCTGGAGTTGATGGATCTATATTTAGTTGATGCTTTGATTCAAATACAGAGTAGGAGAATTCGAAGGAGGTCAGAGTGCATCGAGACATGGGACATGGAGTGTGAGAATGGGACGGAACGGGTCCCCACATGTCTCAACAGCTGCTCTGGCGATGGTTTCAGAAAGCGGCTCATGAAACCCTAGCGAGTCCCTGGCGGTCCCAGCAGGTCTGGCATGGAGAAGGATGTCCAGCTAGAAGTGGTTTATGAGCCACGGGAACGTTTTTAAGATACCGCGACATGAAACAAAAACTACCAGGGAGCGAAATCGGGACTTCACAAAGTCCTTTCAGGTGGCGGCTTCTCCGACCTTCTCCATCACTTTACTTTCATCCTACAACTTTCAACTAGCAATCATTGAAACGCTCCAACGATCAGGTTGGTCTGCAAAAAAAAAAAACCTGATAAACTACAAGACGCTACGACGGTCTTTCCTGTTTTCCAACGCCTTATCTGCGGTGTGTGTGTTGATCCGCAGGCTATGTGGGTCGATCTGTGGGTCCCGTGGGAGGAGAGAGTGATACACGGCCCATCTCTGATGCTCTGTTGACTGTTTGCTTGGTTTCACTGTTTGCTACGGCTCTGTTTGTTCTGCTGTTAATATTTGACCCAGAGGATTGAGGATTTTTAGGAAATTCAGCGAGCCCTTTATCACACACACACACACACACACACACGGACAGGACACAGCGGAGGAAACAAAACCTGCAACCCTCCATTTCTTTAATATCGAGTAATCTTTAAATGTACTGTACATTCATTACGCTGGTGTAACAGAGTGCCAATGCTTGATGCTACTTGCGTGATTCATTATGTGTCCACATGGGGGAGTGACAGGACTTAGCCATTATTAGCATTTCTCCGTCCTGATTTCGGGAGGATTTTTGTTATTTCTGTTACTGTCCATCAAAATTCCTTATAAATCCAAAAGAAAGAAAACAGGACCTTTGCCTGGTTGCTGCACACGGCTTCTCTTCACACAGGGTGAGAAAGAGCGGGACTGTTGAACTCCCTCCGAGAGGCGAGCGGGTTAAAGAGTTTGAGCGTTCATTCATTTTTCAGAATACCATAAATAGCAACATGTATAGCTTGCTTATTCCTCGGATGGAGGGGCAGGGGTGGTCCTGTGTTGCAAAACCCTTTGGGAGTAGGAGTTGTGTTAGAAGACAGACTAAAAAGAGATTAATGATCGTGGACTTCCTGGAACGTTTTGGCTGGAACCTATCAGGCCACACTAAACACCGGCTTACCACTCGATCCTCGTCTTTACTCCACTCAACCACAGAGAGTCGTCCGTCCGTCCGTCCGTCCATCCATCCGTCTGTTTAATACAGTAGTGTATACGTCAATGCGTGGCACATGTTGTTTATGGGCCCGAACAGGAAGAAGACTCTTAGATTAGAGAGGCCGCGGAGGCTGCGTTGGTGGCAGGGAGGGGAAGGCGGGGGGTGTGGGGTGTGTGTGTGTGTGTGGGGGGGGGTGGCGTGGTACAGACTAAAGTCCATGGTCAACTAAAGGGATTTCAACGGAGGAGATAATCAGTCGTCATGCTGCTATTGAAAGATTGAAAGCTCCATTAGCACTTTTATCCTGATTCAGGAGTCTGACAGTGCGGGAGAAAAACGAGGTGTCCGAACAGATAACCCGCACTAATTACTTCATTTAAACATAAACATTTCTCAACATATCTCTCGGCCTTAACTCTCCTTTGTCCTACTGACCTTTTTCATTATACTGTATATAGAAGCTAAATTATACATGAATACAGTTTTATTCGACAGTATATACTGTAAATTCTCTCTCTCACAGTGTAGAATATATACATTTACATATATACACATTTCCATTCCATGCACACTGC
>CM045749.1:12221728-12226728 GCA_024760905.1 Plotosus lineatus
AAAAGGATGTCCACAAACAAGAAGCGTTGTTGTTGTTGTTGTTATTATTTTGCTGATGACACTCATGAAGCCTGTGATGAATTCACCACGCTGTGAAAGACACTCAGAAGTTTTCTACCCGTGTAATGTTACACCGATGGAAGTGAAATCCACTTTGTGATATGAGATCATAACTTCAGTTAAAGGAATATTAAATCTTTTTTTTTTTTTTTTAAATCACGGCTCGAGATGTATTACACGTGATCACGTCAGATCATTTATATAATTTTTTTCACTGTATTAAGAACCTGTACAATAATTAGAGGTAGTTTTATAAAAGTAAATGACAAATGACCATGTATCTGATTTAACAGTTACAAGTCGACAACACCACCATTATCACATAACCATGAATACCTGTACTTCCTGTTGAAAAATCTCTGAAACGAGCGCAGGTTTCCTCCAGGTATTGCGGTTTCCTCTGTCCAACATGCACAGCAGGCTAACTGTTCCAAATCACCCCGAGGTGTGAGTGTGAGCACGAATGGTTGTATGTGTCTTGCCCTGCAATGGTCTGATGAGCTGTTCAGGGAGTACCCCGCCTTCACCCGAAGCTGGCTGAGGTCCACACAGAAACGATCTTGATGAGCCTGGGATTCAAACCCAGAACCTTCGTGCTGTGACGCAGACGTGCTAACTACTATCCCACCATGCCGTCAGGAGGGTTCATATTATGGAGGGGAAAAAAAATAAAATAAAACATTATTCTTAAAAAAACTAAAACATTATTCTTATAATTCTATTATCACAACATAATTTTTTTTTGCGATATTCTCTCCCCTTGGAATGAGATATTTTCCACTAAAAATTTAGGATTTTAGTGTCAATCGCTATGTCCAGCACATCCTCGTGTAAAATATTGTCTGTGCTTGAGTGAGGTTTGTGGTTTTTCTTTCTTTTTTTTTTTTTTTTAATCTCGCATATGCCCGCAAATAAAATTAGAAAAAGGTACAGAACAAATCCATTGTGCAAACTTAAAAAAAACAAAACAAATATACATTAAAAATTTGTAAAAACTAATTTACAAAAACATGTTGCGATACCCAAAGGACGAAACCAAAACAAACAAACATGTAAGACAAGCCAGCATCTTTACCGTTGATTAAAGAATTTAGCAACACATGCACTCAATTCATTAATAAAATTAAAACCCTGTAAACAACAAACGTGACCTTTAACCCTCGGTCAGTGTCCAAGAGACGTGATTCTTCTTTTAATGAAGCGATATTGCACCGTTTGGAATATTGTGTGTGTGTGTGGGGGGATTGTGCATGTCAGATTCAAATAGAAATGCTACAAACAGTTTCTTCCTTACTAAAGTCCTTCTGAAACTTTAAAACTTCTAAAAATAAAATTAATACTCATACAAAACAAATGGATAAAAAAGAAGAGAAGAAAGAAAGATGTGCCGACAGGCGTTTGAGCCCAGAGCTGAAGGAAGGCGAGTCAGGCATCTGAGTGCCTTGAGGTCTGAACTCAGTTATTCAGAAGAGCCTCGGTCTCCTCGTCGTCGTCTCTCTTCTGTAAAGGTTTACTGTAGATAATAAATTGTACGGATATCTGATGATGAAGAGTGAAGGAAATAATTATAGCGTGAGAACTACAGTCAACCCCCACACACACACACACACACACAGACTATACCTGCATAAGGAATAAAGAGCTATTAACAAGAGAAAGAAGAAACACAAACGTGCTCATTATGTCTGTCGTTTCAACCCAAACAAGTGCAGTCACATTCCATTCTGTGAAATTAGCCAGTTGGCTTGATTGTCGCTTGGCTGCAGCATCAAAAAAGCAACTTTAGCGTGAACTAGTTCAATACAGTGCTACCTCAATTTACCAAAATTAATCCTTTCCGGAAGTGGTTTCGTAACCTGGATTTTTTTTGTAGATTGAACCGCATTACCGGAGACTCTGAGAACTCTGCCTAGGCTTCTTGTTAGCCGGGATGCGGCCAGCACTAAGCCGATATGCTATGGTAGTTGAGCGTGCTTAGTTATACACGCCCGAAGACACGCTGATCTTATAGCTGTAGTAGAGTCGACCGGTCATAGACTAGCATAGTGAAAAACATGAACAAACAAAACAACAAAATAAAACAGATTAAAACGAACAAAGAAACAATTTGACTCCGAGAACTCCGCCCTCTAGGCAGCGTCATCTTGGAGACGTCACTCGAAGTTCAATGTAAAAGAACATGAAGCGTGATAAAAGTTGATCCTTTTGGTATCGTTTGTTAAACATGCTACAGAACATAAAATCTCACGATAACCATGAACTTAGATACTGTACTGGAATAATAATCAAAAGAGACTTTAAAACGAGTGCTTTACAACAGTATATGCTGTATAATGTTTATATTTTACCATCAATAAATATAACAGTAAATATTGAAAAGTTTTTCTTAATCATTACTACATTAATACTGTATTAATGAGTAAGACTGTCTATAGAATGTGTTTAAGAAGCATATTTTAGCGCATGTAATAGATACACAGTATTTTACTTCCGTTCGCTCAGTCACGCATGTGACGTGATACATGGGGTTTTACTTCCGGGTACAGAATTCGCGGATTATCTCGATTCACGGGAGGGCCCGGAACCGAACCCCCGTGAATGGCGAGGGCCTACCGTACCTTTTAAGGCCTCCTTCTGCTTCAACATCGTACCGATGGTAGACGCATTTGGCCATATTCCTTTGTGATATCACTCAACCGCATGCCACGAGCCCGCTTCTTTTCTCTCGCACCGGCAATCAAATGCATGCGTGTGTGTGTGTGTGTGTTGACCATGTCTTCTTAGCAGAGTTATAATCTTACAAATGTTTCTACAAGGTTAAAAGCCTGAGACAAAAAATAAAGTTGCAATGAGCACACTCAAAAAACTCATGAAACAACAGTAACTATGTCCTTTACACGAAAAGCATTATGGGAGATACAGCTCCATAATAGGCAATGGGAGGGAGCTGCTTCATCCCTCCGAGCCAATGGGAGGCCAGCAGGGCGGGATGATGGGAGATAGTCAATGGGAGGAAGCTGCGTCATCCCTCCTAGCCAATGAGAGGCCAGCGAGGTGGGATGTTGGGAGATCAACATGGGAGAGCAACTCGCGCATTGTTTGAATTTTTGAGATGGCACTTTTGTAACGTGAATTTGTTTTGTATCCAGAGACAACAATTTTAGGAAAATGTTTTTTGTAACCTGGATTTTTCGTTTGCTTGGGCTTTCGTAAGTTGAGGTTCCACTGTATCTATGTATATATTAAAGGGCAGTTGTGTCCTGGTGGTAAAGGTGCTCACTAATCCCAAGGTTGGGGGTTCAAGCCACACTCTCCATGGGTTGTCACTGTCCCCCCAGTGCAGCTAACTGGGTTATCAAAGGCTGGCCATGTCTCTCACTGTCTACGGTGAGAGGTTCATATAAAAGAACCATTGCTGACTTTCGACATGAGTAGCTGCATAGCAGTGGGTTTTTGCCCTGCGATGGCAGGTGAGCTGTTCAGGAGGGACTCTGCCCTCGCTGAGAGCAGATACATGCAAGGGCCAGTGATGCCAGAAGCATGTCAACACACCAGTAACCACTATTTATCTATTAACCCACTAATCTGTAAATTCAAAGTAATAACAACCACATTTAAACCGCCATCTCCTCCACATACAAATTTTTAAGATGTGATCCTGGAGTATACCCAACTTTTACCTCCTACTCCATCACAGATGACAAAAAGAAATTTCACAATTTCACATCAGAGATTGTGAAACTCCTCAACTGGCCAGCAGTATGAGACAGGACAATATGTATAAGTTCAAAGTCATTGTGAAAAGGTCAAAGGTCACACAGAGAAACTGACAAGCCTATGTACATCTACACAACCGAGGAAATCTGCATGAAAACTTGGGAGAATTATCTGCCTGGCAGTTCTTGAGAAATATCCTGTACAGTACAACATGTATAAGGTTAAGGTTATTGTGAAAGGGTCAAATAGAGAAACTGTGAAGCCTATGCACGCCTACATACCTGAGGAAACCTGCAGGAAATTTTTCAGAATAATTTGCAAATCAGAATCATATTGATTCTTATGAAATACAGTAGAACCTTGACTCACGAAATTTATCAGTTCCAAGGGAAAGCTCCTAAGTCAAAATGTTGGTTAGATAAAACAAATATTCCCATAAGAGATAATAGAAAACCAATTAATCCATTCCAACCCTCTCCCAAACCCATATAATCTGACACAAAAACGTATATTTGACCTAATATAGTCAAGATAAACATGTAAAAATAAATATTTATTAATAATAATAATAATAATACATGTACAGTAACATTAATAATAATAATAAAACAAGAATAAACAACAAGTCAACTAAACCTTCTGATCATCGACGGTGTCGAAGATGTCGCATGAGTATGATGAACATGTCACGTGAGCAGGCAGGAGGTGGTAACAGAGGAGAATTTTTTTACGTGTGCATGCTACGAATTCCATCCAGGAAAGGTTCGTTGTGAGCTCCCACAAGGCCAGTGCTTCTCAAATAGTGGGGCACGCCCCTGGTGTGATGCCGGTGGGGCACGTCTGACCCTGGAGAACATGATTTTTTGCCATACTGTACTAGAATTAAGTGTAATTATGCATCCTCTACAGTAGGTGGCAGTGACGCTCTCACTGTGTTCCCGATGGTGTAGGGAAAAAGCAACGAGCAAATGATATGGAGTGCAGTAAATACTATTTATAGTCATGTGCAGGGTGTGAAATGTTTTTTTTTTCTCCTTCATATCGGGGTATCACAGAAAATACATGTAATTGAGAAGCACTGCACAAGGCATTCTCGAAGCACGGAGGAATATGAGGCTAATCGGCTTGGAGAAGCCATTTCCCCAGCAGAGCTCATCATCTAATAAAATTTTGCTTGTTGGATGGGGCAGATTTTTGTTGGGCTCGAAGCTCGTATCATGGAA
>CM045749.1:12231728-12236728 GCA_024760905.1 Plotosus lineatus
AATAAACGGAATATGTGCACATGTTGGTGGATTACAAATTATTTGCTTGCAGTCATCCAAGAGATAAAACGAGAAGGAAACACATTTCCAATTTCATCAAGGTCAATTAAGATCATGGCGCTCATCTCAGCCGACTCTGGGAGCCAGTCAGGCACACCCAGGACAGCTTTCCAGGCCAGTGCACAAGTTCCCTCAAGATCATCAAGATTTGAACCCAACCCCCACTATGCTCTCTCAAACTGAGGAGATCGTGGACATCATGGCTCCAGTATAAATAAACCCAGGTTCGGGGCTTCTATACGTAGTGACGTCCACCTCACAGCAAAAAGGTCCAGGGTTCGATTCCCAGCCTGGGCGTTTTTGTGTGGAGTTTGCATGTTTTCCCCGTGGTTGTGTGGGTTTCCTCCGGGTACTCCGGTTTCCTCCCATAGTCCAAAAACATGCACAGTAGTTAACATACTGTACATAATGAACCTACTGTATGAGAATATGAATGTTTGTGAGTGCTGGCCCTGTGATGGCCTGGCAAGCTGTCCTATCCAGAATGTACCCGACCGGCGCCTGGAGTCGGCTGAGATGGGCACCAGCCTCCCAGCGACCCTAATTAGGAGTAAGCGGTTCAGAAAATGAATGAACGAACAGTTCTAAGGTGGTTCTGAAGTGAACACATCTATTAAAAATATGAATAACTCACCGTCAGACCTTCTGTTCTTCGCCTTATAGTACGTATACATGCTTAACATTAAAAGATCAGCCAGGACGTAGTACACCGCAGTGTATTTCTTGAAGAAAGATGAGAAAATTCAGGAAGGTCAACAAGCCATATTACGAACAAACAAAAACCAAGCAAAGTGCAATTTGTTTCAAGTTTAACAGTGTTTTCCCCAAAAAAACCTGTAACTTACTGACACCCATATGTTTTGGTTTCTTACCTGAAGTGGAAGCTGGTCAGCTAAAAAAGATCCGGTGAGATTGCACGAATCACCGCCAAGCCACAACAACAGAAACCAAATAGATAAAGCGCTGTCCATGTTTCCCGTCTTACACGATCGGTAGTACTGTCTGAAAATAAATAGCACAAATCATTCCCATCAGTCAACATTCGTTCATCAATCAGCTTCATTCATTCATCCGAATCACGGCTAGACCGTCACAGGACCTTATGATAGCTTGATCGGAACACATGAAAACACTTCATTGTACAAACAGAGAATAAAATGAATGACGGGGGTTTTGATGTGGAGTTACGATCACCACACAGGAACTCATTATTTTCCTCAAACAGCACATTCCATCATCCCGTTTCATTCTGCTTATCAAAGTGTAGATTACCAACAGTGACAAACTTTCATTTACTCACAAGATATAATTAATAATTTCTCTTTGAATTTAATTAGCATAGATTAGCACAAAGCAAATTTACCAGAAAAACACCAGACACCAGTTACGTCTTGGTTGACTGATCACAACAATGAAAGGAAACTGAAACGCTAAGTTTATTTTGACAGCTTAAGAATCATGCGGGACTGTCCTTTGTCTATATGATTTTAAGGTGAAAATCAAGGGGTTGGACTTACGGGAAGGATGACATGAGGAAGCAGGCGATGGACAGTATACCCAGGACAACACTGCTCATGTCCCGGGCGTCCTGAGTGCACTCACCGAGTTGGTTCCAAATCCATTCAGAGCCATTTGGGCAGAGCGAGCTGAAATTATCCCCATCGTTGGACACGAAGCTCCTGCTGGACAGCACACCATCCCTGACTGACATTTCTGTATCAGAATAAAATAATGATTAAAACAAAAACAAAAAAAAAACCCCACACACTTTACTGTAACCAGATTAACTCTTTTCATCCTCATGCACCAATCTTTCATCATTTCATCACACTTGTGATGTTCAAGGTATCCTAGCAATTTGATTGGTCTGTCATAGCTGTGGGTGAAGTTAGAACCAATGCCAGCTGACTATGGGTGAGTGGTGGCATACATACACCCTGAACAAACTGCCACTCGACTGCAGGACCAACAAAGACAATCATTCACACTCACCTCACTTTTAACAGGAAGAGGAAACCCAGTGCAAGTGGAGGGAGAACATGCAAACTTCACACAGAAAGACCCTCAGCCAAGATTCGAACCTGTATCTTCCAACATTAACCATTACCGCCCAATCAAAATCAAGAATTCAAATACGATGCAGAATAAATTGTAAACAATGGCTCATTTGAAACTTCAGAGAAAACATAGTCTATAGAGTTTCGCACTCTTTTCCCTAAATAGATTATTATTATTATTTTCCTTTCGGCTGTTCCCTTCAGGGGTCGCCACGGCGAATCATCTGCCTCCATCTCTCCCTATCTACATAGTCTTCTTTTACACCAACTACCTTCATGTCCTCCTTCATCACATCCATGAATCGTCTCTTTGGTCTTCCTCTAGTCCTTCTGCCTGGTAGTTCCAACCTCAGCATCCTACTACCAATATCCCTCCTCTGTACATGTCCAAACCATCTCAATCGAGCCTCTCTGACTTTGTCTCTATAACATCTTACATGTGCGGTCCCTTTGATGTCCTCATTCCTGATCCTGTCCATCCCCGTTACTCCCAAAGAGAACCTCAACATTTTCGTCTCTGCTACCTCCTGCTCTGCCTCCTGTCTTTTCCGCTGCTTTCGAAACCATATTATTATCACTAAAAAAATTAAATAAATAAATTAAAAAAATGTTCAGTGACATCTTCACCCCTCCCCATAAAAAAACCCCTCTCCTCTCTGACATCACAATTTCCAAAGCCTGATATGTGACGTCATTCACTCTCACGTGGTCATTTTAGTAAAATTCTTATTTTGTCTCGTGTCTTCATCCCTGGTGTGTTTCTCTTCTCTTCATCTTCGATTGGGACCCCGAGCATAGCTGTTTGCAGGTATGTTTGTAATTATTAGATTATAATATTGTAATACAACTACAGGAGTAATCTGTTAGTGAAACTACAAGCACTGGTGCATGCGCATGAATACAAAAGGTGATTTGCCTTGTGACTGTTATTAACGCAGAATAAAACGGGAAATAATAAGACTTAGTTAAATAAATGGATATGAATTACCTGCTTACACGGCTAAGAAAATGCTTTAAGTTTATCTCAGTCCACACAAATGTAGAAAATATTTCCTAACTGAAGTTCAACTCGTCAAATAAAACAAGCCGAGACATTCTTCCGCTTCGAAAACAACAATGTGAAGTACAGTACTTCCTTGCTCCATACTGATTGGCTAGTCCACGCCAAACGTCATATCCCGTCTGCTGGCAATACCTGCTGTGGCTAAAATGGCTTCCATTACATATCTAGTGCACTAGGTAGGGCTTGAATGCTGCACTGCAACAATGACTAACGTAGTGCAGTAAACAAGGAACTAGATGACGTATGAGATCACATGAGAGTTAAAGGTTTCTGATTTACTTTCGAGCATTGATAAAGCTGGATTACCGACCCTACCCCCAAGGTCCCGGGGGGTTCAAACCCCACTGTCACCGGGTTGTCATTGCTGTCCCCCAATGCCGCAAATGGATTATCATAGGCCGGCTATGTCTCTTACTGTTTGTGGTGACGTTCAGGTAAAAGAACCATTGCTGACTTTCATTAAGAGGAGCTGCATTGCCCTTTCAGCGTGTTTCTGCCCTGCGATGGCCTGGCGAGCTGTCCTAGGTGTACTCTGTCCTCGCCCGGAGTCGGCTGAGATGGACACCATCCTCCCCATAATTGGGATTAGGATTAATAATTAAATAATTAGGATTAAGTGGTTCAGAAAATGAATGAATTGACTTTCTTGGCGAACATTTCGAAAACAATTATATTTATTAAAAAAAAAAAAAAAAGGATACAGTACTTTTGAAAAAAAGAAAAAAAATCAAGGGGCGATTAAAGTACAGTACAGTACAGTACAACAGGCTGTGCTGGATCGAAGACTTGTGTCGGGAGTCGGTTCAGTCGATTCGAAGATTCGACTCCACACAATAATGCTCAGTCACAAAAGTGAAATCACAGTCGAGACAAATAAATCCGAAGAAATAATCAAATATTTGCCACTGTGATGACGACAATATCACAGACACGTTTACTTAATGACGTTTCTCAGTCGTCAGTTCAATTGTATAATAAAATATTTTTGAGAGATAAAGTGATATAAAAATGACTAATTGTGAACTGATTTCATCACTAATTTAACATTTTATTAATTCTATGGACTGTGTGAACTGTTTACTTTATAGCTATTACCTACGTGTAAATATATAATATTATTGATCGTAATAACATGAACAATAGTGAGCATGAATAATAATTGAGTGATAATACTTTTTTTTTTTACCCACATAGTTTATCGTTTTCTGTCGACGCACTTGAACTGAATCAAATTCACTTGACTGAATCGACTCCAAAGCGTTAGAATCGACTTTACTTTCAAAACAAGGAACTGAAAAATAATTTTCGCACCGGACTGATGGCAGTTATGTCGCTTATAATTATAACTCAGATTTTTTTTCACTTTAATACTTCGTTTGTAAAATCGTAATTTCTGTCTGCGATCTTGAGCTGAAACCAACTCATTCCACTGAACCGATTCCGACACCTTTCACTCAACTTTCACTCATAAAAATTACTAAACAACAATTTTAACGCCTCTGTCTTATGTAGTTAACAAATCTAGCGCATGGAATATCGTTTCGTTAAAATTATATTCTTAAAACAACAACAATAATAATAAGAATAATTGATTTTTACTGGACGATATAAATCCACTATTTTCAAACGACTCCAAAGCCCGAGAGTTGACTCGTTGTACCAAAGACATGGAATCGGAGAGTCGGTTCGTTTTGTGATCAGCTCCGAGCCGGAGCTGGATGTATTTATTAGTCTGTTTTATATATACTCTTTTACATAAAAATAAAGGTGTAAAAAAAGTCCAAAAAAACAGATATTACAGCATATCCAAAAACCTGTCC
>CM045749.1:12244228-12359228 GCA_024760905.1 Plotosus lineatus
ATTGTAGCAGGGTGCTTATTAAGTCAAATATGGTGTGTGTGTGTGTATATACACACACACACACACACACACACACACTAGTCCTTCTCAAAAAATTAGCATATTGTTATAAAGTTCATTATTTTCTGTAATGTACTGATAAAAATTAAACTTTCATATATTTTAGATTCATTGCACACCAACAAATATTTCAGGTCTTTTGTTGTTTTAATACTGATGATTTTGGCATACAGCTCATGAAAACCCAAAACTCCTATCTCAAAAAATTAGCATATTTCCTCCGACCAATAAAAAAAAAAAGTGTTTTTTAATACAAAAAAAAAATTCAACCCTCAAATAATCATGTTCAGTTATGGCACTCAATACTTGGTCGGGAATCCTTTTGCAGAATTGACTGCTTCAATGCGGCGTGGCATGGAGGCAATCAGCCTGTGGCACTGCTGAGGTGTTACGGAGGCCCAGTATGCTTTGATAGCGGCCTTAAGCTCATCCACAGTGTTGGGTCTGGTGTTTCAACTTTCTCTTCACAATATCCCACAGATTCTCTATGGGGTTCGGGTCAGGAGAGTTGGCAGGCCAATTGAGCACAGTAATACCATGGTCAGTAAACCATTTACCAGTGGTTTTGGCACTGTGAGCAGGTGCCAGGTCGTGCTGAAAAATGAAATCTCCATAATGCTTTTCAGCAGATGGAAGCATGAAGTGCTCCAAAATGTAAACAAAATATAAACTCATGATAGCTGGCTGCATTGACCCTGCCCTTGATAAAACACAGTGGACCAACACCAGCAGCTGACATGGCACCCCAGACCATCACTGACTGTGGGTAATTGACACTGGACTTCAGGCATTTTCTTCTCCCGTCTTCCTCCAGACTCTCGCACCTTGATTTCCGAATGACATGCAAAATTTGCTTTCATCCGAAAAAAGTACTTTGGACCAGGCGCTTCTGCCGCTGTTTCTGGTTCAAAAGTGGCTTGACCTGGGGAATGCGGCACCTGTAGCCCATTTCCTGCACACGCCTGTACACGGTGGCTCTGGATGTTTCTACTCCAGACTCAGTCCACTGCTTCCACAGGCCCCCCCAAAGTCTGGAATCGGCCCTTCTTTCACTTTTTCCTTCCCACAGACGTCCCACTGAGGTGTCTTGATACAGCACTCTGGGAACAGCCTATTCGCTCACAGATTTCTTTCTGTGTCTTACCCTCTTGCTTGAGGGTGTCAGTGATGGCCTTCTGGACAGCAGTCAGGTCGGCAGTCTTACCCATGATTGCGGTTTTGAGTAATGAACCAGGCTGGAAGTTTTTAAGCAGCTTCAGGAATCTTTTGCAGGTTTTTAGAGTTAATTGGTTGATTCAGATGATTCGGTTAATAGCTCGTTTAGACTACCTTTTCATGGTATGCTAATTTTTTGAGATAGGAATGAGCTGTATGCCAAAATCATCAGCATTAAAACAATAAAAGACCTGAAATATTTCAGTTTGTGTGCAATGAATCTAAAATATATGAAAGTTTAATTTTTATCAGTACATTACAGAAAATAATGAACTTTAGTCCTTCTCAAAAAAAAATTAGCATATATATCCTGCATACTAATATCTTCATGGAGTGCACTAAGCCTTGATGTACAACAGATTGCAACAGCATGTAATCTCTGAAAACTGAAACACAACCTCTGTATCAGTACCCGGGAAAGCAGAGCTCCAAGGCTGGCTAAAATAGGCGTGTTCCACAGCCTCTATCTTGGGCTCTGTACATAAAATTGGGTAGCTGGTGTCATTTTACAGCTGTAACATTATAACTGTTGCTCTGAGATGTGTAATCATATAATCCATTATGGGCATCTTCCAGAGTTGTCAAGTCAGGTGACAGGTGAAGATAACTCCTAGCAATATTGCAGAGTTTCCAAGATAAATAATGTAATCATGTGATTCGCATCCTCTCTATATTTAAACTCTATTTTCTGAGCAGATTGACTCACAGCTGTTCAAACTGTGTAACTTTACTTCATATCAAATTGTTGCACCACCACTATGCATAAACTCTAAGGGCAAATGTTTTTTTTTTTTTTTTTTCCTTCATTACACTAGGACCTCCCCCAACCAAACCCAAAAGTTTAAGTGCTCCACGACAGCAATCCATACATGCAGTGGCAAGATACAGTGAAAGAAAATGAAAAACATCATATTTACTCTCTGAGTGCAAGAATATTTGAAATGAACAAAATAAAAAAAGCGAGTGGAAAACAAGCCACATTTTATAGCACCAATGCAAAAGAAAACAAGCTTTTCATTTGACTTCCCCTCACATATAGGAAATATACAGCCAACTAAAATTGTGTAAATTTGTTCGAGTGTAATTTAAATCTTGCAGAATTTTGATGTAAAAAAAAAAAAAAAAAAAAAAAAATTAAAGTGAGCGTGTATGACGCGGCAAGGAGGTCCTGGGTTCAAGTCCGGGGCTTTGGCGTTTCTGTGTGTGGTTTGCATGCTCTGCTCACCCTCCTCTGGATACTCCGGCTTCCTCCCACAGTACAAAAGACATGCACGTTAGGCTAACCGAATGTTTCAAATTGCCCCTAGGTGTGAGTATGAATGATTATGTGTCTGTCGGCACTGTGATAGTTGAGCTGTTCAGGGTGTACTCCATCTTTGGCCTATACTGGCTGATATCGGCTCCAGCCTCCCTGTGACTCTGGGAAGATTATGCGGTTTGGAAAATGAGAGTGAATGAGTGAGTTTGATCTTGACAGTCCTTCCAAGATTTAGTCTGCATCTTATGACGGCTAACGGTCTGAAATTCACAATTTTATGGCAGATATATATTTTTAAATGTGATGCATGTTCAAGGATTTAGGTGATTTTTGCAATGAAATTGCAGGATTGAGTCAAGATTCATGAAAATAGTCAGGCACATGTCTGCATACTGATGTCTTCAAAAGCATAATGAAGGAAGTGACGTAGGGCTCGGTGATTGTGTCGAGAATGAGTGAAGGTTGTGATGAAACTCATCGTTTAATATCAAAATTGGCCAAACTTACAGAAAAAGCTGCGGTGACCGGTTAAAATGAAGATCACACAGACGTCACTAGGAATTCCTGAAAAGGGCCGATGTTTCCTGTTCATATTAAGGTTTGCACCGTTTAAGTATTTGTAAAATTAATTCCTTTCTCGTGTCCTCGCCAATCAATCCTAGCTGGGGTTATGGGGAGGCCAGCACCCCTTTCAACCAGCATGTTAACTACTAAGTCACCGTAAATAAAATTCTAGACGAATTATATGAAGAGCTGTGAGCCCCAATGGTCAAACACCCCCTGAACAAATGAGATTAAGTCATAATCTGACAGATGTCGGTACGGTCCATGCATTCCAGAACGGTCCATCACAGGGGTCAGCAACCTTTTTGAAACTGAGAGCTCCTTCTTCGGTACCAATTAATGCAAAGGGATACCAGATTGATACACATTTATGAAATAACAAATTTGCTCAATTTACCTTTAATTATATGTTGTTATTAATAATATTCATGTATGTGAATATATTAATTTGATTTTAAAAAATATTTAAAAAAATTAGATGCGGCTCAATGGAGCTGCGGGCCTGTTCTAAAAATACCAGTGAACCAGCCCGGAAACAACTCGTGTTGGTGACTCCTGGTCTATTGTTATTGTGGTATTTCTGCCACTCTGATGTTCTCCTAAAGAAGCATCGTTCTTAAAAAACTTTCCGTTGGTTTTTTCGCTTTGGTTCTCAGTGCTTCATATCCACTTAGTCATGTGCAAGTCCTTTCTACTCCGAGCTAATCGGCTATTTCATTTTAAATGAATCCTGCCTTGCTATTGGATATTTCTACGGAGACCTCGAATGTGATGAATATGAGACGCTCTAAAACCACCATGAAATGTTAATACCAGGTATAAATAACAGATTTCAAAACGTCACTGAGGTGACAACACACTGAAATGAGCAGTTAGCACAAAACATTTTACACACACACACAAAAAAAGTAATAAATAATTGTGTCGTTGATAATTAGATTCGAAGTAAATAACACCGATATGCAAATCTGTTATGATGGAGCAACATGGATGTAACAATGTGTTCTGAGGTGCAATAAGCCTCTGGCAGAAGTATGATGTGCCTTGGCACAGGCTTTGAACTACAAGAGTAATCAATATAAACATCAGCGTTTAGCATATTACAAACATGACGACGTTTTAGGTCTGTTTGTTTTTTGGTGGTGGTGGTGGGGTGAATGGCTGTCTAACCCACAACTCCGTAATCTGTGGTGTAAAAGGAATAAAACACTGCAATATGCTGTTCTAGAAAAATAAATCAACGATGGCCAGATGTGAACAGTTCATTCAAGTCAAACTGCAGCAGCTTCTGATTATTTTTTCTCTAACTCCAACCCACCCATGTTTTGTTCCTTTATCCAGGGAAATAAAGCTTTTTAATGTGGGTGTGTTGAAGATTTGATTATGAATAACATATGACTAGGGGGGAGCAAGTTTTCAATTTTAAATCTTTTTGCTTATCCATGATTTACATAGTGTAAAACTCACAGCTTTGGTTTGTCGAATATGTTAAGTGAAGCCATTTTACATATTTATGTAAAAGTGATGTCATTTGAATAAACAGGCTCTCAAACGATACCATTTGAATAAACAGGCTCTCTCACCAAAACAAGGTTTTGGTAAAATGACTGAAAAACTACCAGAGCAATGAATTCAACACCAGGCAACATCTGGATTTTACTTGAAATGTGGAGGGAAGAAAAAAAAACAACAAAAAAAAAAAAAACACGTGCAATGTGTACTACACAAATATAATACGTGTGGAGAAACTGTGCAGATTACTGAACATCCATTTGCATTCAGAAAATACACCATAAATGTTCACAGCCATATCAGGCCCATTCACTTGTTAGTATGGGTGTGTGACGAAAGAAAGGTCGAGTGTACATGGTGCATCAGACTCATGCAAAACACACTGCCGTCTGCTGATTCTGACATCAAAACATTTACATCTAATTGTTTGGTTACCGGTTGCAAGGGGTGGGGAGTTGAATAAAATCCAACACACACACACACACACACACAAAATAAAACCACCACTATCCATGTTCATGCATGCAATGAGTCCCAAACCCGAAGCTGGCGTGGACATGCTCCCACTCACCTCGTTGTACTTGGCACAGTTGCTGAACACCAGACGAACATCGTACACAAACTCTTTCGGGCTCTGGTAGTGCTGCAGGTGCTTCAGCTGCAGTTTTCTCTTCACCAGGTTCAGGTCCATGGGATGTTTTATGATCTTATAATAGTTGGGAACCTGGAGAAGAGGCCAAAGTGTAAATCCGGGATGTATAGAATATGCAAATGTTCAAAAACCAAACGCATGATAGGCATCTGGAAGGTGTTGGCATAAGAACACAGACTTCAAGAGAAATTTTGTTTTGCTGAACTGGCATTAAAATCAACACATGATAACTCGATAGCAAAACAATGTGCCGAGTCAGGTTTAATTCATTTTCTGTGGTAGAAAACGCCAACACGTTTTCTGTTCTTACGCAACATGAAGTTGAGAATTTGAGACCAGTGATTCACTTGCTCTTTTTGCGAAACCACTTAATCCTATTAGGGTCACGGGGAGGCTGGTCTTTATTTCGGTCAACACTGGGCGAAGGCTGGGTACACACCCTGAATAGCTCGCCAGACCATCGTAGTGTAACACACACCATCAATCAAATCTTATCCCGTGTCAGAGTTCATTTTTATGGTAATTGCAGACTCCTTGTGTTAATGTTGCTATTTGGGACACCATTATTTTTTTCATATCCAATTTATACAAGTGAGCAGGTGAGGGTTAAGTGTCTTACTCAAGGGGCCAACCAGGGATAAATTGGTGGTGCTGCAGCTTGAATCCATCACCTTTCAATCAGTAACCCATAGCCTTAAGCACTGAGCCACTACTGTCCACTTTCTTATTATATACAAGCTTTATTGAATGCTTAATTCTGATTGGTCAATTACAACATTCTATGGTCTGTCATTTCTGTATAATAGACTGAAGAAATAAATAGATAAAGTAAATAAAAATATGATATTGCTGGCCTCGACATTTCAAAAATTTGGGGACCAGATTATGGTTCACATGCAAAGGACTCTGGTTCAGTAGATGTCTGTACAGTATCTTATGTATTTGTTGCATTTTCTAATATTAAAGAATTAAATTATTAACACAACTAGTTATTTCGAAACATTAAATTTTAATACAAATGAACATCACCGTTCTGATAAAACTGCTGGAATTACGAACATGCAAAGTTTCATGAATCAGCATAAATATCAAACACTAGTAGCACCAGCCTGAACCTTTAACTGGCTAAACTGGGACGTTCACCTATCACTAACATTAATTCCTGTAACGCCATTGTGTTGCTAGAACATTATTAATACCCTGTAAAT
Organism: Plotosus lineatus; assembly: GCA_024760905.1. Lineage (NCBI taxonomy): Eukaryota > Metazoa > Chordata > Actinopteri > Siluriformes > Plotosidae > Plotosus > Plotosus lineatus. Next base: position 12,250,698 of record CM045749.1, read on the forward strand.
TATCAAAATAAATGTAAAAACAGCTTCACTAATTTATTCGATATACAGTCTGCCCCCTACTTTCAAAATTAATCTGCTCCAGCGCCTTTTTCGTAACGCGGGAGTTTCATAAGTAGGGGGCGCATTTTACATGTTAAACGCCCGATTCGTTCCAAGGCTCCCAAGACTACCCCATAAACCCTTTAAAAGTGATAAAAGTACACTAATTTTGTATGAAATGTTATAAAAGTAAAATAATTTTTTTTTATTAAACCATTTAAACATTTTATTAACAAACCATTATTAAACATTTTTATTAACACACACAAACCTCTCTCTCTCTCTCTCACACACACACACACACACAATACAGTACGCATTAAATGTGTATTGTATACACATTAAATGTTTATTGTGGCACTGTGGGCCATGCCCACAAGCAGGACGCCTGGAGCATTTTAATACATGGAATTCAAAGCGCATTCCGTGCTTGACAGATCGGCGGTCCAAACTCAACTTTAACTTGATTCCTTGAGGGATCGGAGGTCCAGATGAGCCACCTCCTTCTGTCTCTCTCTCTCTCTCTCTCTCTCACACACACACACCTAGGGCAGCTGACGGAACAATTCTATTTAAATGTTTAAATTGACAGGATGTATTTAAAGCAGAATTACAGTGCCTGTTTGAAAGATCAGAGGTCCTCATTCAATATTAACTTGCTTCCTTGTGAAATCGGAGGTCTTCTCCCACGGAGTACTCGGAGTTTTAATATCGTGTCGACATAATCGCCTCCATCACTGTATTTCCGCTTTAGGGTCTCCTTGTGGTTCAATATCGTCCCGATTGTAGGGGGGTTTTGGTGATAACGAAATATAACGCTGCATGATCAATCTCAAAACAAGCCAACAGTCAACTCTCCTTCACGCGTGTGACAAACAGGAAGTATGGGTACAGGAAGTCAGCTGCGTTATCCCTCCTAGCCAATGGGAGGCCAGCGGGGCGGGGTGTTGGGATACAGCCAATGAGAGAGCAACTTGCACATCGTGTGAAATTTTGATTGGAGCCTTTGAACAGCACATTTCGTAAGAGGAGGTTTTTTCGTATCCCGGGGACGAAAACTTAGGAAAATGTTTTTCGTAACCCAGAATTTTCGTGCCCAGGGGGTTTCGTAAGTAGGGGGCTGACTATACTTGTAGCAAATCTTGTATCTTAATATTGGTAACAAACCCATCATCATTGATGTTTAGTATTTCAAAGTCGCCTTTAAACAAATATTTTCTGAACATTTTGGCGTGTACCTGCAGTGTCAACCATTTTTGTTTGCGATATACGGACCGATTTTCGGTAGTGCATGGCATCATGCACGACATTACAGAAATGAAATACGTACGCGACCATTTCGTCATTTACAGGTTTCGAAAGTCCGCCGACCAGTCACAGGATCGACTGTTGGGTCGCGTCAATTGATGAGGCTTAAGATTGTGTCAAATTATTTCTTTACACAACAACTGTGCAATATTTTGGAGAACACACAGCAAGATGGACATCATAAAATAAAAAACACTGCCAGGGTGATACATGACCTGCACCTTCAATCACCCGATCCACGTCTATTTCAGTGTGCAATATTTCTACCCCAAGGAAATTAACCTAAATCCAAGTGCACTAATGTAAATTTGTGATTTAAATCACTGCCGGAACTGCTTTCAGAGCCGCTGTCAGAGAAAATCAATCAACACTTTCTGGCAATACAAAAACTAAAAAAAAACAACAATGCTCTTACAGACTGATACAAAACACGTGCTACACAATATACACTATATTAGCTAATCTGCTTCATAAACACAGCTTGTGTTGAACAAAGCAGGCAAGATTACCCCCCCCCCCCCTCACTTTTTTCTTTTTCTTATAAACAAAATGCCATTGTGGTGATCTTACCGAAGATGGAACGGGTTCCTGAAACTCTGCACTCAACTCGTGGCAGAATAAATAAAGCAGGAGACGCTCACATCTCTGGAAAGAAACAGATAAGACAACCCAAGAAAAACTTATTTCTAATCCAAACTCTGCAGTATCAAACAATCAATTTCAAAGATTTGCTGAAAGAGCTTTGATTTCTGTTTATTTATTTTAATATAGGAAAAAAATTCAGGAACTCACCCTCTTTTCCTCAGGACTCAGACCCTGCTCATTCTCGCCTTTCTTACTCGGAGGATCATCGTCACAATTATACTCCAGTTCAGGACTTTTCAGATTTCTGCAAAATGTGCACATCCAGTCTCCACTATTCGGAAAGAAAAAAAGGAGAGAAAATTATTTAAAAAAAAAAAAAAAAAAGAAAGAAAAAAAAAAAAGAAAAAAAAAATCTCTAATTCGCCAAACCACTTAATCCTATAAAGGTTATGGAGAGGATGGCACCTATTTCAGCTGACAAAAGTATGGTACACACTGACCAGCACCACCAGACTATCGTAGGGCCAACAAACATTGAACCATTCACACTCACACCTCGAGTCAATTTGTAACAGCCAGTCATCCTATTGTGCATGTCTTTGGACTGAGGGATGAAACCAGAGTACCCATGCAAGCACAGGGTGAACATACATACTCCACACAGATCCGCCCAAGCCCAGGAATCCAAGCCAAGACCTTCTTGCTGTGATCTGGACACGCTAACTTGTAATCCATGTTTTTTCTATTGGGCAGTACACTGGCATACATTTTTTAATATGTGAGGCGCTCCACCGAAAGTACGCGCCTGTCGCACAAACCACTATTGAGAAAGATCATAAAAGTAAAAATGATCCATTTTTATCGAAATTCGGATTTTTGCATAAACAAGTATTCAACTATCACTTTCTCACGTGAAATCGACTAAAACTCACTAAAAATGTCTTTTCCCCCCCATCTTCTGATGAGTACCCTCATAAAACCTAGATAAAAACAGTACATTTTTTGTTGAATACTGACAAGAAATGGTATAGCTTGGTCAGTTTTCAAGGTATTGACAAACTTTTTGCTGAATTTTACAGCTTTGGGCCTCCTCTATCTGACTAAAAAACTTATTTCTGGATGCAAGAGCCGACTTTCGGTGGAGTGGCTCACATATGCTCTGATAGGACATATATATGGCCACTCAAAAGTAATCAGAATAATTAGACAAATTGTTTTCTGATGAATCTTAATTTACGGGACTCGTTCTGTTTCCATTTGCATGAGACATACGAGCATGCAAATGAAAGTCATGGCCGAGTGAGTTCCATTACTTTCTTCAAACATGAAATGTCGTAACTTCTCAAAACTGGTTCGCAGCTAGGAAGTGGCGGTAAATTTAATATTTATGCAGTGGAGTAATATTTTGACAAAATCTTGGCACGTGTTACTAAAAACAATGCAAGGAATAATTTTGCAGACATGACCCACCATCTTAACCCAGGGACTTTAATTTTGACGGAATTGCATTTTTCAGTCCAGATACCAATACCCATCCAGCTTAATCTGTATGCAATACGAATTTCACGCATCATGGATATTTAAAATAAACAACCAGATACAGATAAAGTAAAAAAAAAAAAAAATCCAGAGCAACTACATCCAGCAGCATGTTAAGCTGGAACCAACCTGGGTAAGCTGCGGAGTGTAGGAATATGACAGGTGATGTGGAAGACTTTAGGGCAGCGGTCACAGCATAAGAGCTCCCCCCCATTCTGACACACCGCGCACCAATCTTCATTTGGGTCATCCTCTTTTCCTACTGCGTTCGTCTGGCTGTTAGCGTTCGCCTGAGCGCCACCGAGACCGCTTCTCTGAGAGCGATGGGAGAGCGGAGCGGTCTGGGTACCGTTGGTGAAATGAGTGCTGCTTCTGGAGCTTGGCTTCTGCGTGTTGCTGCAGGACGGCGGATGGTTCTCGCTCTGTTGCTCCGTTTTAATGTTCTCTCCCAACGTCCTTAAAATGTCCTGCACAGAGCCGGTAGACACGGAACCCAGCACAGGGAGAGGAGGAGTCAAGCTGACTTCAGGACTGCTCATCTGGACACAGTAAGGAAATAAGTGACAGTGTGTAACACAAACACACTACTCCAGATCGCAACATATACGGAGAAAGATTTGCTTTCTAATTATTTGTATAATACACACTGCTCTCCATATTTATTGGCACCCTTGGTTAAGATGTGTTCTTTTGCTTCTAATAAGTTCAGTCATTTTATTTTTATTGTTGGTGGGGTGGGGTATTTGAATAATATTGGACCATAATGAAAAAGGGGGGAAAAATTCAACCTTTAATTCAAGTACATTTATTCAGCGTGGGAAAAATCCCACATTAAGAAATAATTTTTACATCAAATCATGTGAGCTACAGTTATTAGCACCTCTTATGTTAATAGTTTGTACAACCACCTTTTACCAGAACAGCAGCACCAAATCTTCTCCAATAGCGTTTCACAATATGGGAGAAAACAGAAAGAGGATCTTGAAGGGTTCCTCTCTGCAAACTCGCACTTAACCATCCAGTGACCTGGTCCTGTCCTATTCAGCTCACTCCACAGGATTTTAATAGGGTTGAGGTCTGGGGACTGAGATGACCATGGGAGGAGCTTGTTTCTGTGTCTCGTTAACCATTTCTGTGTGGAATTGGCCGTATGTTTCGGGTCAAGTTATCTCACTGAAAGACTCGGTGATAACCCATCTTCAGCTTTCAGGCAGACACCACCAGATTTTGATTTAAGATGTCCTGGTATTTCAAAGAGAGTATGATGCCATGCACCCGAACACGGTTTCCAGGGCCTCTGGAAGAGAAACAGGCCACAGCATCACCGATCCTCTCCCAGACTTCAGTGACTTTACAGTGGGCATGAGATGCTTTTCTATAGTCTCATCTTTTGTGTTCCCCCAGACCCACTTGGAATGTTTGTTGCCAAAAAGCTATCTTGGTCTCAGATGACCAAAGCACTGTCCCAGTTGACGTCCCAGTACCGCCGAGTGAAATCTATATGCTTGTGTTTATAATTGAGAGAAAAGGTTTTTCCATTCATGCCTCCCAAACAGCTTGTTGGAACGTAGACGGCACCTGATAATTGTTTTTGGAAACTTTGTGAATCCAAGATGCCACCATTTGTTTTGATTCCTTAACAGTAAGCTTTGGAGAGCTTTTATTCTTCTTAACATCCTCCTCACTGTGCGTGGTGGCAAAATAACATCACGTCCTCATCCAGGCTTGTTGACCACTGTTCCGGTTGTTTTAAACTTCTTAATGATTCCTCTAACAGCAGATATGGACAGGTGTAGGCGAGGGGCGGTTTTCTTGTAGTTATGGCCTGACTTGTGAAATTCGACAGACCTCTAGCTTACTTGAATAGTGAGTTCCTTCGTCTTTCCCATGTTAAAGAGTGGCAAGAAGAAATGGTCTCTGTGGCACATCATATTTATACCCCAGGGAAACCGGAAGTGATGAATTACTAATTAAAACGTTCCTAGATACTCTGATAAACTTTGTAAACTACTGTAGAAATGACAAATACTTCAATTACATTTATTTCTTAGGAATTGTTCGGGGTGACAAAAAAGGCGATTTTATGAAAAAATCTTGTCAGTACAGTGGGCCCTCGACATTCGCGGGGGTTCGGTTCTAAGCCCTCCCGCAAATCGAGATAATCCGCGAGTTCTGTACCCGGAAGTAAAACCCCATTTATCACGTCACATGCGCGAATGAGCAGCCGGAAGTGAAATACTATGTATCTATTACATGCGTTAAAATATGCTTCTTAAACACATTCTATAGACAGTCTTATTCATTAATACAGTATTAATGTATTAAAATATAGTAATGATTAAGAAAAACTTTTCAATTTTTACTCTTATTTTTATTGATGATAAAATATAAACATTATACAGCATATACTGTTGTAAAGTACTCGTTTTTAAAGTCTTTTTTGATTATTATTCCAGTACAGTACCGAAGTAAATTCTTAGAATGTTTGTGCGTGAGATTTTATGTTCTGTAGCATGTTTAACCAATGATACCAAAAGAATAAACTTTATTACGTTTATTGTGGTATTATTAGCGTTTGAGTGGTATCATAGAGCTTAACTGGTAATTAAAAACCACAACAAAAAAAAAGAGGCTCATTGACAACTTGTGCGCGAATGAGGAAAAAGGGGCGGGGCATGAGCCCAACCAATCAGGAGAAAGGAGGACAGCCATTGGCTGAATTTGAATCACGTGCCGGTTGCTCAGCAGTCAGCGAATACTCAAACCGTGGGTGCAAAACCGCGAATAGTCAAGGGCCTACTGTAATTTTTTTCCCACTTAAAATGAACTTGAGTGAAAGGTTACATTTTTGTACAATTTTCAGTGTGAGAGTAGCTTCTGCAATAAAAATTGAGTTTAGCTCAAGGCTTTTAACACATCTTAACCGAAGTACCAATAATTATGGCGGGCAGTGTATTATCTATCCCCTTCAGCAGCTGGATGTACAATTGTACATCTGCCGTTTTTGTCAAAATCTCTCAAAAGCATTCGAGAAAGTTGGCACATGAGTTTACAGTGACATTGACCTTAGCCCTAAAAAAAATGTAAGTCGTTCATCTGTGGGTCAAGGTAGACATTTGAGCAAAGTTTGATCAAATATTTAGTGTTCGGAATATTGCGTTTATGAATAGCGTACACGATGCCCCAGTGACCTTGACCTGTGACCTTAAAAATCTAAACTCAGTTAATCTTTGAGTCAATGTGGGCATTACTTGACACATAACTGATAAATCTGACAAAGAGCATCCATCTGAAATTATTTCTCAAAAATGTATTGCTCTGGTTCTCATCTAGGTCTTATCAAGACTTTCAAACATAGTCTAAAAGCAACAGAGAAATCAAAATACCATGCAAGCACTCCGTCGGCCATCTTTTCCCCGTTCGGACTTAACATTGGCCCCAGAGAATCCACACTCCTCCTCTGCACCAGGCTCTTGTTTGACCTTCACCTGTTCTGTAGCTGTGTTCCCGGGCCCTGAACTGCCTGCTGACCCTCGGCTACAACACACACACGAGCATGTTTTCACAACAAAGTCATCTACAGTAAAACTAATAATTTACATTAGATTTAACTTTGTCATTACACATGCATAAATACAGAGTAACGAAATATGGTTTAGCAACCAATAAGTGCGGAAAGCAGCCAATGAAATACATACAGAATGTGTAGTATGTACAGTTAGAAGTTAAGTACAACATAGAGGTGAGAATAAATTCTAATTAATTTACATCGGAGGAAGAGAAAATATGCAGAGATATAATGTACAGTATGTATATATATATATATATATATATATATATATATATATAATATGCAAATATACAGCGGTAATACGGTCAAATGTTCAGATTTTGCTATGCCAGTGTTTGTATACAGACAGATATACAGAAAGATAGCCAGATATAATAAATGAAAGTGTGCGAGTTGCACCTCATGGTGTTTGGCGGCTCTCTCAAAAAGCTTGCGCGCACACATTGATTTTAGATACGCATCTGTGTGAATGCAACTGTGTGCATATTACCCACACGTACTGCTTAAATATTCCTTAAGGGAAGTGACCTCATGACCAGCATGAAGAGAAAAACAGTGAGCATTGCACCACTTACCTGCCCCGACTTCCTGTGCTGGAGGAGCTGGATGGCCGTGCAGGAGTGAGTGAGCTTGATAACCCTGGGGAAAACATCTCATATCAGTCAAGCACACATCTCTGTATTTATTTGAAACCAGTGTTCCCATTAAGGAGAATTGAGCTTTGGCGCCAATACTGTGGTCAGATGATTCGGACGCTGGACGAATTGGCTGCAAAAGCAGCCAATCATGACGCCGTAGTTTGCTTGATGGCAAGAAACACAGAGAGGGTGTAGGAGGGGGTATTCCCTCCTACGGTGGGGGGGTGGGTTTGGGAACTCTCACCTAGAAATTTTTCAAAATTTACAATTGAAATATGAAATCTAGGACCATCTGGAGACAAGTGTTGATTTAAAAAATGTAAAAGCAAGAAGAATTTGTGCATGTACTGAATTTCAATGTTTTAACTTTTTATTCACATTTTATTTGTGGCTTACTATTTATTGTTGAATTAGTGAAAACAACAAGTTCCAATATCAACTCGAAATCAGTAATGAAAATCATCCTCCGAATCTGAATCACCCGGATACACGGTTGTTACTTACATTGATGGTCTCACGTACAGTTGTATTAGTCCTTCTCAAAAAATTAGCATATTGTGATAAAGTTAATTATTTTCTGTAATGTACTGATAAAAATTAAACTTTCATATATTTTAGATTCATTGCACACCAACTGAAATATTTCAGGTTTTATTGTTTTAATACTGATGATTTTGGCATACAGCTCATGAAAACCCAAAATTCCTATCTCAAAAAATTAGCATATCATGTTCAGGTAGTCTAAACGAGCTATTAACCTAATCATCCGAATCAACCAATTAACTCTAATCACCTGCAAAAGATTCCTGAGGCTTTTAAAAACTCCCAGCCTGGTTCATTACTCAAAACCGCAATCATGGGTAAGACTGCCGACCTGACTGCTGTCTAGGGGTGTCATTGAAAACCTATTACTGGTTTCGATATATTGATAAAAAAAAAAATTTCCAATGCATCGATACATTGGAATATTGCTGTACTGTTCCATAAATGCATTAAATAGAACAAACTAAGATATATTACAGTAGTTTGTATAATGCATTGAATACAGTGAGTCATCGACTTACGACCTATGCAAGTTACGTCTGATCGACTTGACGACCGCAAAAGTGGTGAAGCATGATTCATGGCAGTGCAGTGCGAGTGTTGTGTACGACGGTTGTTTGTGCTGCCGGCAGCACCAGCATCTTAAAAGGCCAAGCAGGAGTTGGTGCAACTTCATTTTCCTAACTGCTCAGAGCAAATCTATTCATCTACTTTCAATGCCACGTCACTGTGGCACAAAGCTGACAGCAAATCCTTTCTGTGTGGGCGGGTCTGATACCATGAAGCTCAAATTTTATTGGACTCGCACGCTGCAGTGTTTATGTGACAAGAAGCGTGTCCGAAGTTTTGGCAATTAGCTGGTCAGCGGGTTGAAGTTTTTCCATGTCTGTCCATTTGTGTTTGCTTGCCAGCTATGCTTGGCTTTGTGGAAATGAGCCGATAAAAATGATGGAAATTTCTCTCTTTACTCAAACAACACGCACAGCCTGTAGTTGTTATAATCCACTAAAATTGGAGTTTGAAGCTATCGGACCCGCCCACACAGTGGAGTACAGAAAGGATTGGCTCTCCGCTGCATGTCACAGTGACGTGGAATCGAAAATAGATGTATAGATTCAGAAGATGCATTTATCTGCATTATCCGGTGATAAGTGTCTCTTCTTGTTCAAAATGTTCCGTGCTGTTGAGAACACGCGCTCTGATGGCACACTAGAAGCAGGGACATACCATTTACCATATAGAGGGGCGGGACGTACCATTTACTCGGGGTGTCATTGAAATGGAAGACTAGGGAGAAGGAAATGCCAAAATGCCTGAAGTCCAGTGTCAAGTACCCAAAGTCAGTGATGGTCTGGGGTGCCATGTCAGCTGCTGGTGTTGGTCCACTGTGTTTTATCAAGGGCGGGGTCAATGCAGCTCGCTATCAGGAGATTTTGGAGCACTTCATGCTTCCATCTGCTGAAAAGCTTTATGGAGATTTCATTTTTCAGCACGACCTGGCACCTGCTCACAGTTCCAAAACCACTGCTAAATGGTTTACTGACCATGGTATTACTGTGCTCAATTGGCCTGCCAACTCTCCTGACCTGAAGCCCATAGAGAATCTGTGGGATATTGTGAAGAGAAAGTTGAGAGACACCAGACCCAACACTGTGGATGAGCTTAAGGCCGATATCGAAGCATCCTGGGCCTCCGTAACACCTCAGCAGTGCCACAGGCTGATTGCCTGCCTCCATGCCACGCCCCATTGAAGCAGTCATTTCTGCAAAAGGATTCCCGACCAAGTATTGAGTGCAAAACTGAACATAATTATTTGAAGGTTGACTTTTTTGTATGAAAAGCACTTTTTTATTGGCCGGATGAAATATGCTAATTTTTTGAGATCGGGATTTTTGGTTTTTCTTTACTTTTTTTCCAAAATGATCAATATTAAAACAATAAAAGGCTTGAACTACTTCAGTTGTGTGTAATGAATCTAAAACATATTAAAGTCTAATGTTTATCAGTACATTACAGGAAAATAATGAACTTTATCACAATATGCTAATTTTTTGAGAAGGACAAGTATATATTCATAGAAAGCATTTATTGTGTATACAGAGGTTTTGCAGTCTGTACTGGTTGACACAAAACATTGATCTTATTTTTTTGATGACTGCTAATCTGAACACATTACTGATCTACATTATCTTGAGGTACCTGATGACCCTGGAGAGTGTGTGGAGGGTCCTGGTGAGGAGTTGAGGTTGTTGTTGGATGCCAGAGTTGGGGGTTGTGTGCTAGCAGAAATGAAGCGACTTAACAGATTGTCTAACATGGTAGAACCTGCATCTTCCAACTGATATGAAGAACAGAGGAGGAAAAAAAATTCAGTAAGTTCAATTTAGCATGGTGTACAAGCCAGCACAGGTGAAATCAGCATGTGTGTGTACGTGTGTGCGCATGTACCTGAATGGGAGGGATATCAGGGAGGCAGGGCAGGTTCTCAGGGTTGGTCACTGAAGGAATGAGCTCGATGGAGCCCACCACAGGACTGGTGGGTCCTCTGTGGCCATGGGCACTGGCCATACTGGCGCTGGTAGGGCTGGTGGGGTTGGCAGCACTGACATTGTGCAAGGATGCTACAGGGAAGGGGCCAGCGTGGCCAGGGTTGGAATGCTATGGGGAAGAGACAGTGGGACGTTTTTAAAGGGAAAAGAGGTTAGACACAACTTCTGATTCCAAAACTGGAAGCGTACCACACCGACCTGTCTCTGAAGCTGTGGTTGCATCATGGGATATGGCTGCCCATTGATACGGGGCTGGACCACAGTCATTCGGTTCTGCGAGTTAGCCATCCGCAGGTGAGGTGGAGGGGGGTACATGTGGGGTCCGCCGTTAACACCCTCCCTTGGCAGAGACTGCATACTGATGAGTCTTGGAGGCTGACACAGAGACAAGGCTCATTAGAGGTAATGAATAACATGGGTAGAAAATAATGAAAACAACTCAAAACATTAATGAGTGTATTAATTAAAATATTGGTGCTGAGGATTTACTGCTACTCTCCCAAAACTCACACTGCTACAAATATTAACTGTAGCGCCTTGGATTAATTTCTGTTTCCGGGCATATAAAACCTCTACCAAGCTTTTCTTGAATTTATAATCCAGTGGTACCTTGACTTCCGAGTGTCCCTTATAACGAATTTTCCATAATACGAGCTTTGATCCCACTAAAAATCTGCCCCATTCCAATGAGCAAAATTTTGATTTCTGAGCTCTGTTAGAGAAATGGCTTTTCCAGGCCAATTAGCCTCATATTCTTCCGCGTGCATTCGGCCACGCTCCGAGAATGCCTTGTGCAGTGCTTTTCAATTATTTTCAGTGACACCCCTTCTCGGAAGGAGAGACCCCCCGGAGCACCCTGCATGCAACTATAGTGCTTACTGCACTTCATATCGTTTGCTTGGTGTTTTTTCCCGACACCATAGCTTGACAATGAGAGCTCCACTGCCATCTACTGATGTGGATGCGCAATTACACTTAATTGTACTACAGTATGGCAAAAAGCATGTTCCACAGGATCATATGCACCCCCCCAGCATCACACCCTCTATTTGAGAAGCATTGGTCTTGTGGGAGTTCACCACGAGCCTTTCCTCGCTGTCATTCGTAGCGTGCACAAGCACAAAATCTCCCTCCGTTACACACCACCTCCTGCCTGCCCATGTGACATGTTCATCGCAGTCAGATCAGAAGGGTTAGTTGACTTGATTATTCTTGTTTTATCATTATTATTCATTATTAATGTTAATGCATATGTATTATGAAATATTTATAATTTTTACATGGTTATCTTTAATATATTAGGTCAAATATGTGTTTAGAGAAAGTTATGAGTTTGGGATGGGGTGGAACGGATGAACTGGTTTTCTGTTACTTCCTATGGGAAGAATTGTTTCATTTAACGAACTTTTCGGCTTACAAGCTTGCCCTCGGTATGGATCAAATTCATTCGACAAGGTACCAATGTATAAATATTTAGGATCCTCCTAAAAGCAAAGCTTCAAATATGTGTAAAAGTGCACGTTTACAGAACCATACATAAAGTAAAGTAAGAGAATAAGCATAAAGTGCAAGTTCACTCAGAGCTGACGGTGATGGCACTTACATGTCTGTGTGGGAACGCAAGCACTGACGTAACAAAATCAAGCTCATGGCTTTATGATTTTTGCAGAAGTATGAAGCTCGGGAATAGAAATAAGAAATGGTGCTATGAACATAAAATTAGTATAAAAGTTCTGAATGGGCACCTCACCAAAAGTCGGCGACAAAATAAAAAAAAAAAGTATACTAGCTTAGAATTATACCAAAAAAATGTATCAGTTTGAAAATACTCAAATTATAGTCTTATCGGAAACTCGGATGCCTTTCTGAGTGGACATATCACAAGAGTGGTTGCACGTCCCGCTATTTCTTTCAGAAATTTCTCACATGACATAATGAAATTAAACTTTTAATAAAATAAGAAGTCTCTTACAACTGGATGAGAAGAAGCAGGCAACTCCCTTATTCAGTCGTATAAAGCAATACACCCAATATGCATTCCTGTAGAGAGCCAGCTGTGTCTGAAAAACTCTTGAAAATTTCTTTGCTTATAAACTCGACTGCGCCCTTTCAGATGGCCAATTCAAACAAAACAACAAACAACTCTTTATTGTCAAAGTACATTACATACATTGAAATTAATTTGCTTTGTGCTCTGGGCACCCATCGCTGTCGTGCAGCGCCAGTTATTGCGTTGTTCTATCCTTTGATGCTGAGCGCCAAGCATGAAGCAACAACTGCTAAATTTTAACGTTTTATAGTATGACGCGGCCAGATTCGAACTCGGACCTTCCGGAGGATAAAGGGGACGATCGACCAACTGAGCTAAATCCCTGGTTATTTCAACCAATTTCTCCATTATTTCCTGGTTTTAGTCCCCCTACCCATATTTATAGATTTTCCATTATGTCCCAATTATCCTTAACACCACCCACATTTTGACATCATCCACCAAATGTCATTTTTGTATATTCTAATTTCCCATTCTCTTAGGTCAAAGAGGGACTATTTCATAAAAAATATAGTGCATACTTGAGCACTTGCTTCCTTATTGACTTCATTTGGTGATTTCTTCTTGATTTATTCACACGCTCCTTGCATTTATTCGCTTATATATTTCATCATGGTGCTGCTGTTATCAATGTACCAATGCTTAGCCACACTGTCTGTCTGTGCACTTTCTCGGCCTGCATATTTTCCAGGTGTTACGTGGTTTTGTATTGGTAAGCTAAGCGTCTCATATTAAGGCCAACCATCACCAGGCACGCACCTTATCTTTATCGCTTCCTTTCAGCACCTGCACCCCGTTGTGCCCTCCAGAGATCCATGCATAATTTGCAGTGTTATCAGGACTACCAGCTCATAGTTCTGACTACAGAGCTTGTCTCTTTTCTAGAATAATCAGTTGAACCACCTGTTCCAGAATCTCCTTATCTCACACACTACATTGACCACGATGTTGTGCATCATGACATTGACAGCATTTGGTGGACGCTCTTTATCCAATGTAAAATACAATATTTTTTTGTTATACAACTGAGGGTTAAGGGTCTTGCTCAATGTCCCAAAAGTGGTGATAGTGGAGACTAAACCACTGACCTTCGGATCAGTAGACCCATCGCCTTATCCACTAAGCCACCACTGCCCTATGTGCAAAGTATCCAATCCTTCCCAGACAGTTAATTATTCTGTTAAAAGTCTGCTTTAGGCATTGCACCCAATGTCCTGCACTCCCTCCTGTTTTCACCACTGATCGTGGCACCCAGGCTGATGATGCCGTGCCACGACCAAACCACACAACCCCTCCAACTCTCCTAGTTCTTCTCTGGCATATCCAATGCCTTCACCCCAGTGGGCTTTTTCTTCACTTGATTATTCCATCTCAGATACATATTTTCCACATATTTTCCCAACATGTCCTGTTAACCCCGAAATACCTTCCAGTTCCAACCTGTCAGTCACAAAAAATTCCTCTGGAACAGCTATCGGATTTGTAACCTTGTCTGCCAAATCTCTCCTTCTGAATGTCTCCACTCCTGGAATCTCGCCTGATTAGAATACGGTTTTCAATAAATGTTCTCTTGTCTCGTTTCTCAGTGTGGTCTTCGGTTCACATTGGTACACCATAGGACATGCTTTATTCATAACTCGCGCATGGCTCATGCAGGATTAATATAAATCAATAGTAATAAATCTAAGAGCGATTACCTGTCTGTGTATTTTTTTCTTTTAGTCGAGTACATTAATTTTAAGCTTGATATGGCTGATTTCCAATAGTCTATATGATCATTTGTACTGAATTGAGGAGACACTTGATTGATAGCCACCCAGCCTGAGGTGAATAACTTGGTATATACAGGGATCCCAGTGAGGTTTAGAAGAAAAAAAAAAAAGAGGAAATAGGTTTAGAAATAGAGGAAATTAAATATTTCAGCTGGGGGTCAAGGGGGCCACAGGGCCCATTGTGGGGTACAGGGGCAGAGCATGTCATGTAAAAAAAAAAATCATGCAAACCAGTGAATCATTGTTTTGTAACATGCATAAACACTAAACAAAACAGCCGAAATAATGTAAAAAATACTAAAAGGTTAATTCAGTGTAGATAAACACACAATTCAAGTAGCATAGCCCTATGGCTCATCATTCATGTGCAACAATTATGAAATAATATGTAGAATGATCACAGAACACATGACATTATCACAACAAACAAGTGTTCAACTAGTGAGCATACACGCTACAAGTTAGTATGTTAAAAGTATAACATTAATTCAAAATGTAACATTTACTCTGCACTAGTAAACATTCTTACACTGTACTTATTGCATAAATTTATAAAAATAGCGGAATTCCGCTAAATAGCGGCGATCTGGGATCCCTGTATATACTACACATGTACAGAAGAAATGCAAACTAAAACAAAGACTTTGAATCAATTATAAATATAAACATAAACCATCACAGAATCTGAATGAACAGCAATTTGGTCAAAACAGTAACCCACAGTTCGACATGGTCACGCTGAGCAGGTAGTGTGAGCAGCCATAAAAATCTCATTTCAGTTCATCCTTGTATTTTAGTGGAGTTTCAAGTGTGCTTCTTTGCTCCTGTGTAGAATATACTGAAACAATTACACGCCCCAAGCTCGGTGGATATAGCGGAACTGGACTAGACTATTCCGTGCATTCCGGCTCGTCTTCTGGAAATAGCTGGTAATTATGTCTTGAAAGCGAACCAATCATGTGTAATTTCTACGTAGAATATACTGAAGATATTTAACTGAACGTTCCCATAATTCAATGCAAAGATATGTACTTTAGTCGACCTTAGTAATGCCGTCTCCGTTTTCTTTTTAAATTAAAAGTGGAAGAGAAAATGAAAAGGAAAAAAAACCCCACAGCCCACTCACTTGTTGCTGCTGCATCATCTGAGGTGGTCCGCCCTGCCGTGGATGCTGGGACATTTGTGAAGCAATGCGCATTTGCTGTTGCATCTGCTGCTGATGCTGCTGCTGCTGTTGTTGATGCTGCTGATGTTTCTGGACAAAAGCAGCCTGTTGCATGCGTTGCAGTTGTAGCTGAGCTAGGTTGATCTGTCCAGGGTGTTTTCCAGCCGAGTTGTGGCCCGGTGATATCTGCTGCCCCACCATCATATTGGGAGGATGTGGGGCTGGTGGAGGAACCTTCTCAATCACCAGGTTTCCTAAAGAAAAGGCAAGAGATGATACAGCTTGAGTGTCCACGGCGTGCACTGATATGCTACTGTGTAGTGTTTTCTTTACCAAGGTTTACGACATTCTTGGCCCAGAAGGTGGGGTCACAGAAGAAGCGGACCGCCCCGTTGGCGTGAGGGACCGGGTCAACCCGAGCTTTCAGCATGAAGCGCAGTTGGTATGTAATCTAAATCAAAGCAAAGAGGGAAAAAAAAAAATTGGAAAATGAATTCAAATGATTAAGACTGGAAAACACAGCAAAGTGTAGACAATGAAATACATCACCACAACAGCATAGGATGCAACCCAAATCATACACAGCAATGAACAGTGGGGGCAGTATTTCAGATTACAGGAAGTGATTTCAGGCAAATTCACAATATGGAAACAGCTTCAACGGTTGTCATGATAGCTGACTGCCCAGTGATATTTCAGCTCTGATATGCTTCCCAGTGCATACCACATTTAAGAAAATCCTGTTCGCACCTGGTATTAGCGCGTGTCCCACTTGAACCCAATATCAGCTGTACTCGAAGCGGTTCTACTTAAACACAGGATGTATAGTGATACCAGATATAATAGGGCCTAAGCTGCTAATTGGCTTTGGACAACAGCATCTGCTAAAATGCCACTGGTGTAAATGATGACAGATGCGCCTGTATGCAGTGTTGCTGCCCAGACAAGTTCCCATGAACTATAACAACCGCCATTACATGCCGACTGAAATCTGCTTGATGCAAATGGGGATGAACGTTAATACAAACCTTTTCAAAAAGTTAACTCAATAGAAGGCAAGCAGAATTTTCATAAACTGTCTTCGCTACCATGCTGCTGGGGCATCTAAACACAGCGTGTTTACACAACAGTACTTATTACAGACAAGAGCGTTTTCGATGCTGTACGGACATGAATACACAACTTGCTCTTCAGAAATGGCTGATTGAATCCAGGTTAATGCCTCAGCTGTCCATGATCGGAAGTCCATGGGAGCAATCTGGCCGAGCTCTCACAGGAGATAGGAATGGCGTACGCTCACTTCCCTGTCCCTCACGGTGACCACCAGCCAATCATTGGATGTCTGTGAGCTCATCCGTACAATGGGGTGGATAGCGCCTTCTCTTCGAGTGTGTTAGACCGCCCCCAAAATACACATCACATGTCATGGAGGGGGTGTGTGCAGGCTTTCTCCCCTCCCTGGTTGGGGTGGTGGTCATGTGATAGGGGAGACAATACTTGACAGGTGGGATTTGAATACGACTAAATTAGTGAAAAATGGTAGGAGGGAATCCAATAATAATTTCTGTCTTTAATAATAATTATGAGAATCAGGGGGGGGAGGAAAAAAAAAAAAAAAAAAAAAATCACCCCCCCCCCGAACAAATAAATAAATTACATAGATAAAAAGAGTAAACCATCCAAAACACACAGAGCTATAAATATCTCCAATTCAGTTTGATGCAGTATCAGTCTGCACTGGTGTGAACGTGATTTAGTGGGTTAACTGGGGGCAGTAATAATCTGATAGTGGGAATATCACAAACTACTGTTGCAGAGTCGAGCAGATTTCAGCCAATAGTTTGATTCCCATCATGTGTTTGAACACAGGACTATTCAAGCTATAACCCTTACAATCATAACTCCGGCACACATTTACATTTACACTTGAATTTAGAGACCGACTCGGACAAAAAGGGGCACCAAATGTTCACCGTTTTATATTTAAAAAAAACGTTGTGAACAAGTCTGCATTCAAGTCAATGTACTTGCTTCATTGTTTTCATTTACAAGACGAGCAACTGTCGGCCAGACTAGAACATTCAGTCATTCATTTTATGAACCTTTTAATCCTAATTAAGGTCGCTGGGAGGCTGGCACCCATGTCAGCCTTCTCTGGGCCCAGGGCAGAGTATACCCAACACAGCTCGCCAGGTCACCGTGGCAGGCTAAAACATTTTGGAGATTAACAATTTCGGTTAAATCTCACGTTTCCGCTCTTCCTCAATAAGGTCATTATCAAAAAAAATCTCTTACGGTTCGTGAAATAAAGGGGGAGGAGGCAAAGAATATAAAATGGCTTCTCATACAGTAGGCCCAGTGTTCTCACCAGCCTCTTGCTGTAGAGCAGCGCGGTGCTGCTGCCATTGCTGATGGCCCAGTGTGTGAAGCGCAGAACGTGCAGGATCTGCTGCGCCAGTGAGCTGATGTCCCGCTGCTGGTTGAGTAACTTCACGGTGCGCTCCTTCGTCACACTCTGCAACAGAGCGAGGAAATGGAACTTAGAACATATTTTCTTTTTACTGAAAATGCAGGATCTAATTTATTTTAGTAAATACTATATGGGATAACAGACATTATAAACCTCGCAAACCAATGCTTTAATCAAAATTGCGGGGAAAAAACGTCTTACTAACTTCTTAATATTATCAATTATGATTTTTATTTCCATGTAATATTTTAAAATTACTAATTCAAAAGTATTTAATAACTTTATGAATTAGAAATGCCCCAAAATTAAATAAAAAAAAAAAAAAAAAAAAAAAAAGAGTAGAAATCTATGCAATATGACCTTCCGATGTTTATGTTTTCGTGAATATACAGTAGGCCCGCGTTTTTAACAATGGTTCAGTTCCGGCCCTTCCCGCAGATCAATAAAATCCGTGAGTTATTGACAGGGTTTTAAAACCCTATGTATGATATTACATGCGCTGAAATATGCTTCTTAAACTCATTCTACAGAAAGTCTTACTCATTACAGTAATAATGCAGTAAAATGCAGTAATTATTAAATAAAAACTTTTTAATTTTGCGGACATGAAGGTAGTTGGAGTAAGAGTAGAAGACGCAGAGGATAGGGTGCGATGGAGGCAGATCATTTGCTGTGGCGACCCTTGAAGGGAACAGCCGAAAGGAAAAGAAGAAGAATTTTGTACTGTGATAATATTTGTTAATACATAAAGCACTGAGGCTCCTTAGCGGAAGCTAGAGAAGATGCAGGGTGTTTGAGTGACATCATAGGGCTTAAATAATCATTAAAAACACTATTAAAAAAAAAAAAAAGTGAATTCACAATTCAAGTAACCACATTGATGACTTGTGTGAAAAAAAAAAAAAAAGGAGGTATACACATCACAGCAACGAATCAGCAGGAGGAAGAAACAAAAGCTCTCAGCCATTGGCTCAATTTGAATCACATACCAGTTACTTCAGAGTTTGGCGTCAATCCGCGAGTATGCAAGGGTGCGAACACTGAACCGCGAATGGTCAAGGGCCTACTGTACTAAATTTATCTAATCAGTAATTATTTATAAAACTGTGGTAAATTGTACATACTGATTGAACAGAAGTTATTAATGAGCTTGTGAGAACAACTAAGCCGAAAATTTCATGTTGTATAATCAATAAGCAGAAAAGTATGACCATCAGGTAACTATCAAGTGTACTTTCACTTTATTATTAGTGTATTATGTTCAGCATCGGTCCAGGCATAAACTATACACGAGCATAAAAGATTCAATGTCGAAGCATTTTGTTTATGCTTGAATGGTCAGGAATAAGGATAATACAAAATATATTAAATATGACAACCAATCAGAGGGATACGAAATAATCATGGCAAACTAAATACGTGAAGAGTCAAATGAATGTAGGAGGCTCTTTGCCTTTGGATTATTTTCGCAAGATCAACTTGATGCGTTTATTGTCTGATTGACTGTTTGCTGCACATTTCTTGGCCTGAATAAACATCTCTGAAATTTCGAATCTGCTCCACGTTTACCTGTCAAAGTTAGCCACATTTGTGGAACATAAACAAGAAAAAGCTGCAATTTTCATACATCTGCATCAGCACTGCTCCATACCTCCAGCTGCTGAAGTAGAGCCTTCCCTTTCTTGTTGATTTCATTGATAAGCGTAAAGACCGCAATCTTGATCTCATGCTCAACCTTCTTATGAGTTTCCGCCGCTTCCTTTAATCTGTAACAAGAGAAAGGACAGAAACATTCAATAATTGTTTTTGTTTTTAATTAAAACAACAAGGGCCCAAATTTTACTAACAGGGAGTGGTTCCAGAACGTTACATATGCGCATATATTATACACACACACACAAAATCCAAGTTACGGTGTACGCGAGTTACGACCACCGGTACTTACGACCACTTCTAGCAGATGCCTATTATGAGTTTACTGTACATGTTGGGCAGCGCAGCGCACAAGATAGTTGTGGCAGCGCAGCATGCCACACTCGCAGCATTGTACCACTACACTCAGTGACTAGATACCATCGCAGTAACATCTCTTTTACAGTACAATTTTGCATTGCATTCGATCATTGGAGACGAAGATGAAAGTGAAATCTCCATCTCTGCCACGCCACGGTGTCTACAATTTTGAAGGAAAAGGACTGCGTTAAGGAAGTGAAAGCAGCAGCCCCAATTAAGTTAACTATCATCACAAAACAACGTGAAGGACCGATTGCAAAGATGGAAAAGTTGCTCTACATTTGGTTGCAAGATAATAGGCAAAGAAATGTGAGCCACTGCCAACTACTGTATCATGTTCCCCAGGGTCATACGACCCCCCCACCCCCCACCACTGTGGCATCACACCGCGCGCCGTCTCTGTACCGCGCGCAGATTAATTTCATAAGTTGAGGTAGCACTGTATGTGTGTGTTTATATATATACAGTGGTACTTCACTTTACAAAAGTCTCACCAAACGAAAAATTCAGGTTACGAAACGAACGCATTTTCCTAAAATTTTTGTCTCTGGGTATGAAACAAGTTCCCGTTATGAAAGCACCATCTCAAAAATTCAAACGCACCATTCAAACAATGCGTGAGTTGCTTTCCCATTGGTTGTCTCCTAACACCCCGCTACACTGGCTTCCCATTGGCGAGGAGGGAGCTGACTCTCCATAAGACAGTACTGTACCCATAATGCTTTTCGTGTGCCTTCGACCCATTGTTCGTCACACACGTGAAGGAGAGTTGTACTGTTGGTTCATGAGGGTTTTTTTTGAGTGTGCTCAAAAGAAGAAGAATCATGAGCACCAAAGAGGTGATTCCCGGTGAGACTGAGAAGAAGGAGGGGGCTCCGTTATCAATAAAAGTAAAACAGGAGATGATAAAAAAAAAAAAATGAAAGTGAGATGCAGTTGAGTGAAATCGCAAAGGAATATGGCCGAAACCCCTCTACAATCAGGACGATATTGAAGCAGACGACCTTAAAAAGGTATGCTTTTATAATTTTAAGGGGTTTAGGGGGTAGTATTGGGAACTTTGGAACGAATCACGCGTTTTACATGTAAACTGCGGTTCAACTTCCAAAAAAATGCAGGTTACGAAAAAGGCGCTGGAACGGATTAATTTCGTATGGTGAGGTACCACTGCGCGCGCGCACACGTGTGTGTGTGTGTGTGTGTACACACGTATACACACACACACACACACACACACACACACACACACCCCAGCTGACGAACGAGTTATATTCCGGATGATCGCTCGTAAGCCACGCCCCTCTGCCAGAGCCTAGTATGAAGTGTACCTCAGGAGAATGTTCAATCATATTTCATACTTATATTTATGATATATCTTTCTATAAATCCATTGCATTTCTATGAATACTTTTTCTTCAATTTCATTTCACCGAGCCAGGGGCCTGAAGCGGGGGTAACAGAACATTTTTGAACTTTTGACCTTGGACAGTCCTCTTCGTATCTCCGGATGTTTGTAAAACGAATGTTTCTAAGTTGGGGAGCATCTGTATATATAAAATGTGGGAACAGACCGGTGTGATTATTTTTGGTTTTCTATCTGAGGATAATTAAAAATTTGGCACTGATGGTGAGGTGGAGGTCACTGAATAGTTCCCAGGATGGAATGTAGGATTATAGAACATGCATTCACACATACGTACACGACACAGAAACATAAGGAAACTAAAATGAGATTTTTACAGGTGTATATTATATATATACACACACACACACCCCATTACAGAGGCAAGTCAGGTGAACGAGACACATTACAAGCAGAGCTACGCGTTGTGTGGCTCAAGATGTCTGCAACTCAAAGTATACACTACATGGAAAAAAACTAGCCATACTCAAAGACGTGTTTTTAAATAGGTACAGCACTGAAAAAATTCAAGTCATTATAAATGGATGTTTTTATGTTCTCTTTATTTGGTTAACCATTACAAATCACCAGTCCAAATTTCATGCAATTATCTGAATTATATCTTGAACGATTTCCAAGATAGAGCCTGTTCTATTACCCCCGCTTCTGGCCCCTGGCTCGGACATTTGGAACACTTTTGGGGAGATGATGAAACAAGAATTATTACTTTCTACAAACATTCAATTCCATTTCTCAGTCATTTCTAAAACCCAGTTCTGCATTGTGGAGTTTCAGGCTTCTTAGGTAATAGGTTTTGTAGTAAAAGCCATTTCAAAATGTCAACTGCTCACCACCACAAAAGGTAAAAAATTCTTATATTTATTGTTCTTTTACTTTAACTGGACTGTGGTTTTTATTTTAGTGTGTTATGGTCTCTTTTGTGAGAGACTCTGGTTTTGGAGGCTCCAACTCTTTCTATGCATACAGCGCTGAAGAGGGGAGTGACTGCCACACGTGGGTGGAGTGCTAAGCACACACCTGATTCCACTTAGCAATCATTGGGCTTCTCTAACAGTGGCTACAATTTCCCCGTGCTCTAGTGCTTTCCCTGTGAACAATAAAGCTCCTCCATCACACTCAGTTTCCTGCATTTTTGGGTCCGGATGAATGTTCCTGATGTCACAGAATCTTCTAGCCCTTCTGTGACACCAGGAACATTCGGCCGGATCCAAAAATGCAGGAGACAGGGTGTGATGAAAACGGATGAGCTTTATTGTTGACAGGGAAGGCACGAGATCATGGGGAAATCGTAGTCACTGTTAGAGAAGCCCAGTGATTGCCAAGTGGAATCAAGTGTGTTCTTAGCACTCCACCCACGTGTGATAGCCACGCCCCTCTCCAGCATGCAGAGAGACAGAAAGAGTCACCAAAACCAGAGTCTCTCACAACACAGACCATAACGATGTACTGTATTCAATAAATTTTCACTTAATTTGAGGACCTATGGTATAAGTTACGGTACCATTAACTTTTGTTTAGAAGATGACGGAACGGATTAAGACCATTTACATTATTTGTAATGGGAAAAGTGGATTTGGAATTCGACCAAATCGGAATTCGACCAGCCGTCGGGAACAAATTATGGTCGAGTTCCGAGGCACCACTGTATGTGCTAATTAACAATTATGCATCAATGGTGAGGTGGGCATCACTGAATAAATTGATAAGTATTGCCTTAGTATTTACTACTTAGAAACATCAGAACAAGAACACACAAAAAAAAATCCATAATGAAACGGCATTCGAGTGGATTTTTATCTATTAATTTTTAGTATTAGTCTGGTACGTGTTTTATGTCCATTTATTTCAGTATAATCCGACCACTGACTCATTCCGATTTGAAGGCAAGTGAACGCCAAAGCCCTCTATGGGGAATTAGTCAGTGGTCAGCATACACTAGGGAATCAGTACAAGAGATACAAGGATGACATGAAATCCAGTCTGAAAGCATGCGACATCCCCACTTGGGTAAGACAACCTAGTGTGCTGGAGTCCATAAATTTGAGTAACACTGCATTAAAAAGATCTCCATGAATCCCGAAGAGCCCGTTATGCTGCTCACGATCAACCACCACTATGTGATGGCCATGTATGCCTAGACTGCAAGTGTTGCTGCCATTCACGTATAGATCTTCTCAGCCACCTCAGGAAGAACAGTAGTATGTTCCAGTAAATGTACAGGGAAAAAAAGGAGATCTACCAGATAGACAGCCGGGGCCATCCATTCAGTCAAGTCAGCTCTATACGCCGAGAACAAGAGAGGCGGCTGAATACTAACCTTACCCAGCCAGCTCTTCAATTCCATCAATAATTATTCCACCCAGCAACAGGCTGTTCCCGTGCAGTATATACACCGAGATATTATTCATTCCACCTCCACCCCTTGACTGAATAATTCCCAATATCATATTCCACGTCATTCAGTAATTGCTTATTATTTCCCACCCCACTAACTCAGAATATGACTTGAAAATAAATTAAATCACTTTCCCCATTCATGTGTTCTCATTCTTGCGGAATTGAATAAGGATCACAAAGAATGTTCGGCGATATCCAATAAGCCTAAGTGGAATGCTGGTCATATCTAAAACAGGGAGAGGCAAATTACCATAAACGATGCCATGTGAACTGGTTTCAAACGTATTTTTAATATGAAGTATTAAATTTAACTAATTACAGTAACACGTCTATAATTTAATCACATTTATTCAGCAATGGAACAAAAAACTTTTTCAGCCTTACCGATTTTGCACCTGAGCTGCTGAAAACTGTACAAAATTCCTCTTCTCATGCAATTTGGCCATGAAGGTCTCAATAATCCCTTTCTGATTCTCAAAGGCCTCCTCCAGGAACTGGTACCTGCAACAGAGGACAAGACAATTACCGAGTTGCACACACTCACACACACACCACAGTGCTGTTCCTTTCTCAAGGATTGGTCATCCTAAAGGCCTTTAGGGGGAAATGGGGGTGGGGCTGTCATCAATACAGCACAGTTATCATTTTCTTCGCTATCTTGATTATTCAGTAACTACATGGACGCTAGTTGGACAAAACTACAGGGATCCCTTGCTACTTCACCACTTCAATTCATGTGGCTTCAGTGCATCACGTTTTTTTTCTTCTTTAATATTCATCCAATTAAAAAATAAAGAAATTAAGGAATAGGGGAAAGGTTGAGGAAAATGCCACATAAGGCCAATTATGCAAAAAACAAAAACAAAAAAAACAAACAAACGAAAACTCTCCATTAATACTACTTCCTTTTTATGTGAGGTGCACAACTATGTGTATTTATATTTTATTTCCACATTATGCATTATTTTTTTAATGTTTAATTGCTATTATAAGCATTTCTAGCATCAAATATGTATTTATTGATATTATATACACATATACGTCAGTATGGGGGGAGAGAAGAGACGATCCTACTTCGTTGAATTCGATGATAGCGAGGGGATCTCGATCCAAATTAACCGTGGAAAGTGAGAGATCCCGGTCTTGATAGAAGAGATCGGAAATGGAGATTAGTAGCTCAAATGGATCTTTGCTGATTATTATTTTAAACTGAGTATTTGTAAAACTGAAATTCCTAGCTGGTGCAAATTTTGTTGATTGGTAATCAATAAAATATAATCCTCAGGGATGAGAACAGGAGACCCCACAAAAAAGAGGAGAGTATAAAGAGACAGCCCTGATGTACACAAACCAGAACCATCACTCAAGAGTGTATGAAGAAAGCGAAGCCAGGGCATCAGACTTAAAAGTTTGCATTACAAATTAAATAAAAAAAAAAAAAAAAAAAAATAGACCACATGGGTCGAAAGCTCCCACCATTCAGGAATACGCATTTTTGCCATCTGCAATCTTGATCTATATCTTCCTTCTACGAAAATATAAAAAAAACCCAAAAAAACCGATGTCCAGCTGGCTCATTAATTATACATGTATTTTGGTGTGCACCAATCCCAGGCAAGGTACCTGTAAGACAAATTCGCATACCAAATTTAATCAAAATCTAAGTGAGCATTCTCAAGTTATCGTCAGCAAACCAAATTGTGGCGTTAAATAAATCAAGTCCAGCTGGCTAATTAATTATGCATGAATTTTGGCATGCACTAATCCCAGGTGAGGTATCCGTGAGACAAATCCGCATACCAAACTTCATCAAAATCTGAGCGGCCATACTCAAGTTATTGCCCGGAAACCAGACTGTTGTGTTAAATCAATTAACTACAGCTGGCTCAATAATTATGTGCAAATTTTTGTGTGCACCAATCCCAGGCAAGGTGCCTGTAAGACATCATAAAATTTTATGAAAAATCAAAGCAAGCATTCCTAAGCTATCATCCAGAAACCCAAGTGCGACAGTCAGACGCCTCCCATTCCCATGACTTCTTCACTATGTGGCAGGAGCTAAACATGATATTGGGACGAGACATACCAACACCGAGATATCAAAAGTCGCTACAGCGAATACATACACAAGAGTGTACATTTCACAGTTTAAGCAACTTGTTTTACTTACCAAGCACCAGTGCCTAGCACTCTGTGTGCATTTAGTATTTTAAATTAAACAGATTTAATTTCTTACCCTTTTCGCTTTGAACCAGTTGACAGCTTCTAAACGTCATTGTTGACACTTGTCGCTGCTTTCCAATCTTGTGCTCAATTAACTCGCCTAATCCATTCATCATACATTTCCTTTTTGTCTGGATTTGGCAGAGAACTGAAAAAACTAAAAGCGGATTTAAACCCGAGCGATATATAGCCATGAAATAGAATGTCGATTTTAGCTGGTTTCAGCTGAAGAAACCGTATTTATGCTTGAAATTACAGGAGCTCTCTCTTTAAAACTCTACGAAAATCTTCAATCATTTCTACTGGCGAGTGTGAAAAATTGTAATTCTAATACAGTAAAACCTCGGCTGACGAACGCTTAAGCTCATGAACTTTTCGCCTCAAGAACATTAAATTTGCGAGCATATAGTCTCTGCTGACGAACTAGTTTTCGGCGGACGAATCAAACCACGCGGTCGAACAGCACCACGGTGGCGGCCACGAGAAGCTGACGCACGCTCACGGCGTCACAGTTCGTCACCCCCTTTCTTTGAGTGCGGAAGTGGTTTGTGTTTGCTAGACATTTTGGACCATATTGAGTGTACTTTTGCTATTATGGGACCGAAAAAGACCCACCACAGGCGGAGATCATTGAAAAACACGAACGAGGTGTGCATTTGTGTGACTCGGCGTCCCAGTACCAGTACACTAAGTCTACCACCATCCTTAAGAACAAGGAAGCTATTCAGGGTGCGTGTGTGGCTAAGGGTGTTTCCAAACAGTAGGCGTTTCCAAACTCTCCTTCCAAACAGTAAGTCCCTCCCTCCCTCCTCCTCCCACTCCATTCCATCAAGCCATCAACTACCATCACAAAGGTAAATAAAACGACTTTATTATACAGTACAGTTTATTTCTTTAATTACAATACAATAGCACATTTATTATACATAAAATAAGGTATATTTTTGTGTAGTTTTAAGGCTTATTTAGTAGAAAATTATGTTTTATGGGGACCTGGGAACGGATTATTCTCATTTTAATGGTTTCTTATGGGAAATAAATGTTCGGAAGACGAACTTTTCGCCTTACACACACTTTCTGGGAACTAATTATGTTCGTGAGCTGAGGTATCACTGTATTACTGAAAATGTGCAAAGACCACATCAGCCTTATTCAATTCCCTTCTAAATAAAATCTCCATTTGGATAAAATCACGTGCAAGTCAGCTTTATCACCATCTTTTGATGTTTTGATGTTTTGCATCAACTTGCTATACGCCGTCAAACCATGGGCGCCGAACAAGGATTTAAGCTAATAATAAACTGTTAAATCTTTAACAGCAAGCAAGAGGATTTCTGTGTATGTCTTCTAAACATTTATACGGGAAATCCTAGCATGCTAACGAGTAAGAGCACGTACCCGTACTTGCATCACATTTCAGTTTTTCCTTCCAGAAACGAACACCCATGGTCGATATTATCTACAAAATGCACTTGGCACTCGCTGTTTGGATATGCACCATAGAACAATATACAAATAATAATCAAGTAAACAGAGTATTTCTTTTTGAATTTACACCATACACCAGATTGACGTCTCAAATGTGAAAATTCAGATACATGGAAGATTCACATCCCGAAACATTATCCAGTGATGTGGTTATTGCCATCAAGATATTTAGAGCTTCACATGTGTTGTATATAGTGATCGCTCCATACCTCGTGCTTCAGTACATCGCGGGTTTTTCAAAAATTTAATCGAAAAATAAAATATTTTAAAGGGGGGGAGTGAAAAGATTAAAGAAAATGTTGCAAAACAAGGCCAAAACCCCAACCCAAAACCCCCCAACAAACTTACTTACATTTTATGTGAGGTGCGCATCTGTGTCTTTACATCTCATGCATTATTTTTGAACGTTTAATTGTTATTAGAAACATTTCTTGTGTTGAATATGTATTTATTGGTATTATATACACATATACATGTACGTATACGTCAGTCAGTGGGGTCGATCCTACTTCGCGGAAATCGACAGTCGCGCGGGTTGTCGGTCTCAGTCCCCATTAACCGCGGAAAGTGAGGGATCCCTGTATTACCTTTATCTTCTTTTTCTTTTTCTTTCATGTTCACAAATGGTAACATCTGAGACAGTACCAAACATGCTTTATGTCCATATAAGTGAAACCGCTTGAAGCTACAGATATGATTACAAACTGAAAGGCTCGTGTCCATAACCAGGTTTAGTTATTCAGTGGCGATGTTGGTGAGTAAAACAGAGTTCTTTTGTCTACTGAGAGGAAGTTAATCCAGCTATAACAGGCGACCGGAACATCCTGACAAGGAACTCTGTCTTGACTTCAGATTCGAGCTGGCTGAACATGCCACAACTCATGAAAGCTCACAGCTGGAAGGAAGGTAATATTAAGCATGATGTCTGACCTGTGCTCTTTGTGCTCCAGTAGCTGGCAGTCTCTGCAAGTCAGCTTGTCGCAGGTCTCACAGAAGAGCTTGAGTGCCTCCTGTTTGTGGTTTGGACAGAAGACCGTCCTCTGTCCCGATGTACCGACTGAATCTGAATCAACAACACAACTTAGTCAAGACCAAGTAAAAGATTAAAACATGATCTGTCATACAAAATACAACAACTCCTTTCAGTTTTGCTTTTCTGACGCTTTTAAATGATGAATTTGCAACAGTGCTCAATTTTAAAGCCACCGAAACAAATATAGTGATAATAGTATAGAGACCCTTTAAACATCAAGATATTTGTCCATAGTAACTTTAACAAGCACCGACAGTAATACAGTACTGACCAAAAGAAAAGAGGAAGAGCTGCAAGTAGTAATCATGCTATGATAATGATTTTCTCTGAAACTGACACGAATCTCCAGAATTAGAAACCAACATGTTAGAGCACAGGGTGTCATACTGGAGGCCAAGAAATCATTATAACGTGGCCCCTTGG
The DNA here is from genome assembly GCA_024760905.1 of Plotosus lineatus. Lineage (NCBI taxonomy): Eukaryota > Metazoa > Chordata > Actinopteri > Siluriformes > Plotosidae > Plotosus > Plotosus lineatus. The sequence goes on from CM045749.1 coordinate 12,279,927, forward strand.
AACTTTCAAAAAATATGACTGTTGTACATTCTTAGCATCATTCATTACCATGAAATGTAATTCATCATCCATCCACGAGGTGGCAGCAGCCTTTGAATTAAATCACTTGTCAGTCATGACTCAATTTAATATAATTTTTTTTTTTTTTTTTTTTAAATAGATGTCCAGTGATCATCTGGTCCTTGATGACCCAGAAGTAGTTGATTGAAAATGAGCGTGACACCCCGTGTTTTAAAGAGACAGCACAGGTATTAGTGCTGGGGATTAACTGAAAAAGGCCAGATTGAGATGGCCTCACATGTGCAGAGGAGGGTTGAAGGATATATTGGCAGAAGAATGTGAAACATGAGCGAAGAGATTTATGGATGCAGTAAGAGAGTGACGTGCAGGTGACAGGTATGACTGAAAGGGATGCCTAGAACAGAGCTCGACGGAGAGGAATGATCTGCTGTAGCTGCTCCTATTAGGGATCCGCCGAAAGAGGAAGCTGATAGTAACACACGATATTCCCAAAAGTGTGCATACTTAATCATTTCATTTCTTTGAAAACATGCCCTCCAGACCCAATACGGTTTTATTTGTAGTACACTGAGCCTCTCCATATTAGCTCTGCAGATTTCTTTCCATTTTCTAACCCCAGGAAAAAAATAAGCCAACCCAGTAATCAGTATTAGATTATCCAGTTTAAGACGCATCAGCTTTATTTAAACTGCACCATTTTTGGTTTCATGGCCAGGCAGGGCCCATGCCCTGAAACGCACGATCAATCGAATGACTCAACGTGTCACGTCTGTGCGTCTCCTGATAAGAAAAGGGTGTGGTGGCTCAATTTCTCAATGTAGCCAACAACCATAACATCTTTCACAGGATTTAAAGTCAGAAAACTCTTCATGACTGAAACACCACCAGAAAGATGTTTCATTAATAATTGCTCAGCTAGTTAACAATTCTAATGACTTGTGAGCTGTTTGTGTATTAAAAAGGTTTCTGCATTAAAAAAACAAGACATTACCTCCCAAGAAAAAAAAAACAAGAAAAAAGAAAAAGCGCTCCTTCCAGCTTCTATTATTTCTTGATGATAAATTATGCACTAGGTTCTATTGGTTAATTAGTGTTGTCTGAGCTGTACTGCATGCAGCATTAATGACCTAAATCCATGTAAGGCCTAAATCTCAGTCTAATCTCAGCTGTGATATTGTCTACGTATACACATACATATCGTGCGAAAATCCTTCCCTCGCTCCATTTCTACTCTCAGCCGCTCACGAATGGCCATATGGTTAGCAGCCCTTCTCCAGATTTGTTCAAGTTGTGTTTTTCGGGAATGAAAACAGTGCGGCCAAAAAAAAAAAAAAAAAAAAAAAAAAAAACTCACTTGAAACTCTGCCTGTTGCCATAGCAACTACATTATGAGCACCCTCCTGGTGGAACGAGGCGAAAACTAGCAAATGATTAAGATCTATAAGCTTCTCAACGAGTTATTAGTTCACATATTTACTGTAAGAACTGTGTAGGCAAAAAAAAAAAATATTAATTTAAAAAAAAAAAAAAAAAAAAAAAACCCAGACTGAAGATTTGCAATGTTAATAAAGCCTGCGATAGACCCAATAAAGAGAGGGGGGGGGAAATACAGTGCACCAAGATTTTTTATTTTGGGACGAATAACTGAACACTACCAATAAACAATTTAATTATTACTCTATTATGGTATTTACGGTGTTCCCAAATGACTTGGCATCAGTTTAGCCGAGCGGATAATATGGAAGGCTAGTTGTAAACTAGCGCATATCAAAATACATTCACATTTGATTCCTTATGAGTCACAGTTACTGTTGTGGTTGAAAGTTTGAGAACCCTTTAAAACTTTAAAAAATTTTAACAAACGTGACCTCAAACCTCTTCGGTTCATCACACAAGTCCGTAAAATCTTGAGTGTTAGGATTCCACCAAGCTGTATTCAGACAGATGGTGTACGACGGGAAGACTTTTCAACCTCTGCGAAACATTTTGGGTCATATTTCAACAAACACGTAGTTTGTCACCCATTTAATGAGATAAATGTAGCTGACAACCCCAACAACCCTCCTACTGACGTTTCCTAAAAAGAATTCATCTGCTTATTGAAATGGGACACACCCTGAACAGGTCACAGACTTGTCTATACTACATAAATTTTTTTCTTCCAAGAACTCCACCACCTGCTTCACTTCACACCCCCCACACACACACACACACACACACACAGCCCTGACGCTTTATGGGAACCCAGCAACTATTTTTACGAGATATCAGAAATCGAGATAGAAACACTACCTACACTGAAGAGACCACCCCACCGTGATAGTTAGTAAAGCTGGGCATTGCCTAGATTTCTTGTATTGCAATATATTGCAAGAAGAACTTTAAATTAAAAGTGAGCCTGTTCTTGACCATATTTATTATTTAGTTCAAAAAAAGAAATCAACAACATTAAAAGCATTGGTTTTAGTCATTAAAATAAATTCCAAGCATCAGAAAAAAAAACTACTTATGAAAATTTAATGTTTTAAACTTTGGCACAAACATTAACACTGAAATAGAAGTGCATATTGAGCAAAATAAGCCATTTAAACATATTAAATACACAAAAATTAGAAGTGCATCAAGTGCTTTTATTAGCATATCGTGAAACCTTAATCATTAATGCATGCATATTCAATTTTTAAGGCGGGACTAAAGGATAGAACAGAACTGTATCATGCACGGCTAGACCTCATCAGACCTGTGACCCTATGAGCAGTAGATTGATCTATTTATATATAACAATATTAACATAACATGCATGTGTGTGTGTATATTATATGTATATTATATATATATATTAATGCCATCATAGCGATGAGCATTGGCCTGCTGGGCACATGCCACACGTATAACACTTATAGTGACACTGACGGCTCAGGAAAGTCCGTCAAGCTTTAGAACTTCACAATAACAACATGCAATATCGTTTATCATATAAATCACATTAATATGATTATGCTGGAGAGAAGTGGAATGTAATTTACCGGAATCTGGGACCGATTTGGAGCATGTTGAGCCTGAGGCTGAGTCCGCGAGTTCTGTGACGTCATTTTTTCCCCAGAGTCAACAGAGATACTATTGCCACGTTAAGCAAAATAAACAATTTAATTAGTTAAAAAAAAAAACTTGCATGGTTAATGTGCCTTGTTGGAGATTCATTTGACCGTTTTCCTCTTTTTAAAATAAATGCTTAAGAGAAAATTTAGATGATGTAGGTCAGTAAATTTGAGCGATTAGCAACATGAACCATGGTTTTGTTTTGGGAGGGAATTTCCGTATCCTGTATAAAAACAAATTCTATTGGCTGAAGGCCTTCGTGACAATCCGCACTGCCGAATCACGGCATGGCTCTTATTACACCAGGCTCTCCACACACTGAATGACTGTAGTAAGAGGACGGAAACACGATTGTGTCAGGCTTACATGCAGGAACCTCTGCGGTCGCCAAACTCCCCAACAAAAACATGATTTCCGGTTCTATTAGCGGGAATCGCCGAAGGTTTGGGTTTTTTTTTTTTACACTGTTCCAAAGTTTTCCGATTGCATGTCAAAAAACCGATTTTGCTTCAGAGTATCGCAATACGTATTGTTTACATGTGTGAACCGGTTTAAACCGATAAACCAGTTTTATTGCACAGCTCTAATAGTTAGCATTAAAAAAAAAGTTACATTTTTCAAGTAAAAATGAAGGTCTAGCCAAACACTACCAATAACATTTTACTTGCAACAAGAGAATATCACAATGCATAACCAAGATATCATCCAAAGACTTTCTGGTGACGTTACAGCCACGACGCTTCAGCAAAAGGCATCACCATGAGAAGATAAAGATCTAAGCGTGATAAAATCCCCCCTCTCTGGACTCGTACGCTTTTCAATAACTGTACTAATGCACATAATTAACTCATTGTTTTAGCTTAGTTAGCTGGACTTCTGGGTAAGAGAAACCAGGACTGGGCAGCACACTGGAGCTTTCATTCTTCCTAAGGGCTACTTTATGAATTCACTTGGATCCTGTGCACACCTCTGGCAACTTCCCAACGTCTCCTTAAGCTCCTCAAATCACTCATCAGCCCACACAACACCACACACACAAACTTCAAAATCAAATTAAATGCATCATACTCTGCCCTTACCCGGAGTCGGCTGGGATGGGCTCCAGCCTCCCCGCGATCCTAATTAAGATTAAGCGGTTACAGAAATTAACAGTATAGTTAATCATCAGTATGCGGCTTTGATGACGTTTCAGCTTTAAAAAAAAAAAAAAAAAAAAGTTTAGCCAGGGACGCTGGAGTCAAAGGAATAAGCCAGCACGTAAAAGTCGTACCTTCGGACACGTCCTCTTTTTTACGTATCGTATGATCCTTGGTGAATTTCACTCGCTGGTGTGCTTCAATGCATGTCTTGCATAGCCATTCACCACACTCCACACAGAAGCCGATGGCACTGGCGTTGTCTTCACAGCTGGTGCAGACCTGTAGTGTTACAGCCATAAATACATATATGTTACATTACATAAATACATGCTTATGTAACCACACGTCATCGATGACGTAGACCGCTACAGTTTGCTCCATCTAATTTCCCTCCTACATATTTTTGCCTTCTCCTTGCTCTTCAGGGATCACCACCATGAAAATCTGATATAGTGATAAATTTATATAACATGGGCTTCTGAAACAGCAGTTGTTCATTAAAATGGCCAGTTTAAATCATGCAGAATCGTACGCTTTATTTTTTTTTCTTATAACGCCACTCTAATAAACACAGTCCTTCTTGGAGGTCTGTAAATTTCTATATGCTTCATGCAACAGCGCTCCCAAGAGGATGTGCTTACCCTACGAGTGGGTATAAACACCTCACTGTGTGGGTGCAGGAATCGCTACAGCAACAGCGTAGAATTTGATAATTAACATACTACACAGGAACAGCACGCTCTGGTTGGTCAGCTATCTTGGGGTCAAAAAATTATCCACAGTGGATAATGTCTGAATCACAATGACAAGCACTGACTTGTAACAGTCATTTAGAACAGGCAGCTTCACCGTTCCACTTTCAAATTGGAAAACAAACCATAAAAATCTAACTTTCGGCCTTTTTCCATTTTTTCCATGTTGTGTATATACTACAACTCGGAAAGCATTTTAAATAATGCTGTTCCTCATCACTCCATTAGCAGAGCCTCCAACGTGGTAGGATTTATTTTAAATAGGGAAACCGCTATAATATAAATTAGCCTTTTCAATGGTGTTCAAAAAAAAAAAATTACTTTAAGAAGAAAATACAGAACTGAAACAAGAACATTTTCTTGGAAATGCAAGTCAATTTAGTGCCAACACTGATGGGGCGAGTTCACGCATGCAAGCATGAATACAATAACAATCGACCTAATAGTTGCTTTGTGGGGCCGGTGGCGTAGTGATTAGGGTACTGCGCTCATGATCGGGAGGTTGTGAGTTTGAATCCCACTGAGACCCTCACTGTGCTAAGACCTCAACCACAAGTGTGCCTCTGTTCACCCAGCAGTATAAATGAGTACCAGTAAAATATACTGGGAAGGTAACCTGCGATGGACTAGTGTCCCATCCAGGGGGAGTTGAACTCCTGGACGCTTCACGCTATGGAAACCGGGGATAAGCACCGGCCTGATGAGCCACGAGGCTAAGCCACTAGGCTCGGGTGTAAAAACCCAACAGACTTACCTCAATAGCTGCTTTACAATAATTCTATAAACTTGAGACTTGGCTAAAAAATAAACTGTAAAAATTTCATTTCAGTTTGATTTTCTTCATGTCTGTACATAGTAATTCTCAAACCAAATGAATAATTTTTAAAAAGGCAAAAAATTTTCAATAAAAAAGGGCAGCGTTTCCCAGAGCACTATATGTTCAGAGTGCTCAGCTGACCGAGTTCCGTCACACTTAAACGATGTAAAAACGAAACTCCGACGTACTAAAAGGTAACGTCGTGCTCAAAAAGATTCCGCCATGCAGCTGTAGGGTGTGTGGTTCAAGTTTTTCCCTGATGTTTGAATTATGATATGCAAGTCAGTAAAAATCCATGGAGGTGCCTAAAAGGAGATTTGGATAAAAAGTCCAGGAAAAAACATGATTCCATGTGTGAACGAGAAGGACCCAATAGGAACGGTGAGGTTACAGGGAGCAGAGATACAGAAGTTGGAGGATTTTAAGTATTTAGGCGCAACAGTCCAGAGGAATGGAGAGTGTGGAAAAGAGGTGAAGAAGCATGTGCAGGCTGGTTGGAATGGTTGGAGAAAAGTGTCCGGTGTGATGTGTGATAGGAGGGTATCGGCAAGAATGAAAGGAAAAAGTGTACAAGATGGTGTTGAGGCCAGCGATGTTGTATAGTTTAGAAACAGTGGTGCTGAGGAAAAAACAGGCGACAGAGGTGGAGGTAGCAGAGATGAAAATGTTGAGGTTCTCTCTGGGAGTAACGAGGATGGATAGGATCAGGAAAGAGCACATCAGAGGGACAGCACATGTAAGATGTTTTGGAGAGGTGAAGTCATGAGAGGCTGGATTGAGATGGTTTGGACATGTACAGAGGGGGGGATAGTGAGTATATTGGTGGTAGGATGCTGGGGTTGGAACTACCAGGCAGAAGGCCCAGAGGAAGACCAAAAGAGAAGATTTATGGATGTGGTGAAGGAGGACATGAAGGTAGTTGGAGTAAGAGTAGAAGATGCAAAGGATAGGGTGAGATGGAGGCAGATCATTTGCCGTGGCGACCCCTGAAGGGAACAGCTGAAAGAAAAAGAAGAAGAGATAGCACCACCAAGGCGGGTAGAGGCATGATGAACTCCAAAAATCTTCATTATGTTTGCTTTTATGATCCCGTGTAGTATATAAAAGAAATATGACGTTGATCAGGCTTGGTGGATGTTGCCGAATTGAAAAGTCCTCACAACGAAAATATTCAGCAACATCCTCAAGCCTTTTACGAATAACTCAAGTACAAACTAGCCTTAAACAATATGTTCAGTTCCAAAATATACTAAATATTAAAAAAAAAAAAAACACTTGACGCATGGCTTCATGTACAGATCCCTCACCTGTGTTGACTTTTCTGTCGAAGTGTTCGAGGCCTCAGTCGTATCCTTCACAAAGTAATTGTCCACCATGTCTATCTGTTTGTAGTCCTGGTAGCACACCGTACACCGCATGACGTTCACTAGCATCAGATCAGAAACAAACAAAAAAAAAAAAAAAACAGATTTACGTCACTGGATCACATTTACAGGAGCATTAGACAAAACTCTTATTCTCTTTTTAATGAGCAGCTCAGACTTCGCTGTCTCCAACCGCCATATTTCAGCCAGATGGACTTTCTTTAATAAGTCATGTTTAAAGGGTTCTAGGACATTTGCTCGCAAGACAAATGCTCACAACCTAAATGAAAAAACAGACATTTGCTCAACATTTTGTTCGATTTTAACCCCTAACCCCAAACCCGAATGTATAATGAGTTAATTTAGCATTATGTATTTATAAGAATAAAGAATTTTTATAACACATTGTGATCTTTTTGTATAATGCATTTATTCGAACAAAGAAAAAAGAAAAAAAAAAAAAAAAGATGGGAGCAAATGTCTGTTTTTTCATTAAGGTTGTGAGCATTTGTCCACGCACTACTTAAAGACTTGTTTAAACAGTTGTACTAATTCCTCCAAGTCGAAAGGGAGAATAATAACTCAGGAGTAATATACCTGAAGGGAGAGTGTTCCTGTCCATAAATGTATTTCAGAACTGAGAAACATTTGCCCAATAATATTATATTAACTAAAGAACAATTTCTAGAATCTCCCTACACACACACACAATTGGGGGGGCTCAGAAGAAATGAGAGGTGAGAGACGACCAAACCAAAATTATGAGCTTAACCTTACAGAGGAATCCTGTGTTATGAAACCAATACTTCACTACACAGACTCATGCAAGCAAAACACGGCGTAAACTCTGGAGGATAACAACGACAACAACAACAACAAAAATCAAGCAAACAAATCATGAAAATTTTCTCATAGGTTTTAAACAAAATTAGGTATGGAAATGAACAGCCTGAAGCAAAAGGCACATCACTTTTAGATTTTTATATAATTTATTACGGGGTATTTATAGATTTTAATTTATTAAAATTATTTTGAGGACAGACTTGCATCGGTTTCCTTTTAAACAAAAGGAGCGAGAGTGAATTTTTCATTCGGAGTGTGCTCCAAAAACGAGAGCACAGGCTTTACTTTAATCTATCCATAAAACTAATTGAATTTTGCTCTAATCCAGTTTTTAAATCAGATAATGAGTGTGATATGGCCTTTTCCCTTCCCCCTCATTCCCATTCATCACTCCCCCACTTAATAGCCTCTCTGACATGCCATCAATTCACTTCCCCCATCTAGCCGGCTGCAGCCAGAACCGGTATGAACTGGTTTGAGCCTGTTCAAGCCGGCGCTTACTGCAATCAGCCAGTTCCCTCTAATCTCCGGCTGGGGAGAAGATCCATGCTGATTGGCTGCTGAGTGCAGCTGAACACAGGCAGTGGAGAGAAGTGATGGACTGTGTCCACTACGCAGGATTTAGGTAAAGCTTTCATTAACACCACTTGTATCTGCTCCAGAAAACACCTCACACAGAAAACAGCCCAGAGGACGGATAATCACTGCATCCAGAGCGACTGGAAGAGATTCGGGTTCATATAAATAAGTTTGGTTTCAGAGGAGCTGAAATATTTACAGTTCTTGTGGGACTTGGAGGGGAGGGGTGGGTGGGTCATATTTAAAGCATTTGGCAGAATGCTAATCAACTGATATTTTTATCTCATTTATACACCTGAGGGTTGAAGGCTTTGCCACGGGTTTAACAGAGGCGCAGATTGGTCGGGCTGGGTTTTGAACCCCTGACTCTCAGATCAGTAATCCACAGCCTTAACCACTGAGCCACCTCTGCTTCAATCAGACTTGAAATCCATTTCCAAAAGAGCTAATCCTTGATCTGGAGTACTGATAAGCAGCAGAAATAAACTTTTAAAAATTTAAGAAATTTTATTTTCCCCAAGAGATATATTCAACGTATTAAAAAAAAAAAAAAAAAAAAAAAGTGTCTCACTTCATTGTATAAATGTAAACGCTGAGAAATTACAGACAGCATCATGCTTCCTTTTTGTTTGAACACATTTGTTTACCTATACTCTGAAGTCAACACACTAATGCACCACAGACAAGCACGTTAATCAGCTTTAAGCTGAAGAATAATAAACCTGGAGGAGAAAACGCAAATACTGACAAGCTTGTATTTCACAGTGGAGGTATAATTAGCATGAAGAGTGTAACACACATTAACAATAACCAACATCCCCGCCACAAAGGGGTTTACACCCATCACATCATGTGACTATCACAATACCGACACCTTTATCTTAGGAAAACAAACAAAACATAATGAAAATATTTTAAATCTATATCTTACAAAACACTGGGTCTTTTGACTAAGTGTGAACAAAGGTGCTCATTGAAAGCCATCACCAAAGATCAGGAGTAGAGTACAGCCCTCCCTCTATGGTACAGAAACTGATTTAAAATGCCAGAAGCATCTTTCCCCTTTCCAGTGGAAATGATGAAATACACAAATACAGACCAAATCACGTTGGCTAAAAATCCCATCGAAGAGGAATGACACACAAACAGATGTAACACTGACTTCTTCACCCTCCCAAACTAATGTTTTCATCCAACCCAGACACTGGGGGTCACACATGCCAGTGCCCTCTTTGTGCCAGTCCCAAGCCCAGGGTAAATGGCGAGGGGTGCACCCAAAAAGGGCATAAGTGTTCGCGAAGTCAGACATGCAGCTTGAAATTAAAGTGAGGAGAAGTGATACAAGAGGATCCAGAGGACGGAACAAGACATGGAAGGATGATCTGCTGTGGGAACGCCTTATGGGAGTTGGAATAAGAAAGATCACAATTACTTGCACAGAACAAAGCAAAATAGCAACAAACATTCGCGCTTGAGGTTGATTTTTCTCAGTTTTTGCGCCATGCATGAAAACATCAACCAATCACATTTGCAGAATTAATCTCGCACGTTGGTTGATTGCGGTTCTGAGCATCCGGTATATAAACAACAAGTCGAAATAACCTGGTAAAATGGGGGAGGAGCTCGTTAACTCTCAACCATGTACACAGTAATGGATGTATATTTCCTGGCTGTTCACACGCAAAGCATGAGCCTCATCAACCCTTAAATTTACAAAGGCCGTATTCACACAGGAAGTGACAAGCAATCATGCAAAGTCACTGATCACTCGTTACATGTGCAATGCAAGGAAAAACATGCGTTTTCTTAAGCGACACAAAGTGTGTGTGCATGGAGTATAACTGAGCTGAACTTTCATGCGCCAAGAGTCGACCAATTACCAATCAAAACTTAACGATACTGTTGACTGACAGATACCACCAAAACCACAGCACATGCCGCAACATTTGTGTGAAAACCATAAACACAAGCGCGTGCACACACAGGAAGTAATGAGCGACAATCGACCATGTAAAGTCAATGAAAGCGAGACAACTGATTGTTGAGGCAAAATTTTTTCGAGCAGTACACGAGTTTATTTGTTCTGCATCAACATCGAACTGCAGCTTAATAGATCCATGTGTAAATATCCCGAGTTCTGTGACTGAACTCAAATTTTATGAGGATAATAACCTGAAATGTAATGCCTTGGTCCATGTTCCTGAAACTGTCAACATTTCCCATGACTATGTTTATATAAAAGTTTATTTAAAGCTACATGAAAATTAATCCTTCTAACAGCTAAATTTTAACTAAAATAAATAAATCTGGAGATAAAAACTGTGTGGTTCAGAATTAAGTACTGCTGAAAGTGTACTCTGTTGAAACAGCGCTCCTGAACAAGGCTATGACTCTTCCTGTTATGATACCGGGCTTGTATCAATGGATGAACCCAGCATGAGTTGTGACATGATGCTTTTTTCCTCAAACAGACAGTGGAGATGGCGAGGAAAGTGAACTTTCCCAATTCGTGATGCACCCAAGTCTCCATTCCATACTATGTGGTGATGATATTACTATTATTATTATTATTACTAAGCTTAAATACATTTAATTATAGCTATAAAAATTCTCACGGAGCTGCTGTAGGGAACTAGTGCAATACTGCTCACAGTTTTAATCGGAAAAGCTTTTTGAGAGTGAAAAATTTGAAGGAGTTACCAAGCAACAAGAACGAAGAGCCATCTTTGGTGTCACTTAGCAGCTGTTACTTTCTCGAGAACATTGCTACATCTCAATTTGCCTACGATTATTAATACAGTGGTACCTCACCTTATGAAATTAATCCGTTCCAGAGCTTTTTTCGTAAGTTGAACCGCATTTTACATGTAAAACGCGTATTCGTTCCAAGGCTTCCAAGACTACCCCATAAGCCCTTTATAAATTATAAAAGCGTACCTTTTAAGACCTCCTTCTACTTCAATATCGTACCGATGGTAGACAGGTTTGGCCATATTCCTTTGCGATATCACTCGAGCCTGTTTCTTCTTCTCAATCGCACCGGAAAATCACACTCATGTGTGTGTGCCTGCGTGTTGACCATGTCTTCTTAGCAGAGTTATAATCTTACAAATGTTTATGGAAGGTTAAAAGCCCGAGTCACGAAATAAAGAATAAAACAGTAACTCTGTCGTTTACACAAAAAGCATCATGGTGGATTCAGCTCTATAATAGGCAAGGGGAGGTAGCTGCGTCATTCCTCCTAGGCAATGGGATCCCTATCCAAGATGACGTCAGGTGGACCTATCCAAAAAGGCAACATGAACGACAGCTCAGTTGTTAGCCAATGGGAGGCCAGCGGGGCGGGATGTTTGAAAGTCATTGATGGGAGAGCGGCTTGTGCATTGTTTGAATGGTGCATTTGAATTTTTAAGATGGCGCTTTCGTAACGTGAACTTGTTTCGTATCCTGAGACAAAAATTTTAGGAAAATGCTTTTCGTAACCTGAATTTTTTGTTTGGTGAGACTTTTGTAAGGTGAGGTACCACTGTATATTTAAATATAATACACTATGTCCACCAAGTATAAATGCCCTTATTTGCTTATAGCATGAATTTTAACAAGGTGATGTCTCAAATCGAGCAATGCACGTCAGGATCATACCCTGAGGCGTGATGTCCATGATCTCAGCGATTCAAAAGAATGGTGGCTCCGTGATTTATGAGCACGTTTGGGATATTAATAAAAAAATAGAAATTAAAAACAGGTAGGGTATCCAAGTGAACTTGAAGGAATGGTGTTTCCAAGTTCATCAAGATCTATGATGGCGCATGCACTCTCAACTCAGAACGTTCCATCACGATTAGCATCAAATCACAATACACCATAACAACCGATCATCCATTGACCCCCACCGGACTCATCAGGAATTTCTCAATTTGCGGATCTCACAGACATTGTGCCCTCGTGTAAACCCAGGGTGACCGAAAATGGCATTTCATTTTTCAGAATTGACAATTCAGCCATTTGACTGTATCATCTGTTAAAATCATCATCATATCTTTAAAAAATGAATAGCATATCCCAATAAGATCTTCCTCCATGTGGGCACAAGTGAACAAAAGTTCATTTAGCAGCATAAAGTATGTGAAGGACCAAAACTGTCCCCATGCCACTGACTACAGCACTTCCTCTTATTTTATGTCATGCATTAGTGAGCCACAGCTTCATGTCAGTAGGTAGTGGCACTGAAAAAATTAAAGTCATCACGAATGGATGGTTCTGTTTGTTGGATTAACCATTACAAATCACCAGTCCAAATTTCACGTAATCATCTTGAATGGTTTTTGAGATAGAGCCTGTTACCCCCGTTACCCCCGCTTCAGGCCCCTGGCTTGGACACCATTTTGAGAACATTTGGGGAGACTATGAAACAAGAATTATGACTTTCTACAAACATTTAATGCCATTTCTCAATCATTTGTAAAGCTTTGTCCTGTATTGTGGAGTTTCAGGCCTCTCGGGTCATATGTTTTGTAGTAAAAGCCATTTCAAAATGCATTTTTGTCCCCCCCCCCCCCCCCCAAATTATGGTAGCACCAAATTGACAAAGATGGCATATTTAGACACTCCTATTTTCAAAAGTAGACATCTACAAAGCCCAAATATGCCATTTTCCAAAATAATGGGATAGACTAAACCACCCTAATTTTTTTATGGATGCCAGTTCTTCTCACTTTTGAACTTATTTCCCCCTCAAAAATGCCTCAAACTGCAATTTACGCCACGGGGAAAAAAATGACCAAAATGACCAATCTTTGAACATTAATTCAAATTTAACCAACCAACTCAATACCTTGATGCTTTTGTTTCCAAGGGAAAAAAATCTGTTTAATTCATAGGAAGCTTCAAGTTTTAGGCCATCTACCATGGTTTGGGGTTTAAAGAGGGATCAGATAAGTGAAGTTTTGACAAAAATGCCAGGAAATCATCAAATTTTGAGGGGGGACAAAAAACAAACAAACATTGAACTTATACAACCAAGAAACTTGTTTTTGTTTCTAAAGTAAAATGACCTAACTCGGTTCCTTGGAAGCATCAGTTGTTGGCTGTCAATCATGGTTCTAGCTGTGAAGGAGTTCAAACATGTTAAATGGCAAAATGTTGGAAGAGTGACATTTTGGAAAATTCACAGTATTGTAATGAGCAATAATTGTAATCTTTTTTCAGAGTATTGTACTCTTCATTCACTGGAAAAAGAAACAGATCATATGAATAAACAATCCTATTATTGATAATGATCATTCAACCTTGAGTGGCTGGGGCAGTGGTCTCGAGTACACATGCAGCAGCTGATTAGACAGGAATGTATACATTCTCATATAATGCAAGTTAAGATTTCTCCATCGAAAAACTCTTACATAGCCTCAGACTGAGTCGGAGTCTTAATTTACATCTGAGGAACAGGTCCTATCTGTTGATTTTGAAAATAAAACCCATAAATTAAATTAAAAATCTGCCTGAAGTCCGAAGTGCCAATTCCACTCATGTTTATCCAGCGAGCCGAGTGACCCGATCAATTTCAGAGTCAAAGTCTATATTTAATCGCAAGATTTCTACAGAACAGCCGGACTAGAAAATTCTATACACAATAAAGGTTATATTCCGACCATAGAAATATATATTACTCACCCAGTTATGGAATGAATAGATCAGAAATGATGGTACCCTGCTCACACGTGCCCATGTTGTGGACATCTTGGCGTGTGATGGTCAAGACCACTTTTTTGAGGGGGACTCGCAATTTAATTGCTTGTGGGTTGCGCTTGTTTATTCTTGAGCTTCGATTCAAATTTCATTTTAAACTAGACAAAAATCTCAAAGTTTTGGTACCTACTTTATCAGGGTTATATTCTACTGATTTTTAAAGAACCGGCAATTTTCTTGGGGATATTTATAAATAGGAAGTTTTAAAAAAAAATAATAATAATAAATAAATAAAAAAGTGACATATCCCTGACAAACTGGCAATGGCTGGAAAGCTGGAGATTCACTGCTGAATATGGTAAGGCATAGCTGCCAACTTTTCCAAACTCAAAAAAAAAAAAAAAAAAAAAACCTCAACCCGCGATGGCCTGGGAAGTTGTCCAGGGTGTACTCTGCCCTTGCCCGAGTCAGCTGGGATGGGCACCAGCCTCCCAGCGACCCTAATTAAGATTATGCAGTTACAGAAAATGAACTGAAAAAACAGACTCCGCTCTCGAGGCCTGTCAAAATGCACTGAATCAATACGAAAGCCCCCTTGACTCCTTCCTTTGTCTTTGCTCTCTTCAAGAAGGAGGCAGTGAATGTCTGTTCATAACAGGTAGTGCTTCTTGATTTTTGAATAAGTAGGGCTGACAGCATGTCATCTGATAGTGATCCCCTGAAGTCGATAAAATTCTTTCACGTTCAGCATTGCTGTGTGGAATTGACAAAATGCCGAACATGCAGTGACTCAACTTTTGAAATCTGGGCTTCCCATCTCCTTTGACAGTGTGGGAAAGTGAGAACCACAACTCATCTGCAGGCAGGCATTCTCAATTGTACCTCTTTGAAACTGGTTGAGCAATAATCATTAAACTCAATCTCAAGGTTGTTGATGGCTTCATCTGTGTCTTCAATTCCAGTTTTGATCAATACTGGAAACTTTGAAAAAGAATCTGAGGGCATTGAAGGTACATCTGTCTCTCTTGTTTACATCTGCCACTTGAACAGTTTGCCCATGTGGTCTACAGCAGCTTGTGGAATGTGCGCTCCACATAAAAGGCTGCAAATATACATTCAGCTTTGATAGCATTGGTATTTTCCGTCTTTGAAGGGAAAGAAATCAACGAAGTTTGAGCACGTCCTACCTCCAAGTCAGATTGTAAAGTCCTTTCATGCACCTTGCTCTTCCAGTGCTGCATGAGTGCTTCAGATGTGTGCTAGCTCATGGCCCAACTTTTGGCATGAACAGTGCCCATACACAGTCACTAAATTTGGCAAGGGCCTGTACTCTGAGAGGCTCATACAGTTTCTTATTTTCATTCTTCGTAGTGAAAGTTTATGGTTTGTTTATTTTTCACGAAATAGCTGAAATTATTATTTGAATACGTATTACCTGACCCAAAAGCGTATTTCCGTACTCAGACCCAAGAAAACGTACTTGCTGGCAGCTATGGGTAATCGTTTAGACCACGTGTGTCATATCAGCGTGACACGCGAGCCAATTTCATGGATGATGCCTTGCAACCGGGGCGCAGTGCACTTGAGATCTCATCAAAGCAAACGCGCTCTAACCAAGGTTGGTGCAAAATCAACACAAATTCAGTCGAAAATTGAAACGTTCTTTTTGTATGAACATGGATGAATTTGGTACCACTGGAACAGGAATGAAATTAACTTTTAACAGAATTAAATTTATTCAGCATTATTTTTTTGCAAGGGCTGCTTGCAAATTGAAGTTTGACCATTTTCAGCCGTCAGGCTTAGCTGTGTCACAATTCCTGAATGTATCGTGCTCCAGTGCTAATACCTAATATCAAGTCATATTTAATATTAATGGATAGAATTAACTACTAGTCCAAAAAAGGTTTCAATTTACACTTGAAAGGAAAACGATTCAATTCCTGCTCCTTTTTTTCAGCTTCCCTTCAGCGACAACAAGAACCACAAGCATTTTTTCTTTGTCATTGGTTATTTAATTCAAACACTACCAGGATTTTCCGTAACAGCATTTAGTGAAGTGATGTGTGAAGTGCAAAAAGAAAGTAAAAGAGGTTTAACCTAAAGGTAAAAACACTAGAGAATTCTAAAACACCATACGGTTTTGCACTCATTAGTAAGAATGCACAACTGAGCCAATGTGGCTATTGGGACACTTTTCTCACTTGCGTGCATCTCCCATGTCTTTGGTGACCATTTTCAAAGGTGTTGAAAGTCACATCCCTTCCATACATGGCAAAGAACCAATATAACTGAAGTGCACAGTTTTGCTGATTTTTGAATACAGAACCTGAGTATCAACAGGACACTCCATACAGACAATATTCACAATGTGAACACGCTCCTACCCTCAAAATAACATCTTTGAGCACGCGAAAATACACAAATTCAAGAGAGCACATTCAGAGAAATTACAATAGCATTACTAAACGACTTGGAGTGCAATGAAGAACCAAACCCGAAAACTTCCAAGCGTCTCACAGGTGACATTCGACACTCTGAAGCTCATATTTCAATTCTGATCGCAATAAATTAAACCAAGTGTCCAGTCAAAGAAAAAAAAAAAGGACTGATCTCTATAATAGAACCATTTTAAGACATTATGTTAATAAAAGGATTTCAATAATCTCGTAGTCACTGTTAGAGAAGCCCGGTGATTGCTAAGTGGAATCAGATGTGTGTGCTGAGCACTCCACCTGCGTCTGACAGCCACGCCCCTCTCCAGCATATGCATAATCATGCATAAAGAGAGTTAGAGCCACCAAAACCAGTCTCTCACAACACAGACCATAGCATAGTGTACTGTATTCAATAATTTTTTCACTTAATTTGAGGACCTATGGTATGAGTTACGGTACCGTTAACTTTTGTTCAAAAGACGACGGAACGGATTAAGACCATTTACATTATTTGTAATGGGAAAAGCGGATTCGGAATTCGACCAGCCGTCGGGAATGAATTATAGTTGAGTATCGAGGCACCGCTGTATAGCGTTGAATATGTGTTTATTGATATTATATACACATATACGTAAGTCGGGGGGGGGGGGGTATTTGCGGAAATTGGCGGTCGTGGGGGGTCTCTGTCCCCATTAACCACAGAAAGTGAGGGATCCCTGTATACATACACACGCACACAAATATGCATACATATATATAAAATGTTCACCAATTTAACAGATCAGGTTACAAGTCACATTTCAGAAAACAGCAATGCAACACTGTTCTGTGTGAAATCACTCATCAAGTAACATCTCTCATCTCGCAATATAAGTCATCACCGACATGGCCATCACCATGAAAAAAAAAAAATTTGTTAAAAGAGGTGCTAAGCATGACAAAATCTCACCATGTTCAGCGCTATAGCCGGGAAAAAGAGACTTCATCTCTGAGCGCCAGCATGTGGGACACGCCATATGTCACTTACATGTTTTGGGGTTTGAACTCTTCTTGACTGCATATTTTCACACAGTCTTGTACTTCAGTGAAAGTAAAAATAGTTCCGTGTTCGTTCAGGTGATTGTGCCGAGCTTGGCTGTTCTCCCTGTGTTTGCGTGGGATTCTTCTGAGTATTCCAATTTCCTCCCACAGTCCAAAGACATGTTGGCATGTTAAATTGGCTGTAATTGCTCCTAGGTATTCATGTGAGGGTAAATGGTCATGTGTGGGTTACCGGGCAATAAAATGGCAAAATGCTCACGGTGTACCTCGCATTCGCTCAGTGTTGGCTGAGGTAGGTTCCTTCTGCACCACAACCCGAGCAGTAGGATTAATGGGTCAGCAAATAAGCAAGATAATACCTTTTTTCCTTCAGGCTTTTCCCTTTTTCAGGGGTCGCCACAGCAACTCATCTGATTCGCATGTTTGATTTGGCATAGGTTTTTACGTCGGCTGCCCTTCCTGACAACCCGTTAGCAAGGGGCAGAAACACGCAGACAGCTATGCAGCTATTCTTTACGAAAGTCAGCAATGGTTCTTTTACATGAACCTCAGACCATTAACAGTGAGAGACATGGCTGGCCTTTGATAACCCAGTTAGCTGCACTGGACAGGGACCCAGTGAGGTTTAAATTTTTTTTTTTTCAAATAGAGGAAACGGGTTTAGAAATAGAGGAAATGAAATATTTCAGCTGGGGGTCAAGGGGGCCGCAGGGCTAAATAGGCGAGTAAAAATAGCAGAATGCCGCTAAATAGCAAAGATCTGAGATCCCTGACTGGGGGACAGTGACAACCTTGTGGAAAGTGAGACTCGAACCCTCAACCTTAGGATCAGCCATTCAGCGCCCTTTACCACCAGGCCACCACTGCCCACAAAATAAGATATACCACATTTGATGTGTTAAGCGCCCAGTGCGCTTAAAAAAATTGGTGTGGGTGGGTGCTTATTTAAATGATTACCAGCGGACTGGAACGGTAAGAGCGTATTATCATAGCGGGAGACAACATGAATAATAACAGAACAATAAGAGTTTTACTGGTATTTGTGTTATTCATTTTGTAGTATCAACCAAATTACTTACACGAAAGCTGAAAATAAACAGAAAACAGCATAATTTAAAAAAAGACAGAAAAAAAAGACCCTTT
Source organism: Plotosus lineatus (assembly GCA_024760905.1). Classification (NCBI taxonomy): domain Eukaryota; kingdom Metazoa; phylum Chordata; class Actinopteri; order Siluriformes; family Plotosidae; genus Plotosus; species Plotosus lineatus. The sequence continues at coordinate 12,298,848 of CM045749.1, forward strand.
AATTTTCCATCCCGGTGCTGTTTCCTCCAAGTATTTTTCCCCCGATGTAAAATCGAGCCAATCAACATGAATGCAAATTATTGAAAAATTGAACAGGAGAATCGGGTGAAAAATACTTGTCATCACTTTCTGATAGGTCCATATCTGGCTCATCGCTCCATTCATTAAGAGCATCCCATAGTTTTGCTGGAGCAGTTTCTAATTCTTCATCTTTGACATTTACCAAGAGAACACAGCAAAATATTTTCCTGGAGGAACGATCAAATGTGTTGTTACTGATGAACATTATAGACCAGGGGTCAGGAACCTTTTGACTAAGAGAGCCTAAAAAAATAAATAAATAAAATTTAAAATCTAATCCTCTGAGAGCCAAATATATTTTTTTAATACTGAGACCAATAATTTTAGAGTATAATAAGGCTCTGAATTTATTTTAAACAACACGGTTATAACCAAGTTATTTATTAATAAAAAAAAGTACTTCTTACTATTAATGTGACTTCTGGTGCTGCATGGTTTTGCTGATGGCTTTATAGTCTGCTTGATACATGCTGAGGTTCAGATTCCTGCAGGAGTTTAGGCTTCCATTGATTAAACGTGACCACAGGTTGGTCTTGAGGCTTTTCAGGCGTGAGAAGGACTGCTCGCGTGCGCATGTAGAGCCAAACATGGTCAATACGACAGGACTCGCATGCTGCAGTGTTTATGTGACAGGAAGCCAGTCCCAAGTTTTGGCAATCAGCATCACAAAATGAGCATTCGCTTTTACTATACTTTTTTTTCAAAAATAAATTTCCGTGGTGGTTCCTCAGAATGGGACAAGCTCGTACTTGCAAACCAAGTCTCACTCAGATGCTTTCCTTTTTGCTTTGTTTTTCATTCCTTCCTTTCCCATACCACCGAGTCCTAGTAGGGATGCGGAGAGGCCGGAGCCCGTTTCCAAACGCCTGAAGGGCCCACACACACAAGGGCAATCTGGAACAGCCATTTACCCTAATATGCACATCTTTGGACTATTGAAGAAAACCCTCTTCAGCACAGTGAGAACATACAAATTTCACACAGTGGGGTGCTTTGAGCTGGCTGTACAAACCACCATACTGCATTTTTTTTTTTTTTGTCTCTGATGTAAAAAAAAAAAAAAGCATTAAAATTGCACCATGTCACCAAGTACACACAAAACATGAAAATCCTTTGCTTGAAATCTTGTCCATGATGGAAAACATACTAACTGTTCACAAGTGCATACACAATTTGTTTTTATTTTTTTTAATTTAAAAAAGGCACCATATGACTCCTTGTTATTATAGAAATAAAAACAAGCTAATTAATACAATCCTGTTATCAGTCTGAAGGAAAGAACAACCAGGGCTTACGTTCGAATAAATAAGTCAACTTCTGCTGGTCAGATTCAAGAATTTGACAGCACTGCAGTGTAAAACAAATTAATCCAACCAATGGGTTCAAGGGCTTCGACTTACACCTATAATATACATTTAGACAGCTTGTCAATCTGAAGGGAATTCGAAGATCCAAGATGGCCACTTGCATTCTTGTACTAAATGAAAGTACAGCAAAGCCTGACTGCAGAGTCCCCCCCCCAACAAAAGAAAAAAAAATACAACCATTAATTCTGTGAATTTGATATTCGCGGTCACAATAATGAAGTAGTAACAGTTCCTTCCCCTTTTTCACTTATCCATTCTGATATTTTATTAATTACATAACATTGATCTGGAACAACAGACAAATGGATGACATTAAGTGAAAAAAAAAAAAAAAAAAAAAGCAGTTATAGCACACTCCAGATATGCTCGGAGTAAATAAGTTTCATGAATAAGAGCTCATCTATCAGGGTGACATGGTGGTGTAGGGGTTAGCACGTCTAGCCCACAGCAAGAAGGCCTGAGTTTGATTCCCGTGCTTGGGGCATTTCTATGTGGAACTTACATGTGCTTCTGTGAGTTTCCCCTGGGCTCCAGGGCCCCACCCCCGCCCCCCATACAGACGCTCCCCGACTTGCGTTCATCTGTTTTTTTCCAAAAAAAAAAAAGGTCAAATTTTGAGTTTAGACGTACCTACGTAGTACACTGACGTAATGACGCTGCGTCCATTGTTTACAAACGAGCCTGAACGTGCCTCTCCTTCTTTCCAGTTCAGTTTTATATATTATATAATAAATATATTATATATATATATATATATATATATATATATATATATATATATAATCGTTTTTATATATACATACACATATACACACACAGATGAATTAACTATCTGCTCAGATCGGCACAATCTACCATGCATAATCAGTTCAGCAAAGAGAGTTGTAAAATGAATGAAAACCCAAGAAAGAGAACTCTCCGCTCTGCTGATTCACATCAGTGCAGGCTGAGTACTAAACGAGTTCAACGGCACCCTTGCGCACTTAAAAGACCGGAAGTCTGTATAACCCGCGCTTTGTTTCAAGCAAGGAAACTACTTTCAACAGGTGCACTACTTTCGGTATTGAGCGCCTCTCATATTGTAAGCGTTGATTGGCTGTTTTAAGCTTCATATGTAAAGTGAGTAAGCTCAGCTTCATGTCATGTGACGATCCGTCGACCATCGGAACCATTTACAAGCAGAAAAATCGCATCACAGAGAATGTTAAAGGTTATATTTGATATTTGATGAGTGAATTTGATTAAAATTTATCCATTTGAAATTATTTTGCATGTATTTAATTTATTTTAAATTAATGATATTTGATACTTTACAATGTTATGTTTATAATTGATTTAGGGGTGTTTGAGATACGGTAATGGTATTTATGGATGTATAGTACAGTATGAGCATCATACGTCACTGTAACAACTTACGTTCAGTTTCAACTTGCGTTCGGCTATCCGGAACCAATTAAAAGCGTAAGTCAGGGAGCGCCTGTACACTCTTTCTCAACCCATATTCCATCTTTTTTCTGATCCGCTCGAGATCGAGGCGTGATTGGATTGGAACTTTGAAATAAGTAAATCATGTGCACACAATACACCTGACATCTAAAATCTGGAAATCAGCCGTGCATAGTCTCCTTTAGGGGATATGCGCTCTTGTCGCTCACTGACTGCATGGACTCCCAAAAGTTTGTTAGCCCCGCCCACTTTTCAAATCCCTCTGCGGGCCCCGTTTCCTCCAGGTATTCCTTTTTGTCTTCCACTTTCCAAAAACATGCACAGTAGGCTAACTGGCTGTTCCAAATCACCATCTACAGAATATTTCAATTTCGATTTGTTCCTAAATAAACTGCATCACTCAAAAGTCTTTTTTTATTGAGAAAAGTAAACATTTCGTGTATTGGTTTTTAGCCCTCGAATTGCTTTCAGAGTGCAGCCTGATCGCTTTTCAGTGCACTTTCTCCTTGAAGATCAATGAAATATGAATCCATTACACCAATCAGAAAAATAATACTCTAAATCAAAAAGGGCTATTTGAAGAAGAAAAAAAAAGCTTTTGATAAATAAAGACTTAATTTGAAAAACCTTTTTTGAGCAGGTTATTTGGAAGTCGCTGCTTGCTTGCACATTTGGCAGGGCTACACCCTCCTCCCACTTTTCTCCATACCGCTGTCTGAGAAGCTTCTCCACGTTTGTTGTCTTTAGTAACCACATATTTTGGACAAACTTGACAGCGGACAGTGATTTGTGTGATGTCAAACTTTGCATAACCAAAGCATTCTCAAATTACAGACAAAGACGTTGCCAGTTTGAGGCGAGCTCTTTTCTTGTTGACGCGTATGCTGTCATCATGCTATTGGATGCTGGCATTCGATGGGCAGGAACAAAAGAGCAGCCCAGCAGTTATGAAGCCCATACATCCATCACTCAATTCCTCTTCTGTAAGTTTTTTTTTTGGATTGGGTGGTGGGTACTGGAACTTTGCACAGGACAACAAGCACAAAGCAGGAAAGAACCCTAGGAAAGGTGGCTCAAAACTTCAAGTTAGAATATTAGGGTCTGTGTTAATGATCCAGTTTTAAAGTAAATACATTTTTCACTTTACACATCCTAGAACAAAAATATAAATTCATAGAAGCCCATTTACCAGCTCTGTGACATGCCAAATTTGACCTTTATCCCCTTTATTTACTTCCAGGTGATTTACCTTATCAAACAAACCGGGTAACTTTTACCCAAGTTTGTACCCCAAAGGTCAGGGGTAACACTGGCACGTCATGGGGTAACGTCGACGCACACTAAAACCATGAACCTCACGCCATCGGACAGAAACAACCAGTAAGATTGTCCTTTATAACGACACACTGATGTGTCCTGTCATTTGAGTGTGAAAAATATCTAAAAATAATGGAAAATACAGTCAAGTTTTTTTTTTTTTTTTTTTTTTGCAGGCAGGCAGTGCGTCCTGGTGGTAAAAGGCGCTGGATTGTCCTGGTTGTCCCCCCCAGTGCAGCTAACTGGGTTATCAAATGCTGATCATGTCTCTCACTGTCTATGGTGAGAGGTTCATGTAAAAGAACCATTGCTGACTTTCGACAAGAGTAGCTGCAAAGCAGTCAGCGTGTTTCTGTCCCTTGCTAATGGGTTGTGTCAGGACGGGCATCCGACGTAAAAACCTATGCCAAATCAAACGATTCGCTGTGGCGACCCCTGAAAAAAAAGGGAAAAAGCCAAAAGGAAAAGACGACAGTCGAGTTTTTTTTACGCAAGATTATGTATGGGCTCAGAGAATGAGGTATAGACATGCTCTCTAGAATAAAGAGCTGGTCCGAGAAGACAACACTTACAAAAGTTATTTGTGACCAGCTTCAAAATTTAATATAAAATGTATTAGGGTAACACCAACACGGCCTCAGGGTAACTTTCTGTCAATGTTACCCCAGAACTACAAGTATTTTTTAAATAATAATAATAGTAATAATTGATAGCACGAGGTACTTATTAAAAGGTAGATAAAAAAAAAAAAAAAAAAAACTTAAGCACCATCCACAAATAACGTTTTTTTTTTCCCCTTTAAACAAACTCACGAGACAAAAAGCAGCCCCTTATGGGCAAGACCACCATTTCATAAAGGAAAGTCACATGACTCGTTAACTGGTGCCACCCATGCTGACCAGATGGCAGCACCTGTATAATCTTTAGAAAAGATAACCGAGTATGCTACTGAAACAAATTGTTTTATTTACACAATTTCTTCCATAATCAAAAGTATTCTGATTCCACACACAAAGAAAAAAAAAAATGTCAATGTTACCTTAGCTGCTACTGCAAAAAAAAAAAAGCTTCAAAATAAGTTTCGACCACAGCGCGCCTCCAATGAAACACGAACATACACACCGTGCAATGAGGCCACACTTGAACAGTCAAGTTTTACCACATTACAGCATTACAGCAAATACGGCACCGTGTGTATATGGCTTTATAACTCACCGAAGAATAGTGTGTCACTTTGTGTTGACAGAATTTACATTATAAACACAATTAAATTTGTAAAACAACTGGAACATTTTACATTTAATTCTCAGGATTGATCCCTAAATCCAAAATGCACTTTCCTAGGCTGAACATCAAGTAGATTATAAATGATCAGCAGAGGATTTCAGTATTTTTGGAAAGACTTTATGAGACCAGCTTAAAATAACTACAATTCATTTATTTATTTTTATATACAGAGATCCCTCACTTTCCGCGGTTAATTGGGACCGAGATCCCCCACGACCACCGAATTCCAGGAAGTAGGATCACCCCCCCCCCAACCCCCGATTGGCGTATACATACATGTGTGTGTGTATATAAAATCGGTAAATACATACTCAATGCTATAAATGCTTATAATAACAAACATTAAAAAGCAATGCATAAGATGTAAATAAAATATAAATATACACACATAGATGCACGTGCACACACTCACATGCGCACCTCAAAAATGTAACTAGTTTTGATGGGAGGTTTTGGGTTGTTTTTTGTTTGTTTCGGGGTTTATTTGCATAATTGGCCATGTTTTTGTTGCATTCTCCTTAACCTTTTCCCCTATTCTTCCTTAATTTATTTATTTGTTTTAATTTGATGAATATTTAAAAAAAAAACGATGCACTGAAGCCACATGAATTGAAGCGCAAAGTAGCGAGGGATCCCTGTTTTTATGAAAACACCCTTCCCCCATTTCCTCCCGTCGTAAACAATTCCCTCCCATCAAGTACCAGGGAGGGGAGAAAGCATGCACATAACCCCTCCATGACATGCAATACTAGCCACCTGCCTCGTTACAAACTGAGTCGCATATGTATTTTGGGGGCGGTCTAACACACTTGAAAGGAGAGCGCTACCCGCCCCCTCGTATGAATGAGCTCACAGATGCCATTGACTGGCTGGCAATTGCGGTGAGTGATTCCATCCCATGAAAACTCGGCCAACCAGCTCCCATGGACTCCCAATCACGGATAGCTGTGGCATTAATCTGGATCTGAACTTGTGATCTCTGGGTTCACGGTTCATTTATTTCTTCCTCTTCAGGGTGTGTTGGATCCTGGTTGGAGGGTGCTGGATGGAAACGTTGGGTCTGAGGTGGAACTACGACTCCCACACCTTGAGTAATCAGCAAAAATCTAATATCATTCAGGTAAGTGTTATTTTAGAAAATGATCAACCTTCAACACTGATAAAACCTGGTAAACTACTACAAAGTCTGTAGTATGCATCCACACCCCCTGAACTGTAGAAAAACCCATTCACTCCAATTAGCACAAAAGCCCCATTTCTCCACACCCTGCCCATACTAGTTTTCTCTCATCACTGCAGACACACGAGCTCACAAACAGCAAGGGAAATTTTACAGTACCCAGCATATTTAACAGGAAACAGGACGACCTAGAGGAAACGCGCATAGCCATGAGGCGGTCATGACCGTAACCAAAGCTCACACTGCCGTTTATGGAAGGTATAACTGTCCATTTTAACGTGTACACATCTAAAAGTACATCAACATGTACAGCAAAATCTTTTTCATATAATGACATTTACATTTAATGTTCGTCAACCAAGTAAACCTTATAAAGTGGAAATTTCAAAACACACCAACCGACATTCTTTACGTTTGCTTTTCAATCGGAATCTACTGAGAAAAATTCTGGAGAGACGCCAGGGTACATGAATTACAGAGTAAACTCCAATTCATGAATATTTTTACAAAAGGGATTAAATTCCTAGGAATCATTGCAGAATTTTTCACTGGAACTTCCAATGGTGAATTCTGGAAACATTACAAGGAAATCGGAATTTCAGTGGGGAATTAATGAGAATATATGTAGAATTACACCGAATTTAGTTTTTTTGTTTTTTCATTTATTTATTTTTCAACACAAGCAGCCCATGCAGGAAAACAATAATACACGTTTGAAAAAGAGACCACAGGGGCCCAAGGCTCCCACTGCTGCATAGGAATGTACATTTTAAACTTAATCTACATCTTGCTTCAAACAAAATCAAAACCGTTGTCTTAAATAATTAACCAAGCTGAAATTAATTTAACTATTTGCCGATTTTGTTCTGCACCAATCCCAGGCGAGGTATCTGTTATATATATCTGCGTACCAGATTTAATCGAAATCCAAGCAAACATTCTCAAGTTATCGTACAGAAACTAAAGTGTGACAGACAGATGGATGCCTCCCATTCCCATAGCTCCAACCCCACTCTGTGGCAGGAACTAAATAAATAGATGTTTTTTGTGCAAATATTTTATTTATTTGTCTTAAAGATCACGCTACAACATTTTTTAACTACAATATTTAAGCTCACCGTTATCGACTAAGACAAAGTCCAAGTTTAATTCCGTTAATTCCCATACGCAGGGATCCCTCGCTATTTCGTGCTTCAGTACATCATGGGTTTTTCAAAAATATTCATCGAACAATAAAAAAAAATATGGAAATTAAGGAAAAATAGAGGGAAATACGGAAAATGCTGCAAAACAAGGCCAATTATGCAAAAAAAAAAAAAAAAAAGACTAAACTACTTGCATTTTTATGTGAGGTGCGCATCTGTATGTATTTATATTTTATTTACATATGCATTATTTTTGAATGTTTAATTGTTATTATAAGCATTTATATAGTTGAATATGTATTTATTGATATTATGTACACATACATCAGTTAGGGGGGGGGGGTCAATCCTGCATCTCAGAAATTTGGTGTTCGCAGAGGGTCTCGGTCCCCATTAACCATGAAAAGTGAGGGTTCACTGTAGTCCGTTAAATCTCAAGTACACGCGAGTTTTGCAAGCCCTGTTCATGCATGAAAAGCAAATCAACAAAACCCATCAATCATTCTTTATACTGAATAATTCACTCGAATACATCAGACTAGCTCGTTAGCTATTTTGCCATTAAAAGAATAGCGGTACTGGTCGTACTTCCAGCATAATTTGTGCCTGTGTAATAAGTTTAAGCGATACAGAGCATATTGTAACAAATTACCCTTAAAAAAAAAAAAAAGTAAAAATAAATACATTAAAAATAAAAGCACAAAACTGGATAAATTTTATCCCTTGAATTACTAGTGGGGCTGAACCAATGGTTCGCACTTCTTTTGCCCAGAAGTGACGTGCCCTTGTTGGGCGGGGTTGTCTAGCGCAAGTAAACAAACAGATATTAAGTAAGCAACATGATTAGATTTTTAAAAATGTGTTCAAGAATCCACTACAGCAACAACTTGGAACAACACGGGTTTAAATGCTGACCCATTTCATTCAGAGAGGGAGGAGTCTTTTGGAGACAGTGAGATGTCACCTTCTAGTGACTCTGAGGATGAGAACGCTGCCAGAGATGAGCGTGACGGTAAATCCAAAATGACTCGTGGAGCTAACGCTTTGCCAGCTCGGCTTTCCCATCATCAACTGATTTAGGAAGAAAAATAAATGTTTTCCGCGATTCCTGCACTCATTTATGCAGCTCAGCAGGGATCAATAATGTGTTTCAATGCACAAGGTCAGTGCCCAACCCAACCAATCCAACAAGCTCTCACCACTCCCAAGCTGAAACAGCCAATCAGAAAGGCAGCATGTCTGTACGCATGCCCCGTGTCGCGGTGCTCGTACGTACTATAAAAATGAAGACACCGCTGATGTCATATATGAGCCTTTTAAACAGCTAGTAACACTCGTTCACTACAGGAATACGCTTAAATCCTACAGATCCTGGGTTCGATCATTAGCTTCTAAACCTCATGTACAGACTGTTTGTTTTCCAGCTCAGTAAACCCTCGAGGACAGAACAGGTTGTGATTTCTCACTCACACGCTGCACTGTGATGAGAAGCTGTTTTTTACAACTAACTTGAAGTAAAATGGAAGTGACTTCCCAAACATTTCACTATAAACAATTAATTACGATGATTATGCTTTTCTTTAATAAATTCATAAACATCAGACTTTTACAGACTCTTCTATTAAACTCGTGCCTTTTTCTTAATGATTTTTATATTAACCAGCTGATGACCTCCAACAGTGCCCGACACTGGCGGAGACCATGTCGTCCTTCAATCCATAATGCACTGGACTCAACGTTTTACAGATGCATGATGGGGAAAGACTCGGATTCCTCGAGTGCTTCTGCTGCACTTGATTTAATTCCCCTGCTGCCTGGAAAGCATCACAGTCTCCATCAGAAAACTTCGATCTTCATCTTAACTGATTTATTTATTTATTTATTTGCTTGCTCCTTCAACTAAGGTTGCACAGGGGCAGAACACTTCTGGTAAATTTCTAATAACTATAAAATGGGAATTTTGGAAGTTTTCACAAGTTAGGAAAATGGGAATTTAACTGATAACTAATAAGACTACACATGGGAATTGTCTGGACATTCTGTGTGACTTGTACAAACTATCAGATACAAAATTCAACATTTTTAAATCATAAGCAGACAATTCTTTTTTTTCTCTTTTTAACTCCTTGTCTTCATTCACTCAGTCCAGGGTTTGGTCACGGGGGAAGCAGATTAAACGATGAGTTCCAGACGTCCCCAGCCACTTCCTCCAGCTCTTCCAGGGGGACACTGAGGCATAGACTCTCCAGGTGTTCTGGGTGGACCCCAGGGAGGTATTCTAACCAGATGCCTGTGCCACCTCAACTGGCCTCTCTCAACTCTGAGGAGCAACAGTTCTCCTCCTACCACCTCCTGCATGACAAGATTCTCACCCTCTTACATTTAAATAATTACATTTCATAGAATTGTTTTTTTTATGCCCCCCCTCACTTTCCGCGATTAATTGAGACCGAGATCACCCCGCGACAGATACGAAAAATATTTTCCTAAATTTTGTCTCTGTATACGAAACAAGTTCTCCTCACGAAACATGCCAAACGTGCCATTCAAACAATGCACGAGTTGCTCTCCCATTGGCTGTCTCCCAACATCCCACCCCACTGGCCTCCCATTGGCTAGGAGGGATGATGCAGCTCCCTCCCATTGGCTATCTCCCAACATCCTGCTCCACTGGCCTCCTATTGGCTAGAAGGGATAATGCACCTCCCTTGAGCAGCAGCTTGTTTCATGAGTTTTTCAAGTGTGCTCATTGCAACTTTATTTTTTGGCTCAGGCTTTTAATCTTGCATAAACATATCTAAGATTATAACTCTGCTAAAAATACATGGTCAACACGAAGTAAGTACCTTAAAAAGGTATGCTTTAATAATTTTTAAAGGGTGGTATTGGGGGCCTTGGAATGAATCACGCATTTTACATGTAAAATGCGGTTCTACTTACAAAAATACAGGTTACGAAAAAGGCTCTGGAACGGATTAATTTCGTAAAGTGAGGTACCACGGTATTCTGCTGTATTATGCGAACACACACACACACACACAGCATTCAGTTCCATGTTATAAGCAAATGTACAATTGTGAAATTTTCCAATCCGTTTCTCCTTCCTTCTGTCAATTCTGCCATCAATGTTCCATTTCTGCTGTGTGATAAAACTAAAATTGCATATCTGTGTCAGAGTCATTTCATAGAACGGTAATAATACCATATCATGACCGGGCATATTTTATACAAGTTCAGAGAATAAACAAAAAATGATTCAGATATACATTAAAACCAAAGAGAAAAAAACGTGGAGCCATAAATGCAATGTTTCCAAATGAATATCAGAGAAAAACAAGCCGAGTTTGCATTACGTCTGCACATATGCGGGGAATGTGATGTCAAAGGTCATGGATACCAAACTTTCCAGTTGCTACTTGCTTTTGGATGTAAACAACGTGGTCACACCCGATCAACTTCCGTTAATTTTAAGCCTTCGATTGTCATAATGCCATGTGTTCATTGTACCGTATTGAATTGTGGGAACATCCTATACCATCGTGAGCGATGGAAAAGCAAACGTGCAGCAAACATGCCTGTAACCTCAGGACAACCGTATATACAGCTCGCCGCCATTCACATTATATACTTTCCCAACTAAGCTGAAGGGTCCAGAGGGAGATAATCATTGCATTAAAGCACAAACTTAATATTTACATTATATTAATTAGTATTTTATTCATTGTAGAGTCCGCATTTAACTGTGTCTTCAAATTAAGCCGACAATCGGCGACAGGCAGGCCTGGATATTAACCTGATGAAACAGACTACAGTCATCCCTTGCCACTTCGCGGTCCTGGTACATTGCGGCATTTTAAAAAAATAAAATAAAATAAATTTCATAAAAAATTGAAAATTCACGCTGAAACTCGCATGTACGCAAGCGGAAGGCAGGGACCCAAGGCAGGCTGCGTCCATTGTTTACAGACGACAGACTGAAGTGCCCCTTCTCCCCAGTTCAGACAGGGACCGCCCACTCAACTCAATCTCGCAAGCTGATTGGTTCAGACGCGTGACACTGTAGCCGCACACATTCCCGCCGGATTTTTTGTGATCTAGTGTTTGTGAACGTCCTGCACCATCTAAGGCATCCAATGAGCCCAAGAAAAAGCAAAATATGATGACAGTGACCCCAAAAAGTGAAGTTGCTAGATATGCTGACAGCGGGCAATACATATGCCCATGTAGCACACCATAAATGAATCCACCGTGCGTTACATCAAAAAAGACTAAGATTAAGATCAAGCGGAGAAGAGCTACTGTATCGTTAGAGGTGAGTACAGTACTTAAAGTATTTATATATAAATTCTATTTAAATAATACATTACAGTATTTACATATGTGTATAACTAACCTTTAATATACACTTCTTGATACTGTATAGATGCGAAAACATATAGAAATGAGACAACATGGTAAAAATGAGAGGGGCGTTCCTACTTCGCGGTTTTTTGAATATCACGGGCAGGTCTGGTCTACATTATCCGCGATATTCAAGGGATGACTATAGTATAGTTTTAAGGACGAGTATAACCTAAGAGTCAGAAAAACAATCCCGGGTCATGATCAAATATTTAATGATCTAATAATGATCGAGACCTATTGTAGAGCTGTTAAAATGTAATGTAGGGCCTGTCAAACTTATTATCCTTCTTTGTAGTTGTTTCTGAGTCGCGCAAGTAAGGCTGCTTGATCTTTCAACCATGAATAAATCTGCTATGTCAGCGTACACACAAGGGGGCCACTTTGACACAGCGTCGACTTCTGTTTCCCAGCCTTCCTTCAGTCCCAAGGGGTCGGGAATTGTCAGCATTTCACCGTCCACTTCAACATCAGTAGGCTGGCATACTCAGGCTGGATACGCTCGGATACCTCAGCTTTTCACAGAATTATCAGCAAATTCTCTAACGTGGCGGCAAATGTAAGCGCAACTAACTCACCCTTATGTTTGCAGGAACAACCAGGAAAGACTTCCACACATACAACATGCACATATATAGGGAACTTTCCATGAATTAAACATAGATAGAGCACTGGTCATTGACAGTCAAGTTAAACTCAGCCATTTTGGTAGTTTGTTTGGTAGCCTCGATCCCATGATTCTTTGCACCAATCGAGATACGAAACTGGCTTATTAAATAAGTATAAACCTGTTATATGGGTATATTCTAATGAAGTTAAATTAAGAGGGTATAACCATGCAGAATAAAAGAAAATATACATGTCTAAAAATTAATTATGTATTTTGCCCACATGTCCTTGTTTTAATGATATTAATTTCTTAAACAGCATGTTATTCAGGTGAAGACGGGGGACGGCTAATAACCAGGTCTGTGCGAACACTGCGTCAGCAGGGACTATGCATCCATTATCTACATCACTCATTAGTCAGGCTCAGCTGACTCGAGGAAAGAGGCAGGGTACATCCAGGGCAGGTTATCAGCACCTAGCAGCCCGTCCTTCATAAAAACAAGAGCAGGCACATCCCAATGCACCAGAAAATACAAGTGTGATTTACTTATTAGACGTTCTATCGTCATCTCTCTCACTCCTGCACGTTATCACGTTCACAATTACAGTGGTCAAGAGAAAACCACAGGAATACTTCACTCAAGATGGGGAAAATCTCATACAAAAGATCCATGAGGAGTTCAGGAGCGATAACGCACTTGAGTGCTTTGCATGTTTCTGGACAGTAAGAGATAACTGGAGAACCCAGATAAAGCACACAAGAACAGCCTTGGGTCCGTGAAGTGTCAACAGCATCCTACAAATCACTATGGAAACAGCTGTTTATCATCGCTTCAGGGACACTGGAGCTCACGGCTGACCATGCTCATCATCTCAGCTCAGTGGATACAAGTTTAACATATGATGCTCCGCATTTACAAACCGACCAAAAACTGATGTGTGTGTGTGAGTGCATGCACGCATAAGAATGAAATGAAACGACAAAGACTATCCTCACAACTGCCAAACAAGCCTAATTTAAAACATCCTGCTTATTTCAGGCTCACAAAACATAACTGCCATGTTTATACATAAACAATTATATCAACAACCGTCTTACTCCTGACTGTCCTGATCAAACAATTTAATGTGTACACTGCTTAAAAAAAAAAGAAAAAAGGGAAGAGCAGATGCATGTTTTTGTGTTCATAAAAAAATAAGGGTGGGGGGGGCAGTTACAAAGAAACAATCAGTCAATGACAAGGTAAACGAAAGCAGAGTAACCATTACATCCCAGAGGATTATTTTCACATGTCAACGTATTCTGTTTTTTTACGCCACTCAGTTCTCCCAAAATGCTCATTAAATATTTCATTTACAACCCTTAAAAATTTGATTAGATGAAGGTTAAGGGTCTTACTCAAGGACCCAACAGGGGCAGATTGGTGGTACTGGGGCTCCCAACCCTCAACCTTCTGATCGGGAACCCAGAGCCTTAACCTGTGAGCTGCACATAGGGGCTTGCGGTGGAGTGATTAGGGTGCAGGGCTCACAATCGTGAGTTAAAATGCCCCCCCCCCGTGCAAAGATCTCAACCACTAGTGTGCCTCAGTCCGCCCCTGCAGTACAAATGGTTACCAGGAAAAAGATAACCGGAAGGTCACCTAAAATTAACCAGCAGCCCATCGCATCAGTCACTGTACACTATGAGCTTCAGCTTCGGTAATCCACTAGACTTGGGCGTTAAAACCCAACAGACGTTACTCCTTTTTTTTTCCTTTTTTAATTTAATCTCCACCACTGTCCCTAGTTCTCAACCAGAGACTTGAACTACAGGCATCCCTCGCAACTTCGCGCTTCAATTCATGCAGCTTCAGTGCATTGCGGGTTTTTTTTTTTAAGTGCATCAAATTAAAAAATAAAATTGCCACAAAAACAAGGCCAATTATGTAAAAAAAAAAAAAAAAAAAAAAAAAAAACCTAAACAAAACAAAAAACAACCCAAAACCTCCCATCAAAACTAGTTACATTTTTGTGAGGTTCGCATGTGAGCGCGTGCACGCGTGTGTCTGTATGTGTGTTTATATTTGATTTACATCGTATGCATTATTTTTAAATGTTTAATTGTTATTATAAGCCTTTATAGCATTGAATATGTATTTATTGATATTATATACACATACAGATATGGCAGTCGGGGGGGGGGGGGATACCAAAGTCATACCAAAGAAGAGATTTATGGATGTGGTGAAGGAAGACATGAAGGTCGTTGGAGTCAGAAAAGAAGATGCGGAGGACAGGGTGAGGTGGAGGCGGATGATTTGCTGTGGCGACCCCTGAAGGGAGCAGCCAAAAGTAAAAGAAGATATGGCAGTGGGGGGGGGGGGGGGTTGGGGTGTTCTAGGACATTTGCTCACAACCTAAATGAAAAAACAGACATTTGCTCACAACAAAAATTTTGTTCAATTTTAACTCGAACATATAATGAGTTAATTTAGCATTTTGTATTTATAAGAATAACACATTGTGATCTGTTTGTATTATGCATTTATTAGAACAAAGGGGAAAAAAAAAAGATGTGAGCAAATGTCTGTTTTTTTCATTAAGGTTCTGAGCATTTGTCAGGTGAGCAAATGTCTGCACACCCTTTGGGGGGGGGTGATCCTACTTCGTGGAATTCGGTGGTTGTGGGGATCTCGGCCCCAATTAACCGCAAAAAGTGAGGGATCCCTGTATATTCATCATAGTGTAATATATATAAAAAGTTCCTCCCTGACAAATAGCTGTTACTGTAGAACCATAAGACACAAAGTGCATTAATACAGCCCTTTAATGCGAGATGCTGTTATGGAAAATTATTCAACACCTTCTGACCAATCAGATTACGAGTGAGAGAATAGCACTGGTGTGTAATAACAAATGATTAGCATGAGGTTTAGTTTGGACCTCCTGTATCCACAGACATTATTAGACATACAGGACCGGATTAATACATCAGAGAAAGAAGTGATGCTTGGAAAAGTACCGACTGTGTATTTGATCAGGATAACAGGCCATGATTGCTACTTAGCTTAGCATGCTGGCTAGCTGACATACCTTGTGTATAACGTGACTGAGCTCTCGGTGTCTATTGATCAACAAATATCCCTCCCAAGAAGTTCCAGTGAGACGTTTGGAGCTGTGTATTGTAATAAAACTTGCCATTTGTGGTGATTAGGATGAGTTTGATGAGAGGGATCAGGTCTAAGTCTGGGTTTAGTGATCACCGGAAACCCTCCTCCGGCTTGTGTATGTGTGTCCCCCCCTACCACTCACCGATATGCGTGTCCTGGCCGTGGGGACCGGCAACTCCCACGCTGATCTGCCTCTCCGGTTGTGGGATACATTTTAAGCAGAACGAGTGGAGACATGGTAGGAGTTTGGGCTCACAGTCACGGTTTTGGAGACTCTGTTTACACACGGCGCACGTATCCAGGAGATTGAGCGGCACCACGGACGGAGCCGAAGCAGCACTCGCGGCCGTTTCAGTACCGGGAGCGGGTGAAGAAGTGCCCGCCACTGTTGCGGGAGTAGTGGTGATGGCCGTGGGGTCTACCGCGGGCAGAGAGGACTCTGTGCTTTCTGTGTTTGAGATAGAGTTCGCGTCCGGACTAATGTTAACGCTACTGCGGCTGGTGCTCGCTTCCCCCCCTCCACCTCCACCACCACCACCACCTCCTCCTCCTTCTTCTTCTGCCTCCTCTCCTCCCGCTCCTCCTCCTCCTCCTCCATCGGTGGCGGCTGGCTCCCTGCTCTCGACGCTGGGTGTCGGCGTCTCCGGAGTGCTTTCTCGTGACTGTCCGTCGTTTCCGTCTTTCAGGACGGCGTCCGTATCGCTTGCCTTGTCGGAATGTTCAGCTGTGGCGTCTCCGTTCAGCGTTGACGGCGGTTCTACCTCCATGCTAGCTGGGCTCTCTGTATCCCCTTGGCCTTTGTTGTCCGCCATCTTTGCTCCTCTTTGAACTGCCTGACGTGACGCCCCGCCCCGTACGCTAAGAAAATTCGCGCACTCTGACGTCATCACGCTGGTGCTACAGTTCCCCAACGTACAAGCGTATGATTCATCCAAAATAATTAAAAAAAAAAAAAAAAAAAAAAAGTATTATATACTGTGTGTGATAGATAGAATACATAGATAATAGAACTGAAGCAAATAATTAAAAACTCACCAGTTTTTTTTTTTATATTATAAAATAAATATAAAAGCAGCATGCAATGATCCCCGAAATCCAGGTGTTTAGGTCAGAAGGTTGAATGGTCTTTGCCTCCAATCCACCAATGGGTTTTGCATCCATGCAATACAATGTAACCTGCATTTTGCAAAAATGCCCAAATCAGAAGCATGCAGATATTGTCCACAAACTATGAGCAGTACCCAGAAGCATTGTGGACTGGGGCCAATAAAATAATAGACCCTAAAAGGACCAGATTTGTCAAATGTCAAAATGACACAAGTACTCAAAGACCATGCTATCTGCATTCTAAATGTCCGAATGGCAATCAGAGCTGTGGCAGCTGCATTGAATCAATCAACCATTAGCTCTCAGACGTCGTTTCCTGCAGTTTGGGACAATGGCCAATCAACTGCATGTCCACAGACCACGTGCAGTGACCTCCAGCTCAAGGTATACAGGTCATTCTCAGAAAATTAGCATAGTGTGATAAACTTCATTATTTTCTGTAATGTACTGATAAACATTACACACAACTGAAGTAGTTCAAGCCTTTTATTGTTTTAATATTGATCATTTTGGCAAAAAAAAAAAAAAAAATCCCTATCTCAAAAAATTAGCATATTTCATCAGACCAATAAAAACGTGTTCTTAATACAAAAAAAAGTCACCCTTCAAATAATTATGTTCAGTTATGCACTCAATACTTGGTCGGGAATCCTTTTGCAGAAATGACTGCTTCAATGGGGCGTGGCATGGAGGCAATCAACCTGTGGCACTGCTGAGGTGTTATGGAGGCCCAGGATGCTTCGATAGCGGCCTTAAGCTCATCCACTGTGTTGGGTCTGGTGTCTCTCAACTTTCTCTTCACAAAATCCCACAGATTCTCTATGGGGTTCAGCTCAGGACAGTTGGCAGGCCAATTGAGCACAGTAATACCATGGTCAGTAAACCATTTAGCATTAACCATTTAGTTTTGGCACTGTGAGCAGGTGCCAGGTCGTGCTGAGAAATTATAATCTTCATCGCCATAAAGCTTTTCAGCAGATGGAAGCATGAAGTGCTCCAAAATCTCCTGCATTGACCCTGCCCTTGATAAAACACAGTGGACCAACACCAGCAGCTGACATGGCACCCCAGACCATCACTGACTGTGGGTACTTGACACTGGACTTCAGGCATTTTGGCATTTCCTTCTCCCCAGTCTTCCTCCAGACTCTGGCACCTTGATTTCCGAATGACATGCAAAATTTGCTTTCATCCGAAAAAAGTACTTTGGACCACTGAGTTTTCTGGTTCAAAAGTGGCTTGACCTGGGGAATGCGGCACCTGTAGCCCATTTCCTACACACGCCTGTGCACGGTGGCTCTGGATCAGGGGTGCTCAATCCTGCTCCTGGAGATCTACCTTCCAGAAGACAGTCGCTCCAACCCTAATCACGCCCACCTAACCATCCAATCACCTCATGAAGATCTGACTGGGTGTTACATGTCACATGGGCCACATTAGGGTTGGAAATTAAGTCATCTGGAAGGTAGATCTCCAGGAGCAGGATTGAACACCCCTGCTCTGGATGTTTCTACTCCAGATTCAGTTCACGGCTTCCACAGGTCCCCCAAGGTCTGGAATCGGCCCTTCTCCACAATCGTCCTCAGGGTCCGGTCACCTCTTCTGGTTGTGCAGCGTTTTCTCCCACACTTTTTCCTTCCCACAGACGTCCCACTGAGGTGGCTTGATACAGCACTCTGGGAACAGCCTATTCGCTCAGAGATTTCTTTCTGTGTCTTACCCTCTTGCTTGAGGGTGTCAATGATGGCCTTCTGGACAGCAGTCAGGTCGGCAGTCTTACCCATGATTGTGGTTTTGAGTAATGAACCAGGCTGGGAGTTTTTAAAAGCTTCAGGAATCTTTTGCAGGTGTTTAGAGTTAATTGGTTGATTCGGATGATTAGGTTAATAGCTCGTTTAGACTACCTGAACATGATATGCTAATTTTTTGAGATAGGAATTTTGGGTTTTCACGATTTGTATGCCAAAATCATCAGTATTAAAACAATAAAAGTCCTGAAATATTTCAGTTGGTGTTCAATGATTCTAAAATATATGAAAGTTTAATTTTATCAGTACATTACCTATGCGAAATCAAACATGTGGATCACATGATTCGCTGTGGCGACTCTTGATAAAAGGGAAAAGCTGTAAGGAAGAGAAGATTCATTCAGTTGCTGAAACACTTAATGCTACAATAATGGTCACGGTCTGGTGGAGCCTATCTCAGCTGACACTGGGCGAATGCTGGGGTACACCGTGAACAGATCCCAGACCATAGCAAGGCAACACACACAGTCAGTCACGTTCACACCCAAACGCAGGGGCAATTTGGAAGAGCCAATTAGTCTTATGTGCATGTCAGTGGATTGTGGGAGGAAACCGGAGTACCCAGTGAAAACCCATGCAAGCACAAGAAGAAACTTCATACAGAAATGCTCAAGCCCAAGACTCAAACCTTGCTTCGAATTCTTGCTTTGAGGCAATCATGTGACCCACTATGCCACCGTGCTGCCCAGTCTTATGGTGTATATACTCTCTCTCTCTCTCTCTCTCTCTCTCTATATATATATATATATATATATATATATATATATATATATATATATATATATATATATATATAGAGAGAGAGAGAGAGAGAGAGTATAAAAAAATTATATATATATATATATATATATATATATATATATATAATTTTTTTTTTTGAACCAAAGAAAAGTTACACAAAAACAACCTCCCTCAAACCCACCTACTATCCTGCTCAACATGGGTGGGTTCTAATGTTGGTGCTCGCTATGATTTTAATTTTCAAATTTATATTGTGTAGACTTTCAAAAGCAGTCATTTGTTGTTTTTATATAATTTGGGAAAATATAAGAGGGTAACAAAATCTGTTTTTCATCTTAAGTCATTTAATAAATAAGCATGAAATACAGTGGGAGTTTTTATTTTATTTATTTATTTATTTTTTTAAAAATAAAATGTAAATTACTATGATGTCTTTCTGGAACTTACCCCTGTACATGAGTGTCCGTGACCCCTGCACCGGGCGTGATGATATTAGTCAACATCACCATCTTTTATATTTATCTAGAAATTTCCTGTCTTTCATTCATTTTCTGAACCGCTTAGTCCAGTCCTAATTAGGGTCAAAGTGGAAATCCCTCTGATCGAGTCTGTGCTGGATAAAAGCATGCACTTGAGCCCGCGTTTAAGATGCGCTGATCTCTGAACCCTGCTTTGTATTTGCTTGATCATTTATTATATGGCGGTTTAAACATAGCTGTGCGTGCGGCGCGCTCTCTACTCCGTCTGCGTGCATGTGATCATAGGCATGAGGAGGATGATCATGCAGACCCGATCGAAGTCTCAAGCAAACCACAATCAGCAATGGATCAGTGAATCAGAAGAAGATGAAATACTCACGGTGTGCCATCAATCGGTCTTCAGGGAACATGTGTTAAAGTGAGGGGCAAAGCACCCGGCAAGCGCTCGGTCTGATGCTGCTGATGGTGCTGATGGTGTGTGGTGTGTAGAGCACGGAACACTCACGTAATTTTTTTTCCGTGAACATGCTATTGAACATGTTCAAAAGCATGTTCACCGAATATTTTGGCCTGCCAGAAGCATACGGAAGTGGAGGAAGACTTAAGGAATAACCACGGAATGACACGGAATGACACGGAATGACGCAGAAGATGAGGGAATAATTTCGGAACGTTTGCAGATGACAACATTTTTGCTTCCGTAAGTCTGCCGTGCTCCAGTGAAATGGGGGTATTATATACTGTATGTATACACATGGTTAGCACTGAGCATTGCAGCTGACTAGGGGCTCTGTGTAGAGAGTTTGCATGTTTTCACACTCCAAAGACATGCAGGTTAGGTCAACTGGCTACTTTGAATTGCCCAGAAGTGTGAAAGGTTGCGCGTTTCCCCTGTAAAATATACAGACATGTTCAGGGTGTGCACTGCCTCTCAGCTGGGATTGGCTTTAGCTTGCCTCGTGACCTTGACTGATAAGCATTTTGAGCTGCGTTTATATGGGCAAAGGGAACAAGTTGCTGCCGGGTCAAGGTGCACCCACTTTCATACATGTTGTTTATGGTCACTTTGAAATGGGGTAAGCAGGAAACTAATGGGCCGACATGAAAGTACATGTGCAAATCAGTGATCAGAAACAATAAGTAGGCCGAGGACATCATCCGTGCTTCAACAATTTTCAACGATTACAAAGCTCTAGTGAGGAAAAGGCAGTAAAAATAGATCATTTATATAAGAGCAAATGCATGGCATTGGTTCAAGAATACCAAGAAAGGGAGTGAAGCGCATTTTCCTTTGTCTTCATGGTAATGACACAAGCCACCGGGGAAGAACCGCCTACCTGCAGCAAAGCCAGCAAAATGACCTA
This sequence comes from Plotosus lineatus, assembly GCA_024760905.1. Taxonomy (NCBI): domain Eukaryota; kingdom Metazoa; phylum Chordata; class Actinopteri; order Siluriformes; family Plotosidae; genus Plotosus; species Plotosus lineatus. The sequence continues at coordinate 12,320,332 of CM045749.1, forward strand.
ATAGCCTATAGAGCCGCTGCAACGCACACATACCTCTGCCTACTTGACACAGATTGTGTGAAAACAAGATGTTCTGGAGCAAAACAAAATGAAGCACGTTGGGCCCATTTGGTGTCAATTTATTCCGGAACAAATGCCTTTTGTATGGGCAGTTGGGTGGATCCACATGTTTCTGGTGCAAGTTGTTAGAATATATCTCTGACCTACTACGTACATGTTTATTGAATCATGAAGCAAGAAGTTCTCCTTATCTTGTTGTACCCCGATGTCCTAAGTTTTGTGTAAAACATCAACCAGACCTAACTGGATGTTCAAGGCTGTCCCCCTTTTATCACCACCTACCACAAAGGAGGGGCACACCCTAAACAGCTTGCCAGACAATCCTGGGGCAACACACACCCAGGGACAATTTGGAACAGACAGTTATCCTTACATGTATGTTTTTGGACTGTTTGAGAAAACATCATGCAAGCACCGCGGGAACATGCAAACTTCAGCTAGAAGCACCCGAGGCTGTAAGGCAGGCATGCTAACTACCACGCCACTGTGCTGTCTGTTGTCTGTCCAAAGAATACTTTTAAAATATCTGTTTTAAGCACCTGATTTTGACCCAATGATAAAAGTTAGTGATAAAATTTTAGGGCTCATTACAGACATTACTGCTCAATTAGCATACACTTTGCATTAGCATGCAAAAGCAGGACTTCCTAACATTTACAAATACAGTCAGCCCCCTTCTTACGAAAACCCCTGAATACGAAAAATCTAGTATACGAAAAACATTTTCCTAAATTTTTTGTCCTCTGTATACGAAACAACTTCTTCTTACAAAAAGCGCTAAACTCACCATTCAAACATTCAAACAACGCACGAGTTGCTCTCATTGGCTGTCTCCCAAAATCCTGCCCTGCTGGCCTCCCATTGGCTATGAAGGAAAGGATGACGCCGTTCCCTCCCATTGGCTATCCCTCAACATCCCACCCCACTGGCCTCCCATTGGCTAGGAGGGATGACGCTGTCTTCCAACTTTGTTCAAGTTTGTGTGAACTGTGTTCATGTTTGTGTGTCATTCCAACTGTATTTTATGGCTCAGGCTTTTAACCTTCCATAAATATTTGTAAGATTATAACTCTGCTAAGAAGACATGGTCAACACACGCGCGCGCGCACGCACACACACACACACACACACACACACACACACACACACACATACACACATACACACACCCCGCACGAGTGTGATTTCTGGTGAAAGTGATTCCCGGTGCCATGATCATTGTAAGATTATAACTCTGTTAAGAAGACATGGTCAACACACACACACTAACACACACACGTGTGATTCCCAGTGAAAGTGATTCCCGGGGCCATGGTCATTGTAAGATTATAACTCTGCTAAGAAGACATGGTCAACACGAAGTAAGTACCTTAAAAGCTATGCTTTTATAATTTTTAAAGGGTAGTCTTGGAAGCCTTAAAACGAATCACACGTTTTACATGTAAAATGCGCCTCTACTTATGAAAACTCCAGGTTACGAAAAAGGCGCTGGAACGGATTAATTTCGTGAGAAGGGGGCCGACTGTAGTACGTATTTATTAGTGATCTGCACTTAAATCATAATTATCAATTATTTACATTCAAATATCACTCTGGGAAATACAGTAGTGCAGAAAACACTTTATTCTAACTGACTAGCATTTCCTGAAATAAGAAAATATTGAATTCTGAGTTAAATCTGATTTAGTAACGTGGATCTGTATCCAAAGCTCAACTAGATTTGTACTCTGATGGTTCTTCCCACTGCCGAAGTAAATTATTATACTGTACCTTTACAATGTGGAAGTCTTTGTAACGGATTGACACTGTGATTCTTACTCATTAAACACGCTGGAAGGAACACATTATAGTAAGAATAAAACCCACTGCAAACGTGGAAGTGGCGAGGGGAAGTGAGGAAAACTGAAATCTGTCTGAACTATAAAAAGAAGACTTTATTATGTTTATTTCCTGGTGGAAACGTCGCTCGCTGCAGTCACTTTGTATGTAATGTTTACAGCAGAGAGAATGGAGTAGGTATTCGCACACTTCATCCAGAGTAGTTCGTCTAAAAAGTTCAACATATCATTGATGTTTACGCTCAGTTTAGTGGATGACAAATAACTACCGTACAGTAATTACTGCGAATAGCATTTGGTTGCATTATACTTAATTTACATGCCCGAGTATGTCTGTCTGTCTTCCTTTCGGCTTTTTCCCTTTCACTCGGGAGTCGCCACAGCGAATCATCTGATTCGCACGTTTTGATTTGGCAGAGGTTTTTACGTCGGATGCCCTTCCTGTCACAACCCTTTTTAGCAAGGGACAGAAACACGCTGACGACTTTGCAGCTACTCTTTACGAAAATCAGCAATGGTTCTTTTACATGCCTCTCACCATAGACAGTGAGAGACATGGCCCGCCTTTGATAACCCAGTTAGCTGCACTGGGGGGACAGTGACAACCTTGTGGAGAGTGGGACTCGAACCCCCAACCTTTGGATCAGCGATCCAGCGCCCTATACCACTAAACCACCACTGCCCCACAATTTACATGCCCGAGTATAATTAATCATAATACTTGTTGATCTGGCACTTACATATATTAAGTAATGATTTCAAGTACAAGGATCCCTCACTTTCCACGGTTAATTGGGACCGAGATCCCCCCCGAGACTGTCAAATTCCGTGAAGTAGGATCGACCACTCCCCCCCCCCCCCCCCCCCCGACTGACATATACGTACATGTATATGTGTATGTAATATCAATAAATACACATTCAACATTATAAATGCTTATAATAACAATTAAACATTCAAAAATAATGCATAAGATGTAAATAAAATATAAATACATACACAGATGCGCAACTCACATAAAAATGTAAGTAGTTTTGATGGGGGGGTTTTTGGGTTGTTTTTTTTGTTTGTTTGTTTGTTTTTTGCATAATTGGCCTTGTTTTGTGGCATCTTCCTTAACTTTTTCTCCTAGCCTTCCTTAATTTCCTCATTTTTTAATTTGATGAATATTTAAAAAAAAAAAAAAGAAAAAACGATGCACTGAAGCTACATGAATTGAAACACGGCGTAGCGAAGGATTCCTGTATTTTCATCTCTGACCTTTTTGAGTGTTAGCTTGCTTTTTTTTTTTTTTTTTTTTTTTTTTTTTTTGTCAGTTTGCCTACAAACAAAATCCTGGCCACACCCATGCAAGGATTTTCACCAAACTTGGAGAAAACACCACTGAACTTGATTCCCAGAGAATATCTGTTTTTCTGATGTAAAAGTCAAATCTGAAGGTCAGCGAGGTCATGATGTTTAGGAGATGGAGCACTATAACCTTTGACCCTGAGTGATCTGGACCACTAACCACTGTGTACATTTTTCAAACAAGTATTTTTCTTTTTGAACCATCCAGGGTGTTCTTTGCCCTCGACCCGAGTCGGCTGACGTGGGCGCCTCCCTGCTCGCGGCCCTAATTAGGATTAAGCAGTTCAGAAAATGAATGATTTTTGTTTTTTCCTGATAATTACTGTAGATCTCATCCACATTCTATAGAACATGCAGGACAAGTACATGGGTAATTAGAACCAGTAGCTATACAGGGCCTGAGAGTGAAAGCGTTACCCTGCACTTTATGATTGTAATGACAATACCATTCGTGCTTGAAGAGTAAAATTCTTTTATTTTGCAGTGTTTTATTTTCTTTGTCTCAGTATGTTAAATTATTAGAAATACAGAGATCCCTCACTACTCCGCGCTTCAATTCATGCAGCTTCAGTGCATCGTGACTTTTTTCTAAAATATTCATCGAATTAAAAAATAAGGAAATTAAGGAAGAATAGGGGGAAAAGTTAAGAAAATGTCACAAAACAAGGCCAATTATGCAAAAAAAAAAAAAAAAACAAACAAACACAAAACAAAAAAAAACCCCAATGACCCAAAACCCCCCAACAAAACTTCAATTTTTATGTGAGTTGCGCATCTGTGTGTGCGTGTGTACTGTATTTATTGAAATTATATACACATATACAGTACATGTACGTATATGTCAGTTGGGGGGGGGGGGGGTGTTGATCCTACTTCGCAGAATTCGGCAGTCGCAGGATGATCTTGGTCCAAATTAACCGCGGAAAGTGAGGGATCCCTGCACCACTAATTACTGGGGGCTAAATTCAGTTTTCATTGATTTGCTGAAATGCTTTTTCCTTTCAGGGTTGCAGGGAAGCCAAATCCGGGCAAACCTTGAACAACTTACTGGTCCATCACAGAGCCAACCAACACCCACTAACACACACACACGCACACAAAACTAGTCATGCTTACACTCATACCTAGGGGCAAGTTGTAACAGCTAGTTCATCGAATGTCTTTGGACTGTGTGAGGAGACCCATTCAAGCTCAGATAGAACATACAAACTCCACACAGAAAATGACTAAAATGAAGAGTTTGAATAAATTTTACCCTCAAATGAAATATTCTTCACATGTTTTTGTAAAAATATTTATGAGATATAATACAACACTTTGTCGGAAAAGAATTTAATTGATTATGAAATGTACTAAAGGTACAAAAATAGGAGGAAGCATGATATGAGATTGCATTTCACTACACGTCGTCATTCCAGTCGTGTCATTCCTTCTCTCTTTGACATTGATTTGATGTCTGTTGTCTGTTTTCAGTCAAGTGATGAATAATGTACTCATTGGAGTTAATTGGTATTTGAAAATCTGACTCTAAAGTGTCTCACCAGCTGCCAACCTCACTGCATGTCACTGATTCAAGATGACCTCACATCATGTGACCCATGACGTCATATCATGTGATATAATAGGCCTCCAGTTCTCTATGCAGTATTAATTACTCTCTCACAGAAAAGTACAGTATTCTTATGTTTTGCCTTTTTCAATATGTAAAATTTTGAAAGAATAACACAGTGTTCCCATCTGTACACGTACGCTGGACGGACAGCGGGACAGATTTACACTTTAGATTTTTCTTCACGTTTCAAAGCACCATGCAGGTTAGACTCATTTCCTAATCAACGTGTGCTCCATTATTAAAATTCTCAAATTTGATGGGCTTGTACATCAATTATCATCTTAAGTCCCTGAACTCCAGCCTTTTACTAATTCATGCAAATATATTTGAGAAAATGTTTATATCATGATATTTAGCATTAGGCGGCATGGTGGCGTAGTGGCGTGTCCATCTCAAAGCAAGAGGCCTAGATTTGATTCCATTTGATTGCATGTTCTCCCCGTGCTCGTGTGGGCTTCCTTCGGGTACTCCGGTTTCATCCCATAGTCCAAAGACATGCACAGTGTTCCAAATTATCCCTAGGTGTGAAGGGGAGTGGGAATGTTTGACTGTTGGCCTTGCGATGGCCTGGTGAGCTGTCCATGGTGCACCCCGCCCTCGCCCGGAGTCGGCTGAGATGGGCTCCAGCTTCTCCACGACCTTATTCAGGAGTAAGCGGTTCAGAAAATGAATGCATGAATATTAAGAATGTAAGTGTAATTTAGTACTAATGCTTTATAAAAATCAGAACATTCATTCATTTTCTGCACCGCGTAATCCTAATTTGGATCACAGGGAGGCTGGTGCCCATCTCAGATGATTCTGGGCAAGGGCAGAATACACCCTGGACAGCTCATGAGGCCATCGCATGGCAGAACCACGCTGACGGCTCTGCAGCTACTCTTGATGAAAGTCAGCAATGGTTCTTTTACATGAACCTCCTACCATGGACAATGAGAGACATGGCCAGCCACAGTTAGCTGCACTGGATTGGGGGTGGGGTTGGGGGTGGGGTTGGGGGTGGAGGGGACAGCAGTAACAAACTGTTGATCGAGGGGTTTGAACCCCCAAACTTGGCATCAGTAATCTAGCACCTTACCATTGCTATCAGATTTATGCATGAATTAATGTAAGAATTATTTATTTATTTATGTAAATAATGATATACATGTAAATTAAATACCCTTACACAAACTCCACAAATAAACAATCACATGGGGCATTTCACATATTATCACATGATGACGTGAGCTTATTTCTCATAACTCATGAAAAGCAGATGTTCACAAAGGATGCTGCATATTTGTTTTTTCAGTAGAAGTCTGTGGGAACCAATCCCAGCTGACTTTGGGTGAGCGGTGGGGTACAATCGGCACAGGACACGGATCGATTGCAGGGCTAATAAGGGTGACCCAATAAAACTTTCCACATTTCAAAATAAAATAAAAAAAAACCATTAAGGGTAATCAAATTATGAATTTCACACATGGACCTTCATTCCAAATGGTGGCCACCGATGCTGATTCATTCTTGGAGGTGATCTCTGAAAATCAGAATCACAATGAGAATACTTTATGATCCCGAGGAAATTGTGTAAATAGTGTATGTCTGCCATGACGGGTGGAACAGCAGCATTCTCCTCCTGCTCAATAGCCACCTTAATGAATTCAGGAATTTGGGGCGGATAAGACGACACTCGTGAAATAAGGTCATGCCACATGGAAAAAAAGCACGAGATCATCATCCAACAAGATCACCTGATCCACAAACGTTCTCTCAGCACTTCCAATGATCTTTAAGCTGTTGTGTTTCTGTTCCCAGGGCTGATGGGAAATCTCGGGTATTTAGCCTCTAGTGGAGTTGACACCTTGAAGGCGGAGCTGAGAGTCATACCGACATGTGAACTTTAAGAACCACCTGAACCAAGATGTGAACCCTTCGCGAGTGGCCACCTCACCCTTCCACCTTATATGAGTTATGTGATCCTTTCCGTTCACATTTTGACAAAAGTCTAGAATTCTTGATGTGTGCTCAGTAATCCAAGAAAGAAAATCCCAGAAGCGTGGAAAATTTAACGTTGTTGTATACTGTAAACAAGCACATATGAATCAGTATTTATGGTTTGACTCTCATTACCTACTGGAGAACAAACTGTAGACATGGACCCACAGACACAGTGGCAAAGAAAGTAGAGAAACACTGACTTGAACAGGTTCTACATGAATGGAGTTATCCTAATTGGATATTCATCAAAAATACCCAAAGAGTGCTCCAGTCGGTCCCAGGGAGAAGAAGGACAACTGCTGTCTATGCACAAATAAGTGGTGATTCCATGTGGGACAATAGTGTTGGAACAGCCGACATGCATATTTTTCAAACACTGTGTCCCGGTGGCTTTCAAACCCCCAAAACACCCTACACCAGATATCGGTGCGCCCAAAGGATTCGGTCCCCCAACGACAACAGACTAATATACGTATTGTATGCTGGTAAGTGCTAAGAGTGATGTCATAACTTGCACACTGAGGAAACCAATTAAAAATTGGCAAAGCAAACGGCACAGCAGGAAAGAGCTACCTCATCAGGCCAGGACTCTGCAGTCTGGAATTGGAAAGGGCATTTTTGTTTGGAGTTTGTATCATCTCATCATACTTTGGTGGGTTTCCTCCTACAGTTGAAAGACATTCGCATGATGCTAACTAGCGGTTCCAAATTACCCGTCAATGAAAATGTGAGCGTGAATGAGAGTTCAGTTCATTTTCTGGAACCGCTTAATCCGAATTAAGGTCGAGGGAAGGCTGGCGCCCATCCCAGCCAACTTCGGGCGAGGGCAGAGTACACCCTGAACAGCTCGCCAGGCCACCGCATGTTGACGACTTTACAGCCTACTCTTGTCGAAAGTCAGCAATGGTTCTTTTACATACTTCATACCGTCGACAGTGAGAGACATGGCGGGCCTTTGGTAACCCAGTTAGCAACACTGGGGTGGTGGTGGTGGTGGTGGTGGGGGGAGACACAGTGACAACCCTGTGGAGAGTGGGACTCGAACTCCCAACCTTTGGATCAGCAATCCAGCGCCCTATACCACCAGACCATCACTGCCCCCTGTATGAGAGTTGTGTATGTATTACCCTGCAATGGACCGGTTATAGTTGGACAGTCGGATGAAGCACTTGAGCAAATTTTCCCTCCTCCAGAGCAGCCAACTGGGTTATCAAAGGCCGGTCATGTCTTTCACCATCTATAATGAGAGGTTCATGTAAAAGAACCATGACTGACTTTCAACAAGAGTAGCTGCATAGCCGTCAGCGTGTTTCTACGCTGCGATGGCCTGGCGAGCTGTCCAGGGTGTACTCTGCCCTTGCCCAGAGTCGGCTGAGATGGGCGCCAGTCTTCCCTCGACCCTAATGAGGATTAAGTGGTTACAGAAAATGAACTGAACATTCATTCTCACTTTTATGCTGATGGGTATTTTAGAGTAGTCAGCTGATCGAATGTGCTTATGTTTGAACTGTAGGAGGAAACCATGAAAACCTGGAGTAAAACCACACCAGTATGAAAACATCATGCAAACTCCATATCATAACGCCGCCATTGACCAGAAGATGTGAACCCGGAATTTTCTTGCTGTGAGGTGACAGTGCTCACCACTGCCTCCTCTTACCGCTTAATCATAATTAGGGTTGCGGGGAGGCTGGTGCCCATCCCAGCCGACTCCGAGCGAGGGCAGAGTACACCCTAGACGGCTCGCCTCCTCTTACCACCTCAATGTATTTGCCTAATGAATTTGCTTTGAATATTTGCATTACTCCATCCCTTGATAAGAATTTGAAGGTTTTTTTTTATTATTATTATAATTAAAATTATGATTTACAAAATAAGCTACATCCTGAAATATGATTTCGAAACGAACACTCTAATCCCCAGGCTATGGAACAAAAGTAATAAATATACCAAACCTGGCTGCCAGAATTTTTTTCTTAATGAGATTACAAAAATCATATTTTTACAATTGACCCACTTTCAGCCTGTAATGTTTTCTATTTAATTAATTTCCCTTTCAAACCCCATCCCCTCTCCACCTCCATTTCATCCCGGTAACACCATATGGCAGACAGCAGCTATCTGGCTATTTACACTTACACCTGGTTTCGGCTGTAGGATGTACAGTAAATTTGGATGGCCGACTGGCTGTGCACATCCCGATGCTTGGTTTGTCTCTGGATGTTCCTACACACCATGGGATGGCATTGCGTGGACATTGTTCATTGGAATACCCTATAAAAGTGGTCTCAAAAGTGGTCAGTGGTTGTATGTATGTATGTATGTATGTATATATATATATATATATATATATATATATATACACACGATGGCGGTGTAGTGGTTAGTACAACCACCTCACAGCAAGAGGGTTTTGATTCCTGGGTTTGGCAAGGGCATTTCTATGTGGACTTTGCCTGTTCTTCCTGTGCTGGCGTGGGTTTTCCAAGTTAACGTTGGTTTCCTTCCATGGTCTAAAAACAACGACGTTAGGCTAATTGGCTATTCCAAAAATTTCTACTATGTTCTTGCCCAAACTCGGCTGAATCGGCTCCAGCCTCCCAACAACCGTTATAATAGGATTAATCGACTCGCCAAATGAATCTTGATACCATATGGTGTAGCTTTTGCCAGAAATGACTGTTTAAAAGTCTAAACTGTATAAATTTTCCCCGGATTTGGGATCTGTTACTTGGTGTAAAAGTTTGGTGATGCATATGTTATATTCACTTGTTCTCTCATTACCTGTACTGTACTACTTTTCCTGTTTTTGGGTTGTGGAGAAGCTCAAGCCATTCTCAGTTGACCCTTGGAGCAAAAGGCAGGGTAAACCCTAAACAGCTTGCCAGTCCATTGCAGGGCCAACACACACACACACACACAAAAACATCCACACTAATGGCCAGTCCCGGAATGTCCTAATGTACTGTACCTCATGTGCATATCTTTGGATTGCTTGAGGAAACCGGAGCACCGAGATCAAACCCGTGCAAACAAGCGAAGAACATGCAAACTCCACACAGAAACACTAACCATGGGGCTCAAACTCAGGACCTTCTTATTATGGGCAAGAGTGCTAACCACTATGCCTACATATTGCATACATTGTGCAAAAGTATGAGATAACCCCCCCCCATTTTTTCTCTCTAATTTAGTCGTATCCATTTCATTTTCTGTAACTACTTCATCCTAATTAGGGTCGCGGGGAGGCTGGTGCCCATCCCAGCCAACTCAGGGCGAGGGCAGAGTACACCCTGGACAGCCTGCCAGGCCATCGCAGGGCGGAAACACGCTGACGGCTTTGCAGTCTACTCTTGTCGAAAGTCAGCAATGGTTCTTTTACATGCCTCGTACCATAGACAGTGAGAGACATGGCTGGCCTTTGATAACCCAGTTAGCTGCACTGGGGGGGGACAGTGACAACCTTGTGGAGAGTGGGACTCGAACCCCCAACCTTTGGATCAGCGATCCGGCGCCTTATACCACTAGACCACCACTGCCCCTAGTCGTATCCAATTGCCACCAATCAGTAATTGCCTTCTGACTCACACTACCACCAATAACCAGGGCGGGCCAAAAGCATGCACATGTCCCTCTGTGACATGCCATACTAGCCACCCATCTCTTTTTGAACGACTGCGCATACATATTTGGTTGCATTCGAACACACTTGGAGAAAAAGCACAATCCACCCCCTTGTACATGAGCTCATAGATGCCAACGATTGGCTGGCAATAGCTATGAGTGACAGGGAAGTGAACATATGCCATCCCTCCCGCAAATGAAACTTGGCCAATTAGCTCCCATGGACCCCCAAATGGGAATGGCATTTTCCCAGATTCGAACTTGCAATCTGTGGGTTAAAGGTCACACATTTTGTTGATGTGCCACTCATGAGCTGAGGCAAAATTATTGATTTATTTATTTGGTTATTTTCAGTAATTAATTTAACTTGCTCACTCTCCGGGGCAGTGGTGGTCTAGTGGTAGAGGGCACTGGATCACTGATCCAAAGGTTGGGGGTTCGAGTCCCACCCAGTGCAGCTAACTGGGTTATCAAAGGCCGGCCATGGTCTATGGTGTGAGGCATGTAAAAGAACCGTTGCTGACTTTCGACAAGAGTAGGCTCTAAAGCCGCTGGCATGTTCCCACCCTGCGATGGCCTGGTGAGCTGTTCGGGGTGTACTCTGCCCTCGCCCGAAGTTGGCTGGGATGGGCACCAGCCTCCTCGCGACCATAATTGGGATTAAGCGGTTACAGAAAATGAACTAAACTGCTCACTATCACAAGGAATATAGAGATTATTCCAGGAACACCAGGTGCAAAGCTTAAGAACTTGACCCTCAGGATGCACCAGCACACTGCTAGACACCATGCAGATACATTTAGCTTTTGGTAACCATGAACAACAGTCTCTCTTCTCCTTTCATATTACCGATATTTCCCACTTTATCGGAGAGATTTATCCATGTCTTTCCACTAAATCCACTCAGACACATGTTCAGTCTCTTATCATCTGAAGACTAGACTACAGCAATTCACTCCTGGCAGCTCTGAGCACAACTCAACCTCTGCAACTGATCCAGAATGCAGCTGCATTACTGTTTTTTAATATTCTCAAGTTCTCTCACTCCACTCCACTGCCAAGTGTGCTTTGCTGGCTTCCTGTGGCTGCTCCCATCAGATTTAAATAACCAATGCTTGCCTACAAAGCCAAAAGTGGATCTGCAGGCTCCTTCCTCAAAGCGGTTATCACACCTCACATTGAACCACTCTTTTAGATTCTTAGGTATAGTTAGATTGTCCCTCCTTCTATTAATGGATCAGGGAAACATGCATCAAAATGCTTCTGTCATGTTACCAAGGCTGTGGAATGAACTACCCCAGATATGCGGACAGCTGAGTCACTGTGTATCTTTAAACTACAACTGAAAACCTACCTTTTTTGTCAGGACTTGGAGTTGCACTAGTCTCTAAACTTAAGTGTATGTATCTTACTACAACTACTACTACTACTAATAATAACCCTGCACCGAGTTTAGACTGGTGGACCACTAATATTGACTTCGAAACACTTTGGAAGTCATTCTTAATAAGGTAGGAAAAGGTAAAGTCCGTTGGATTTTGGCACCCGAGTCTAGTGGCTCATCAGGCTGGTGCGTATCCCCGGTTTCAATAGCGTGAAGCGACCAGGAGTTCAACTCCTCCTGGATGGGACACTAGTCCATTGAAGGTTACCTTCACAGTATATTTTTTACTGGTACCCATTTATATTGCTGGGTGAACAGAGGCACACTTGTGGTTAGGACCTTTCCCAGGGGTCTTAGCACAGTGGGGGTCTAACTGGGATTCGAACCCACAACCTCCCGATCATGAGCCCAGCACTCTAACCACTACACCACCGGCCCCACTATTGTTAATAAGGGCATCTGCGAAATACCATAAATGTAAATTTACATGAAACGGAACCAGACTACAGTTCAAAAATAGGAAACAAAAGTTTGAACCACAATTTCTTGTGTCAATATAAAAAAGGCAGTGGTCTGCCAAGTTTCCGTTTTTAAAGCAGTGAAAATTTTCCCTTCTTGTCGGAAACCGGTAGGGAAATTTCTAGGCAAACAAAATAAAACCAGGCAGCCAGTTCATTTTGATTAAAACGATTACTTAACCAAAAATAAAATTGCAATCCTTCCAGCCTCTCTGCACTGCTTATTCCTGAATGGTCTGGGGATTTGAGTCGACCCTGTACTGGTCACCAAGCCATAACAAAACAAACAGACAGCCAAATTCACACCTTCAGGCACTTTAACTCTGACCTCCTGTGCATGCCGCCTTTGGGCTGCGGAAGGAAACCTGAAAACCGAGAGGAAACCCATGCATAAGGGCAGAACATGCATCCTTCACACAGACAGGTTCCAGACGCCAGCAGAACCATGGCACTCCAAATACACCCCACCCCACCCACCGAATAGGTTATGTTTTTGTCCGCATTGGTTTCCTAATTTATTTGTTTCGTAAATTATCACAAAAGGTTATAAACAGGGTTTGATCATTTCTTTTAGAGAGATGCAGTATGGCCCAAGTAACACTTTGCTTTTGGTGGTGATCTGGATCAAATTCTGGATCCGGGAATTTTTTAAACATTCTTTAACATTGAGATATTTTTGAAATGTGGCACTGTATTACAGTATTAACATGCCACAGCTGTGAAGGTTTGTAGGTGCTCAACTGCAAGTAGATTAAATACATGAAGGAAACAGAATGTCCGAGAAGCAGGAATAAAAAAAAAAAAAAAAAAAAAAGAACCAGGACAAAACGGTGCCTACTGAGGAATCTCACGTCACTACAGTACATATCCTTCATTAGAATACTACCCTAATGCCACTGCCAACTGCAAGAAAACTATTATGGATGATGTAAGCATCACCTCAATCACAAAATGTAATACTTCATGACTTAATTGTTTTTTTTCAGAATCGACAACATTTTTTTTTTTTTTTTTTTAAAACATTTATTGATAGCATTCTATAAAAATACACAGTTCAAAAGACATTCAAACACAAACCAAAGAACTGTATCCATTTACATGTCAGGTACTTGGGCATCAAAACCATTTCCTCTGCTCACTTCACCTCAGGGAAACAAATTGCCACACGCCTCTCAGAAATGTCTTTCCTGCGGATGTCCTTCCTTACGATGGTGCGTCCATCTGTTGTTCCAGATTGCAGTGGACAGGCACATCACTTATTAGAAGTCCTGTCGGATGTTCTCCTTGTTTTCTTCTCCCTGCTGCTGCCTCAGCTGGCTGATGTCATTCTCCAGCTGTACGATGGCTCGCTCGATCTCGTAATTCTTACTCACGAGGGACACCCAGCTGTCGAATTAAAGGAGGGGGGGAGGGGGTGTTCATCAGTCTACAAAGTAAATGGAGCTTAAAAAAAAAATTATAGATAGTAGCAAACTTTTATATTCAAAACACAAACTTGGACTCAAGCTCCCGCAGTTTGGCACCTCCGGTGAGCTGATCGTTCTTCCGCTGCCAGTTTAAGTCTTGAATGTGTTTCCTGTAAAAACAAAAACAGAGCGTATTAATTTTTTCTATGTTCTCCACGTGCTTGAGAAGGTTTCCTCAAAGTACTCTGGTTTCCCCTCCTACGGTCCAAAGACATGCACATTCGGCCACCCGGCTACTCTAAACAACCCATAAATGTAAATGGCTGTTCATTGCTGCGTCGGCACAATGATGGACTGTCGAGTGTCCCAGGGTGTATCCCGCCTCTCAGCTGCCCTGATAGATATGCACAAGAGATAATGGACGGCTTGATGGTTTCCTCCATTATTTGTTTTATAAGCAGGAAAACTAAAAGGCTTTCTTTCTTTTTTTTTATAAATATTACTTAAGCTCACAAAAGCACATTTAAAAGGTATATGGTAAAAGGTATATATTGTTCTTTCTTGGTAAAAATGTCATGCTGAAACTGAAAGAGTTAAAACTTGCAAGTCCACTGGTCTGAAACCCACACTTGTTGCTCATAGGGCCTTACACAGCCAAAGCAAATCAACTGAAAAACATGACCACGCTATTCAATGCTACAGATCACCGACACAGGATCATGGAATTGTACACACATCAGAAATGACTCATGAATTTCGTGATACACAGAGGAGATCTGCTCTGCTCCTTAATGAATCACGACAAACTGATTCACTCAGAATTACTCAGGGAGTTCAGTATTCAGACTGAATCACTCAAGGAAGTCGAGCACACAGACTGACTCACTCTGAGTCACTCAGGAAGTGAAGCATGCAGATCGCCTGGTGCTGAGCCATCCAGTGTGTCACATTCATGCTGAACCAAATCTCATCAAGTGTAAAATATAATTGCAATGTTTCAGTTTTTAAGAAATGATCCAGAGCCTCCATAACTCCCAATTTAACCATCACTGTGGAGTAGTGTGTATATATATATATATATATATATATATATATATATATATATATATATATATATATATATATACACATACACATATACATACACACACACACCTTGCTACTTCGTTCTTCAGTGCATCGTGGGTTTTTCAAAAATATTCATCGAAAAAAAAAAAAAAAAAGGAAATTAAGGAAAAATAGAAAAAAAGTTCTGGAAAATGCCACAAAACAAGGCCAATCATGCAACCTCCACAAACAAACAAAAACAAACCCAACACAACTACTTACATTTTTATGTGAGGTGAGCGCGCACACGTCTGTATTTATATGTTATTTACATCTTATGCATTATTTTTTTAATGTTTAATTGTTACAGGGCACTGGATCGCTGATCCAAAGGTTGGGGGTTCAATTCCCACTCTCCACAAGGTTGTCACTGTCCCCCCTAGTGCAGCTAACTGGGTTATCAAAGGCGGGCCATGTCTCTCACTGTCTATGGTGCGAGGCATGTAAAAGAACCATTGCTGACTTTTGTAAAGAGTAGCTGCAAAGCCGTCAGCATGTTTCTGTCCCTTGCTAAAAAAAGGTTGTGACAGGAAGGGCATCCGACGTAAAAACCTCTGCCAAATCAAATGTGCGAGTCAGATGATTCGCTGTGGCGACTCCGGAGTAAAAGGGAAAAAGCAGAAAGGAAGACAGACAATTGTTATTATAAGCATTTATTGCATTGAATGTGTCTTTATTGATATTATATACACATATTGATGATGGCTCTGTTCTTAGAATTTGAAGATAGTGAAGAGTTATTTCTCCTCACCTGCGCTGAGTATTTTTGTATAGCGAGACACAGTTCGCGCTGGCTGATCCCCGCTCTCTCGGCCTAGGTCCCCTCCACGGTGGCTCAGCTGGCTGAGACGGCTGTGGTGGTTCCAAGACTAACAGAAACATGCTGACGGCTTTGCAGCTACTCTTTACGAAAGTCAGCAATGGTTCTTTTACATGCCTCTCACCATAGACAGTGAGAGACATGGCCCACCTTTGATAACCCAGTTAGCTGCACTGGGGGGGGGACAGTGACAACACTGTGGGGACTCGAACCCCCAACCTTAGGATCACCGACCCTGCACCCTATCCACTAGACCACCACTGCCCAGAATATACACATATACATGTACGTATACGTCAGTCAAGAGTGTCAATCCTACCTTGTGAAAATCGTGGTCATATGGGGGTGGGGTGGGTGTCTCGGTCCCCATTAACTGTGGAAAGTGAAGGATCCCTGTATGTATGTATGTAGGAAATTGAATTCATGAGAAGTCTGAGTCTGGGTGAAGGCGGGGTACACCCTGGGCAGCTTACAAGGCCATCAGTTCACAATTAAGTAGGAGTGATTAGGAACAGCCAATTAACCTACTGTGCATATTTTTGGACTGTTGGAGGAAACCCGAGTACGCAGAGGAAACCCACACAAGCACAGAAAGAACATGCGAAGTGCACACAGCAGGGTCCTGCTAAATCTTTTCCTACCAACAATGTGCACGGCTTTAGGAATTAGCTTTACTGAAGAGTTCAGATGTAAAACTAAATACACTTGACCCCTTATGTTTTAAAATTGTTCAGAATAAACCTTTCCCAGGTAAATTTCATTGTTTTAAAACAGAAGCGCTCAAGTGGACTTGCTAAGTTTTGCATCTGAACTCTTCATATTTAAATAATAAGGTATTTCTTTCTTTTTTTAAAGCAGAGGAAGAAATTGTTTTTTTTTTTTGTTTCATCCCCTCACACAAACATATTAGGGCAATCTACAGGTGCTTTTTCATGACTGAGAAACAAACAAAAGTCAGAACTTTTAAAATGCAGGTCATGACAGTCATTATGTGCGTATCCTTATTATTGAAGACAATTCGGAGCTTAATAAATGCCTCCATTTGTCAAGGTAGGGTAGGTCAAGCCTGTTGGGCTTTTTACACCCGAGTCATAGCGGCTCATCGGACCGATGCTTATCCCTGGTTTCCATAGAGTGAAGCGACTAGGAGTTCAACTCCTCCTGGATGGGATGGTAGTACATCGCAGGTTTCCTTCCCAGTATATTTTTACTGGTACCCATTTATACTGCTGGGGTCAGTGGCGTAGGGGCTAGGGTGCTGTGCTCATGATCGGGAGGTTGTGTGTTCAAATCCCAGCTAGACCTCCGGGCAAGGTCTTAACCACAAGTGTGCCTCTGTTCACCCAGCAGTACAAGTGGGCACCAGTAAAAATATACTGGGAAGGTAACCTGTGATGGTCTCACGTCCCATCCAGGAGGAGTTGTACTCCTAGTCGCTTCATGTTACGGAAACCGGGGATAAGCACCGGCCTGATGAGCCGCTATAGCTCGGGTGTAAAAAGCCCAAAGGACTTTACTTTTTACCATTTATACTGCTGGGTGAACAGAGGCACACTTGTTGTTAAGATCTTGCCCAGGGGTCTTAGCACAGTGGGGGGTCGAACTGGGATTTGAACACAACCTCCTGATCATGAACCCAGCACCCTAACCACTACGCCACCGGCCCCACCATCCATTTATCAATACTGACATTAAATTCAACTGTTCGTGCTACCTTTTTTTTTTTTTTTTTAAATTAGAATCGACAGACTGTTAGTCGGACACTCGGATGATGACAATATTTTTCAGTACCAAGATTTATTTGAGGAGATTTACACATTACTGTCAGATTCCTAAACACAGCATTTATACATGATAATGTTATACACACACTAATATATATATATATATATATATATATATATATATATATACACACCCCAATAAAACCTCCACATTTCAAAGATGCTGAAAATTATTTAAAAAAAAAAGTGATAGATTTTTCACATGTAGACATCCAATATATTTCTTATACATCATGTTCTCCAAATGGTGAATGTTATTGCCTGTCTGAAGACTGCCATAGCTTGACGGGTCATGTCAAATGGAACAGTGAACATCTCTTCGTGAAAAGCAACCTTAAGGGCCTCAAGATTTTGGGCTCAGTGAGAACACACTGGTGATTTAAGTGGAAAACCAACTGGATCACCGGATCTGCAGTGGAGGTGGGGGGGGGGAAGCGGTGGCTTAATGCAGGGATAAGTACAGGCCTTTACGGAAAAGGAGGAAAAATTCGCAGGGGTCAAGGGGGCCGCCTAGGCTCCCCTGACAGGGGTGTGGGGGCAGCGCCTTTGCTGGGGGGGTTCAGGTCCCCCAAAAGGTTTGGAGTTATACTTACAAAAAGGAGCTTAACTGAGGTCTCCTGGAAGGAAGATTTTTAAAAAAAACTTTATGAAAATTATTAAAATGATATAAAAAAAATTAATTTACAGTTATAGGCCTACAGTGGGCCTAGTTTTAATTTCAAATACTGTACTTTAAACCAGGGTTCGGGAACCTTTTTGACAAAGAGAGCAAAAAAAAAAAAAAAAGACATTTTAAAATCTAATCCTCTGACAGCCATATATTTTATAAATATATATTCTGAATACAACTAAATTGAAAAAGAAGACCAACGATTTTAGAGTATAACAGGACTCAAAATTTATTTTAAACGGCATTGTCAGAATGAAGTTATTTATTAATAATAAAAGTACTTATTACGCTCAGTGCTGTAGTGGTCAAAAAATAAGTGAGTACACGATGGCAGCGAAGCGACCGAGGCACGCGCAGCAGGCGTTCGGCTTTGGCTTTGAAACTATTTACCACTTCATCTCCGCTTTTTATTTACACAGTCGCAGAAATTTACGTTGATTAACTATAAAGTAGACCAAATTATGTCAGTACACGCAACTCAGCCACTAAAACAAGTGGGTACACGGCGTGTAACGGCATACCACCACAACAGCACTGCTGACGATTAATGCGACTTCTGGTGCTGCATGGATTTGCTGATAGCTTTATAGTCTGATTGATATGGGGTGAGGACTCGACATAACAGGATTCACACGCGGCAGTGTTTATGTGACAGGAAGCACGTCCCAAGTTTTGGCAATCAGCCGGTTTGCGGATTGAAGTTTTTCCAGGTCTGTCCATTTGTGTTTGCTTGCCAGCTGTGCTTGGCTTCGTGCAAATGAGCTGATCAAAAACGAGGGAAATTTCTCTTTACTCAAAAACAACACACACAGTCTGTGTTTAAGGCAATCTTGTATTTAATCCAATAAAATTAGAGTTTCAAAGTGTCGGACACGCCCACACACAGAAAGGATTTGCTCTCCGCTTCGCGCCACAGTGACGTGGCATTGAAAATAAATGAATAAATTTAAATGCGTGAGATTTATTCATTGGTTTTTGTTTTATTTGATGTCTTTTTTTTGTATTCTTATTTAATGTTTAATATTTAAATGACAGTGAAATTATGTATTCGTTATTCTGTTAAGAAGCCACCTGATTTATCTGTGAGCCAGATACAGTCATCAAAAGAAGATTTCGATACAATATGACCAGATGACCAGTGATGACAGCACTACCCCCGCTCCAGATTTTTACACCGGATTTCCATCGATCGCAAAAATGACCCATTTTTCACCTTACATTTGGCCATCCAGAGCCAAACTAAAACGTAAGTCAGGGAGCGTCTAAATAATGATGAATAAAAACAGAGAGATTTCCTTTCGGCTTTTCCCCCCCTTTTTTCCCCCTCAGGGGTCGCCACAGCAAATGATTCGCACGTTTGATTTGGCATAGGTTTTACGTCGGATACCCCTCCTGACACAACCCTTTAGCAAGGGACAGAAACACGCTGACGGCTTTGCAGCTATTCTTTACAAAAAAGTCAGCGATGGTTCTTTTACATGCCTCTCACCATAGACAGTGATAGACATGGCCCGCCTTTGATAACCCAGTTAGCTGCACGGGGGGGGGAGAGAACAGTGACAACCTTGTGGAGAGGGGGGGACTCAAACCCCCAACCTTAGAATCAGCGATTCAGCACCCTATACTACTAGACCAATGATGAATAAAAACTATTTAAATAAAATTTTATGCGTGCAGATAATTTGATTATATTTGAGGTTTTTTTTTTTATATTTACCTTTGAAAATTTGGAGGTTTTTGGGTCTCTGCTGATGACAGATAAACCTTCCTTTGAAAGGTGTTGAACTGCTAATTTCTGAACTTTTACTTATCGCTAACATTTTTAGTTTTATCACAAGCTCCTCCCCCATTAAAACAAACATTAAAAACATACTCACCGAACCTTCTGCAGCTCTTTCTGTGCATTTTCAATCATGAACGCCAAATTACTATTACACACAAACAAACCAATTCAGAAGAAGAGACATAATTTAAGACAGACTTCCTGAAAACATTCATTCAGACACGTACTCATTGGACACCTTCCATGCGTTGGTGCCGTACTGTGCCATGAGTTCCAGGTTCTCTATGCGCACTGCCTGGTGCTCCAGCTGGGCCATCGAGTTATTTACACAATCCTGCCACGCCGTCATATCGTTCTTTTGGCCTGATGATGGTGCAGGCAACTCGTATCTGAAATCATGCACATGTTCCTTACATTATAGAAGAACAAGACACACTCAAAGTTCTATTTTAAACAGTGGACATTTGAAGGAATCATTTCAGGGAAGCCGTGACAAACAACCAAACTGTCCCACTTATCAAAAAAATCGTGTTGCCACCTTGCGGTGTTTAAACAATTTCTAGTGCATTATGGGTAAAAGCAGATGATCCAGTGGAAGAAATTCATGAAGGGATTTTTTGCAAGAATTCTTTGTGTACAAAACACAAGACTAAATAACAGATTTATGTCCAAGTAGCTCTGAATAAATACTAGATATACAAGTAACGCAGTTCATTAACTCATCGTTTTTGAACACACTGTCCACTAGGGGGCAGGTCAGAGCTGAAATTAAGTTAAAATCAAGTCAGGTGTGAGCAGAGGCCAAAGAATATTTATTAGCTTCTATCTTGTAAAATAAATAGATATTTAAATAAATAAAAGAAGCACTATCGTCATGGGATCCAGGCATTTCTCACAGTTCATCTCTTGTCGTTTGCAGTAGTACCGCGCCACACTCACACACTGGGTTCATGTATTTTGAGGCAGATAATCACTACGGGAAGTAAACACAGGATATATACAGCGGCCATACTGTGCATCCAAAGAAAATTGAAAATATACAATTAAAACCTGACAAAGTATGGTCATGTCTATAAACGTTTTGTGTTAGTTCACATCTTAAAGCGACAGAAAGCGAGAGAGAGGATGAGAGAGAGAGAGAGAGAAAAATAAAAAGAGAGAAAGAGAAAATACAGAAAAAAACAAAAGACAAAATGAGAGAGAAACAGAAAAAAATCTAAATAGGATAATTTGCAAGGGGCAGTGATGGCCTGGTGGTAAAGGGTGCTGTATCACTGATCCCAAGGTTGGGGGTTCAATCCCCACTCCGGTCAGGTTGTCACTGACCCCACCCCCCAGTGCAGCTAACTGGGTTATCAAAGGTCGGCCATGTCTCTCACTATCTATGGTGTGAGGTTCATGTAAAAGAACCATTGCTGACTTTCATCAAGAGTAGCTGCAGAGCTATCAGTGTTTCCACCCTGCGATGGCCTGGAGAGCCTTCCTGGGTGTACTCTGCCCTTGCCCAGAGTCAACTGGGATGAGCGCCAGCCTCCCTGTGACCCTAAACAGCAGCGAGCGGTTACAGAAAATGAATAAAAAAATCTGTTGGGCTTTAAACACCTGAGCCATAGTGGCTCATCAGGCCGGTGCTTATCCCCGGTTTCCATAGCGTGAAGCAACCAGGAGTTCAACTCCTTTTGGGTGGATGCTAGTCCATCGCAGGTTACCATCCCAGTATATTTTACTGGTACCCATTTATACTGCTGGGTGAATAGAGGCACACTTGTGGTTGAGACCTTGCCCAGCGGTCTTAGCACAGTGGGGGTCTTACTGTGATTCGAACACACAACCTCCTGATCATGAGCCCATCATCCTAACCACTACACCACTGGCCCCATACAGAAAATGAATGAATGAGGAAAATTTGCATCTATGCAACAGTGAAGCGTGGAACCACAGATGCTCTGGGCAGGATCATTTCTCAGAACACTGGGTTTTAGTTGACAGATCTGACAGCATCCAGTCAGCAGCACGTTTACTCTCTCAATTGTCCCTGCAGGATTTACCTTTTCATGCTGAGAAGCTCGATGGGCTGGCGCGCTGAAAGTCTCTCAAACTCGTTCTTCATGATCTCAGTCTGTGTGAGGGGGGGAAAAAAATTAGTTCTCGATTTATCCAGCATGGGGCAGCCGTAGCCTATCAGTTAGAGAAGCAGCTTGGGGACTGAAAAGTCGCTGGTTCAATTCCCAAACCAGCAGGAAAAATGTGTCGGTGGGGAGTGAACTGTACTTTCCTTTCCTTCAGATAAATGGCTCAAGTGCCCTTGAGCAGGGCACCTAATCCCCAACTGCTCTCCGAGCCCCACCCCCAACATGTGTGGCAGACCACTGTTCCACGTGCGCGTGCTCACTTTGGATAGGTTAAATGCTGAGGAAATAATTTCCCTTAAGGGATTAACACAAGACAGGGATCCCTCGCGACTTCGTGCTTCAATCCATGTGCCTCAGTGCAGTGTGTTTAAAAAAAAAAAAAAATATTCATTATATTAAAAAATAAGGAAATTAAGGAAGAATAGGTGAAAAAGTTAAGGAAAACGCCACAAAAACAAAGCCAGTTATCCAAAAAACCCTAAACAAAACAAAAATAACCCAAAATCTCCCATCAAAACTACTTACATTGTTGTGAGGTGCGCATTTGTGTGTGCACCCGTCTGTACGTGTGTGTAGATTTATATTTTATTTACATCTTATGCATTATTTTTGAATGTTAAATTGTTATTATAAGCATTTATAGCATTGAATATACATTGATAAATACACATACAGTAGGCCCTTGACTGTTCACGGTTTGAGTATTCGCAGACTGCCAAGCAACTGACATGTCATTCAATTTCAGCCAATGGCTGTCCTCCTTCCTGCTGATTGGTTGAGATGATGTAATGCCTCTTTTTTCCTCATTCGTGCACAAGTTGTCAATGACCCTATTTTAGTGTGTTTTAATTACCAGTTAAGCTCTATGATGCTACTCAAACGCTGTGCGTCTTCTCTGGCTAAACGATAGAAAAGGTAATTGTTGGATGTCTCTCCTGAAGAAACGACAGTTTCCTCTAAAGTGCCTGAAGAGGAATAATCATCAGAAAACACTCTACTATTAAAGTCTTTTTCAATCATTATTCCAGTACAGTATCTAAGTAATGTTTAGAATGTTTGTGTGTGAGATTTTATGTACTGTGGTGTAACATGTTTATTGTTTTGTTCATCCAATTTATTACATTTCATATTCTTTTAGTTATGGTCTGTGTTTTTGGGGGACTTTGATTTTGACAGCTGTGGGCGTGGCTGAGCTGCTCCATGGCTCACACCTGAATTTCACTTTTATCATCTACTCTCAATAAACACAAGCATGAGGATTAACTCACGTTTGTTGCAGGTGACAAACGGAGCTTGTGAAACGAAGCGTGGCTTATCCGGACTTCAGATCTTTTAAGTGTGCAAGATCAAGCTCCGTTTGTCACCTGCAACAAACACCTCACATTCAAAGGGGAAGGACTTAAGAAGTGCGCTCTAATTGAGATGAGCGTGCGGTTTGTGTTTATAGGGAGTAAATGAAATTCAAGTATGAACTGAATTCAGTCCGAGCAGTTCAGCCACGCCCCTCAGCCAAAGCGGACACACACACACACACACATTCTAAACATTAACTTAGGCACTGTACTGGAATAATAATTGAAAAAGACTTTAATACTCCAGCTTTACAACAGTTCAGATGATTATTGTTCTTCAGGCACTTCAGAGGAAACTGTCATATCTTCAGGAGAAAGTCTTATTTCTTAAGAAGAGACGGTTTAAGTGGCATCATAGAGCTTAACTGGGTAATAATATATTATACATACTGTATGTATGTGTATGTATATATATATATAAAGAGAGAGAGAGATAAAGTATGCTGTATAATGTTTATTTTATTAATAAATATCACAGTACAAAATTAAAAAGTTTTTCTAAATCATTACTACATTAATACTGTATTAATGAGTAAGACTGTCTACAGCAGGGGTGCTCACACTTTTCCAGCACGCGAGCTACTTATAGAATGACCAAGTCACAAAGATCTACCCACTACAAAAATGCAAAACATATATTTATTTTAAAGTATATTGAGGATTCTTTATGTGTAAATGTATGTTTATGTGCCGTGCATAACCGCATGAGCCAATATTGTATAACAACATAATTAACTATTAACTTTTTTTGTAACTAACCGAGTTCACTTTGATGACTTGCACTGAATTGAATCAGACAGGGATGCATAATCCGGACAGTCGCTGCTGACAGCCAGCCTCAAGCACACTTCCAAACGCACTTCAAAAATGTCATCGTGAAAAAAAAGTCTGCCTCTCATTCTGTATGAAAGTGATACTTTGTCTTCTTCTTTGCTCCAGCATCCAGTTTCATAAGCTTTCTTTACTTTAAGAAAAAAGCTAGGGCTTAAAATAGGAGGGAACTCGCTGACTAGCTTGTTTTGCGGTACTTAGTGCCGTTGTTTGCACATGCGCGGTGAGCTAAAGGTCAGAAAAATACGTCTATTTATTTAATGTCATGTTATTTACCAATCCTACCTTCGCGATCGACCAATATTGCCTTTGAGATCGACTGGTAGCTCGCGATCGACGTATTGAGCACCCCTGGTCTACAGAATGTGTTTAAGAAGCATATTTTAGTGCACGAAATAGATACACAGTATTTTACTTCCGGTTGCTCATTCACGCACGTAATATGATACATGGGGTTTTACTTCCGGGTACAGAACTCGCGGATTATCTTCATTCGCAGGAGAGGCCGGAATCGAACCCCCGCAAATATCGTGGACCTACTGTTTACATGTACGTATACGCGAGTCAGGGGGGGTAGGGGGGGTGATCCTACTTCGCGGATTTCGATGGTAGCGTGGGGATCTCAGTCCCAATTAACCACAGAAAGTGAGGGATCCCTGTATATCAAAAAAAAAAAATCAAAATACAATCCAAGAGATTAATCCATACTGACACAACCTACCTCAAATGCAGAAAAATCCGGCAGTGGGAGGTAACTCAGGTAATTTTTTGTAGGCCTGTATCTCCGAGTTTCCTCCTCTACCAAAGCAGCAGCCTAAAAAAACACAAGGTGGTTCAGAACATCATGCAGAAGTGATAAATTAACAGGGAGTGTGTTAGTCTCTTCTCAATATAGGGTCTGGGGATCCCTAGGGGTCTGAGAAGCACGTCCTGTAGATTCTGTGGTTGCTGGTACGAACAGCAGAAGTAGTCCCAACACATTTCCTAAAGAAGAATTATTCAGTGAAGATTAAATAGATATTGCAATATTGCAACATTCAGTTGGGTATTATTCTGCTTTGCATGCCATACAGATGTGAAAGTTTGCATATGTTTTGATCTTGTTGACCTTGATCTACTGTCGTACCCTTGTACCTGTAATTCAAACCAACTTGCATAATACAAAAACATTACCATCTGATTTTGGTACCATTAAAAAAAACCCAGGCTATATACAAATACAATTATACACCCCAGGCTCAGGTGATGTCACAGAAATGATGATTATTCTCAGTGTTGCATCCCGGGGAATATTCTGCAACATCCATCTCACCTTCAGTGCATAACTGTCAATCTTCTCAAGATAATGAACCAATCAGGTTGTATTATTCCCTTGTAAGCATCAACCTCAGACCTGTGTTTTATTAGAGAAAAAGTCTGCAAGAGGAAGATCTACCGTTCCAAGAAAGTATTACCACAATTTAAATAAAGCGCATAAAGTGAATCCATAACTGAGTGAGTTCATTGGAATCTATTTACTTTAAAGCTTACAGGTTTGTTCTGTAATGTTTTTATGCTACATGATAAGCAAAAATCAACACGGCGTGAACTTAGCATGGGCCCACCGCTTTTTTGTGGGAGGTCCGGAAAAATCCAACCCAATACCGGCCCTGTGTCAGGCAGAAGGCCTTTTCAGTAAAATGAACAATCCGCCGTCGCCTAAGATAGAACACTTCGATGAAAGCTCCTCACCAGAAGCTCCAGAAGATGCAAGGCGTTTGAGTGGCATTGTCTGTCTTCCTTTCGGCTTTTTCCCTTTTACTCAGGAGTCGCCACAGCGAATCATCTGATTCGCACATTGGCAGAGGTTTTTACGTCGGATGCCCTTCCTGTCACAACCCTTTTAGTAAGGGACAGAAACACGCTGACGACTTTGCAGCTACTCTTTACAAAAGTCAGCAATGGTTCTTTTACATGCCTCTCACCATAGACAGTGAGAGACATGGCCTGCCTTTGATAACCCAGTTAGCCGCACAGGGGCAGTGACAACCTTGTGGAGAGTGGGACTCGAACCCCCAACCTTTGGATCAGCGATCCAGCGCCCTATACCATGAGACCACCACTGCCCCCTATATGGCATTATAGGGCTTAAATAATTATAATGAAATAATCATTAAAAACTCACTAAAAGACGTGAACAATCACGTTGATTAATAAAGGTGTACTCATCATCTTCAACCAATCAGCAGGAGGGAGAAACAAAAGCTCTCAGCCATTGGCTAAATTTGAATCACGTGCCAGTAACTTCCGGGTTTGCCGCTAATCCACGAGTATAATAATAATAATTTAACTATAACTACCCATGTCAAATCAGGCAAAGTTAAATGGCTCAGTAAAAGATATAAAAACAAAACTGACCAAAGTGTCACTGGACCAAGTAGCACTAACATACAAAATTATAAAGATTATGAAAAGAATCGAGGTCCCAAGAGGACTGACTCCACCCACACTTTGAAAGTTTGCGTCAACACACTAGTTTAATGTGATTTAAAGCGAACTGTGTAGTACTCATTGGTTTACATGTCTGTTTCTTATTCAGTCATAATAGCTATCGTACACCAAACATACAGACAAGTCAACAAGTGAATGAAAAATAATAATAAAAACAGATTATCACAATCATTCCAGAAAAAAGTGGGGTCCAGTAAAATTCTTCGGGGTCCTGCAGGTTTTTTTTCTTCTGCCTGAACCCCTGTCCGGTGGAAATTTTTCTTAATTTCGTGCCGTGATCAATATCATAGGCTGGTGCGATGAATTCATGTTTTATATTATAGAAGAATCAATCTCATTAGATTGTAAATTTGTGACAGTTACAATTATACATTTTATTTACAAATATTGCACTTCACAGAATCAATCAAAATCCTATCACTTGCTCTCTCATTCATTCTATATATATATATATGCACATTATACACACATTTTATTATACATATATTACACACACACTTATATATATATATATATATATATATATTATACACACACATTATGCATTTCCACACACACACTATACATATATACACACACACACACATTACATATATATATATATATATATATATATATATATATATATATATATATACACATACATACATACACACACAGAAACAGTCACTAATCGCACAGTCCATGTCATATATATATATATATACACTCTTACCTAGTTAAAATAAAAGTACTTGAACTCTCACGTCAGGGCCAATGCAATTCAATCAGCTAACATTAGCTTGCTAGCTCAGTAGCTTTCTAAGTCGCCACAGCAGCATTATCTTGTACTTTCACTTCACTGTTAAAACTCTAGCAACAGTATTTTATGTACTTACTGCTTCTCTAACACCGGGAGCATCATAGCCCTGATCAAAATACGGCAAAGCGTCAACAAACACTTCACCAGCAACCGACGAAGCTCCAGCCATATTGACCCAACGTTACTATAATACAGCATCACTTCTTTGTTTCCCAACCATATTCCGACACATGGCGCCTTACAACCTCATTGGATACGAAATCAGGCAGTCAAAAAATTAACCAATCGTGTGTCTTCTTTTGGGAGACGAATTACAAGACTACCCAAACCGTACGCTGGAGGCGTGACTTGGAGGAATACGGGTAAGAAATTGCCATTGTTCTTGTAAACGAGCGCCATCTAGTGCACAGGAGGACGGAAAAACCAACCCACATAAAATAGATATTTGTTCTTAATATATTTTATTTGGACATGTGGCTTTGTTCGTATTATGTATAACAATCATATAAAACTGTATAGTGAAAAAGCATCTAAAATATTTTCTGCACTTTATTTACAAATTAAAAAAAGAGTAGGAAAAGATAATGCAAAATAATGGACTTAGAAAAAGAAGCATGATCAGTGTGCCTCAGAGGTATTATTATTACATATATAAACACATCAGAGATGAAAACCACCTCTCCAACCGTATTCCTTAAAGAATTAATGCTTTCCAGCATGGAAAGCATTTTAACATAAAAAGAAAACAATTTCTTGACTTGTCATTTACTAAAAAAATGAAGTTTTATTTTCCAACAATTACAAAAGAGACCAAAAGATCAGGATTAACTGTAAAAATAACGATTTAATCATCCTGCATCATCCTGTAATTAAGGAAACCTCATCTTTAACTACACTTTTCTCTCAATTTGAATTCAGCCTGCTTTCTTTTATAATAATAATAATAACAATAATGATAATAATACTTGATTTCCACTTTTTATTCATAAAACATTGCACAGATGCTCTCATCAGGTCCAAACAAACCCAGTCTGGTCTTGACGTCGTCTTCACCCAGCCGGTCCAGTTTTCTCTGAAGCAAGCGATCGATGTTGTGACTCTCAGCTCTTCTCAGCACGCCATCTCGATTGGTACCATACTTGGCACGCCCTTCTCCCCCTTCTGCTTAGTAAACCCGTCACTTTTTCTGTAAGAACTTCATTTTGTTCCCTGGAATCACAACATATGGGCAGAGTGAGGAAACCAAGAGCACTGATCATTCCCGGTTAGATCGAGGTGAGGTGAAGTAAGCGGCTTACCGAGTCCCTTGATAAATTTGTTGACTACACTGGGTTCAGACTCGGGACAGGAAGCGAGATATTCTGCTGCACGCACTTCAAATAGGCCTGGAAAGAAAGATAAAATGAGACCAATGCACACATTAATCAATTCTTTTTGTGACCGGTGTATTATTTGCAAATAATTGAGTGGGGTAGGATAATGAGCACTCACAGCAAAATCACTATAAACTGAGATCGCATTACAACTGTGCATGACATCCGGTTCATAGGTCATGGCTACCAGACTTTCCTGTGGCCACTTGCTTTTGTATGTATACAACATTGTCACACCTGAACAACTGCTGTTGAAGTCTGCTTAAACCTTAAATTGTTATAATGGCACGTGTGAGTGGGCAGTGGTGGTCTAGTGGTATAAGGCGCCAGATCGCACTCCAGGTCCCACTCTCCACAAGGTTGTCACTGTCCCCCCCCCCAGCGCAGCTAACTGGGTTATCAAAGGCCGGCCATGTCTCTCACTGTCTATGGTGTGAGGCATGTAAAAGAACCATTGCTGACTTTAGACAAGAGTAGGCTGCAAAGCCGTCAGCGTGTTTCCGCCCTGCGATGGCCTGGTGAGCTGTCCAGGGTGTACTCTGCCCTCGCCCTGAGTTGGCTGGGATGGGCACCAGCCTCCCCATGATCCTAATTAGGATGAAGTGGTTACAGAAAATGAACTGAACTGAATGGCATGTGTACATTGTGCCGCATTGAATTGTGGGAATATCCTGTACCATCTTGAGCAATGGAGAAAGCAAACTTGCAGTGAACATGCCTACTCACTGTCACACACAGGAATAATATTATATACAGGGATCCTTCACTACTTCGTGCTTCAATTCATGCTGCTGTGTGTTTTTTAAAAAATTCATCGAATTAAAAAATAAGGAAATTAAGGAGGAATAGGGGAAAAAGTTAAGGAAAATGCCACAAAAACAAGGCCAATCATGCAAAAAAAGAAAAACAAAACAAAACAAACAAACAAAAAATAAAACACAAAACAACCCAAACCCCCCCATCAAAACTACTTACATTTTTGCGAGGTGCGCATCTGAGTGCGCGTCTGTATGTTTATTTATATTTTATTTACATCTTCTGTATTATTTCTGAAAGTTTAATTGTTATTATAAGCATTTATAGCATTGAATATGTATTATTGATATTATACAGTATACACATATCCATGTACGTATACATCGGTTAGGTGGGGTGGTCCTACTTCGCTGAATTCGGTGGTTGGTGGGGATCTCGGTCCCACTTAACTGCAGAAAGTGAGGGACCCCTGTATAGATCAGAATAAAAGATTTTGCATATCTCACTATACATTTCTTTGCCAATGATATGTTGTTAAAATTTAAAATCATTGAAATGTGTTACATTGTTACAGTTTCTGCGGTTAATTGGACCGAGACCCCCCCCCCCACAAGACCATCGAAATCCGCGAAGTAGGATCACCCTTCGACCCCCCCTGACTGAAACATACGTACATGTATGTGTATATATAATCAATAAATACATATTCAATGGTATAAATTCTCATAATAACAATTAAACATTAAAAAAATAATGCATAAGATAAATAAAATTGAAATACACACAGAGACGCGCGCACGCTCACACTCCAATGCGCACCTCACAACAATGTAACTCGTTTTGATGGAGGGGTTTTGGGTTGTTTTTGTTTTTTTTTTTGCATAATTGGCCTTGTTTTACTAAAAATATCTTTTTTCACCATCTTTCTGACGAGTACCCTCATAAAGCGAGATAAAAACAGTAGCAAACTTACTGGTTTTTGTTGCAATTATTCACCGAGTTCGGTATAAGACACACTATAATCCATACACCAGAAGAACGGCCGTGAAGTAGTCTCTCCATTTTGGATACTGTTTTGATATTAAAATGGCGTTTCAGTAAATAAAATAAAGGTTATGAAGACGATATGCTTGTAAACAATGCAGGCTAGTTGCTAAGGAGGAACTGAAACAAGCACACTGATTGGTCAGCTCGGCCTTGCACATGCGCAGTGCCCGTCACACGTTAACTTCTAGTTTTTACTTCCTGACTCTAGTCATGCGGAACTTATCGCCGACTTTCTCTTCGATAACAGTCATTAAGATTGTGAATATACATAAAATTTTAAAAAAGAGTGAAATGTCATCTGTGATGTCTAGCAACAATAGTATAGATGTTAAATTTGACGCTAGAATTGGGCTTTGAAGAGGCCTGAATGCTTGGTGTTCTTGAGGATGATTTCGCTGGTGAGTATTTTTCTCTGCATGCAAAATTCGATTATAGAATTTTTTTGATTATTTGATTTGTGTGTAATCTTGTCTGGACTGGACATGCTGGATCGTGGGTTGTTTAGTTTTGTACAAAAATTGGTCAAGACCTGAAAAATAATTAAATGTTTCATTCTTTTTAAATATAAACAAACTGATGATGACTATGCCAGCTGTGTTGATGAAGATTTTGATTTTGATGTTGATAAAGAAGAGGCATCTGTTAATAAAAATGTGCATGAGTTGTGTTGGTGGTGAGGATATAGATTAAGATGATAAATATTGAGGGCAAAGTTGATGAAGCCAGCTGTTGAGCAGAGTTAATGAAGCCAGCTGTGTTGATGAAGATTTTGATGTTGATGAAGAGGCGGCAACTGTTAATAAAAGTGTGATGAGTCAGTTTTGTTGTGTTTGTGAAGATGATGGGATCCTTTCTGCTGAGCAGGATATAGATGAAGATGATAATGCTGAGGGCAGAGTTGATGAAGCTTACTTGTATAAAGAGATCAGAGTTATATCGTTTTCTTATATATAGTTTTCTTAATTCCAGTGTGATTGTTTGAACCTGACATTGTTTTTTTTTTTTTCAATCAGTATCATTTGAAGCCATTTCAACCTTTATATAATGGTCAAAAAGATATATACTGAGCTTATTGGAATAAACAGAAATAAATTTAAAAATAGTGTTTTTTTTCTTCATTTTTTTGGGGGGTTACCACGGTGACTGATGGGTTAAAAAAGGGCGTGTCAGATTAAAATGAGGATGATTTCCCTTATCTCTACATAAATCTCTTCCTCGACATGTTTTCTAAAAGTTTATATGGCTGAGGTGCATAAAAATGTTTGGTTGCTAAGGACTAATGATCTTGGAAGAAGGGCAATCTTTGTGCTCATTTTTCTCTACAACACATTTTGAAATTTTTCGTTGAATGCTGATACAAGAAATGGTATAGCTCGGTCAATTTTCAAGGTATTGACAAACTTTTTGCTGCATTTTGCAGCTTTGGACCTCCTCTATCTGACTGTGCAAAAATCTCATTTTTGGACCCAAGAGCCTACTTTCGGTGGAGTGGCTCACATATACGGAAACCACCCCTTGTAAAGAAAGCAAGCAACTTTGCCATCAAATGACAAAGCCAAAGTTGAGCTGTCAACAAATACAGACGCTCCCCGACTTACATTCATTCGTTTTACGTTTTTTCGATTTTACTAAACTTATCAATAGAGCACTGTTTATAGATATTCAATTGTTTGGTAGCCATGATCCCATGATGCTTTGTGCCAATCGAGATGCGAAAGTGTCTTATTGTGAACCTTTTTCTATTTATTCTTAAATTTGTAGCTAGTTTGTTTGGGTCATCTAAATTGAATGCAACCTTGAACCTAATGATACATTTACTGAATATTATACACATTTACATAATACACCTAAAATCTTCACTTGGGTTTACACTGGAGCCAGACATCCACGATATCCATGATACCAAAAAAAAAAAAAGAAAAAAAAAAGTGTTGATCCTTGATTTATGAGCACGTTTGGAGCACACTTGTGGGGCCGGTTGTGTTGTAGTCAGGGTGCTGGGCTCATGTTCGAGAGGACGTTGGTTCAAATTCCCTGTTAGACTCCCACCACTCGATGAACTTGGAAACATGATTCCTTCACGCTTCCTCTCGTTGATACTCCACGTTTCCCTTTTATCTCCAAAAAACGGGGTAAAGGCTATTGGGTTTTTACACCTGAGGCTAGTGGCCCATCAGGTCAGAGCTTATCCCAGTTTCCGTAGCATGAAGGAATCATGTTTCCAAGTTCATCGAGATCCCCAACAATGGTGCATCACGGTCTGTTACGCTCTGTTATGGTATAAGCTCTACTGCACTCTACGATGATTCCCTCACTTTTTCATGATCAGTTTGAAATCGCAATATAATCGTGGTAAATTTTTTTGTCAGAATTAGTCAAGACCATTACAATTCTATCGGGCTTCCTGAAGATCATCAGGATTTGATCCCATGTCTCCCCAATCATTGTGTGTGTGTGTGTGTGTGTGTGTGTGTGTGTGTAAGAGAACAAGAACAAGAGCGAGCGAGGCAGAGTGAGAGAGACCTTCCTCACCCTTGACCCCCCCCTTGCGAAGCTCTCGGTCCTGGATAAAGCCAGCAAACATCTGTGTGTCCATGAACAGCTGGAGGAATTGACGCACACCACGAGATGGATGGGACTTCCTGAACATTTCTCTGTTGAGCTCACGGACGCCATTGTATCCCGTATCATTGATGTGGCGTGGGTAGTGGCCCACCAGCTCCACAAAGAATCTCACAAACGCCTCAGACACCAGCGTGCTCAGGTTGCACTCCTCTGAACAGAAAGAAGGAGGAGTCAAACAAGAGCAAATTTATAGATAAGCATACAGAATTACTAGACAAGCAAGTCTCTCTCTCTCTCTCTCTCTCTCTCTCTCTCTCTCTCGGAGATGGCGGTTTTTAAATCTTATTTCTATTAGAACTACCGTTACACCGTAATGACTCCTTGTACCATCTCGAAGCCGACCATATTCACACTTCACTGCACGTTCTACCTGCTTCTGTAGAACTGATCAGGACACAGATAAAATTCTGTGCCACGTTTACAAGAAGATTTGATGAAACAATGCTCTCTCTCTCTGATCCACTGCTCTCTCTCTCTCTCGCTCTCTCGTCCACTGCTCGCTCGCTCTCGCGCTCGTCCACTGCTCGCTCGCTCTCGCGCTCGTCCACTGCTCGCTCGCTCTCGCGCTCGTCCACTGCTCGCTCGCTCTCGCGCTCGTCCACTGCTCGCTCGCTCGCTCTCTCGTCCACTGCTCGCTCGCTCGCTCTCTCGTCCACTGCTCGCTCGCTCTCGCGCTCGTCCACTGCTCGCTCGCTCTCGCGCTCGTCCACTGCTCGCTCGCTCTTGCGCTCGTCCACTGCTCTCTCGCTCTTGCGCTCGTCCACTGCTCTCTCTCGCTCTCGTCCACTGCGCTCTCTCGCTCTCGTCCACTGCGCTCTCTCTCTCTCTCTCTCGTCCACTGCTCTCTCTCTCTGTCTCTCTCTCTCTCTCTCTCGTCCACTGCTCTCTCGTCCACTGCTCGCTCGTCCACTGCTCGCTCGTCCACTGCTCGCTCTCTCTCTTCTCCACTGCTCGCTCTCTCTCTCTTATCAACTGCTCGCTCTCTCTCTCTCTTATCCACTGCTCGCTCTCTCTCTCTCTTATCCACTGCTCGCTCTCTCTCTCTCTTATCCACTGCTCGCTTCTCTCTCTTATCCACTGCTCGCTCTCTCTCTCATCCACTGCTCGCTCGCTCCCTCTTATCCACTGCTCGCTCGCTCCCTCTTATCCACTGCTCGCTCGCTCCCTCTTATCCACTCCTCGCTCGCTCCCTCATCCACTGCTCGCTCGCTCCCTCATCCACTGCTCGCTCGCTCCCTCATCCACTGCTCGCTCGCGCCCTCATCCACTGCTCGCTCGCGCCCTCATCCACTGCTCGCTCGCGCCCTCATCCACTGCTCGCTCGCTCCCTCATCCACTGCTCGCTCGCTCTCTCATCCACTGCTCGCTCGCTTTCTCGCTCTCTCATCCACTGCTCGCTCGCTTTCTCGCTCTCTCATCCACTGCTCGCTCGCTTTCTCGCTCTCTCATCCACTGCTCGCTCTCTCATCCACTGCTCGCTCGCTTTCGCTTCATCCACTGCTCGCCGCCGCTTCTTCATCCACTGCTCGCCGCTTTCGCTTCTTCATCCACTGCTCGCCGCTTTCGCTTTCGCTCATCCACTGCTCGCCGCTGCTTCTCATCCACTGCTCGCCGCTTTCGCTTCATCCACTGCTCGCCGCTTCGCTCATCCACTGCTCGCCGCTGGCTTCATCCACTGCTCGCCGCTTTCGCTTCTCATCCACTGCTCGCCGCTGCTCGCCGCTGCTTCGCTTCATCCACTGCTCGCCGCTTCGCTGCCGCCGCCGCCGCTTTCGCCTCATCCACTGCTCGCTGCCGCCGCTGCTCATCCACTGCTCGCTGCCGCTGCCGCTGCCGCTCATCTCACTGCCGCGCTTTCATTCACTGCTCGCTGGGCGCTTCATTCACTGCAGCTGCCGCGCTTTCATTCACTGCCGCGCTTCATCCACTGCTCGCCGCTTCTCACTACACTGCTTCGCTTTCATCTACTGCTCGCCGCGCTTTCATCCACTACTTCGCTGCCGCTTCATCTACTGCTCGCCCGCTTCATCTACTGCTCGCCGCTCATCCACTGCTCGCCGCTTCTCATCCACTGCTCGCCGCTTCCTCATCCACTGCTCGCCGCTTCATCCACTGCTTCGCCGCGCTTCATCCACTGCTCGCTCGCGCCCTCATCCACTGCTCGCTCGCGCCCTCATCCACTGCTCGCTCGCTCCCTCATCCACTGCTCGCCGCTGCTTCGCCTTCATCCACTGCTCGCCGCTTTCGCTTTCATTCACTGCTCGCCGCGCTTTCGCCTCATCCACTGCTCGCCGCCGCTTCGCTTCATCCACTGCTCGCCGCTTTCGCTCATCCACTGCTCGCCGCCGCTTCATCCACTGCTCGCCGCTTCGCCTCATCCACTGCTCGCCGCTTCGCTTCATCCACTGCTCGCTCGCTTTCTCGCTCTCATCCACTGCTCGCTCGCTTTCTCGCTCTCATCCACTGCTCGCTCGCTTTCTCGCTCTCATCCACTGCTTGCTCGCTTTCTCGCTCTCATCCACTGCTCGCTCACTCTTTCTCGCTCTCATCCACTGCTCGCTCACTCTTTCTCGCTCTCATCCACTGCTCGCTCACTCTTTCTCTCTCATCCACTGCTCGCTCGCTCTTTCTCTCTCTCATCCACTGCTCGCTCGCTCTTTCTCTCTCTCATCCACTGCTCGCTCGCTCTTTCTCTCTCTCATCCACTGCTCGCTCGCTTTCTCGCTCTCATCCACTGCTCGCTCGCTTTCTCGCTCTCATCCACTGCTCGCTCGCTCTTTCTCTCTCTCATCCACTGCTCGCTCGCTCTTTCTCTCTCTCATCCACTGCTCGCTCGCTCTTTCTGTCATCCACTGCTCTCTCTCGCTCTCTCGCTCACCCACTGCTCGCTCACTTGCTCTCTCTCATCCACTGCTCGCTCGCTCTCTCTTACTGTCATCCACTGCTCTCTCTCTCTCACCCACTGCTCGCTCGCTCTCCCTGTCTCTCATCTACTGCTCTCTCTCTCTCTTTTGCTCTCTCACCAGAGATGCCAGAACCTGATTGACATTCTGATGTCTTTTTTCAGTCTACTTCCTTCTGAGTTTTCTTTCTCATATGACATCGAGGAGCTCTTCTCCTTCTCCACCATCATGTCTACATGTTTCCTTAAAGATTCACAGATTTCTATAAAGCTCCTCTACCACAATGTCCGTTACCAAGAGTGCTACACATAAAATCTTATTGAATTCATATTTGTTATACCTTCATAGTATCCCAGCGGTGCCTAGAAGCACCATTTTATTATCATAAACTTGAACGTTGGTGTAATTGACCGCCATCATCAACTCTATGTCAGTGGTTTTATGGTGCCGTTATTGCCAAACAAACAATTTGTGTATACGTTGACAGGCAATTAAACCCCACCCTTCCAGGAATTAAGAATTGCCTGCAGATGCTGTGTCATTTTCAGGCTGTGTCTTGTTTTCTGAAAATCATCAATCAGCAGTCTGAGACAGCACATGAGTGAAAAATCTTTGTCTGTTTACTTATATATTTTTTTTAATTTATGAGTCATTTGTCACAGCTCAAATCGTAGCCATGCCTTTTTACACGCCAATCCCATTTTAAAGGTGGAGTCTTTATGTTCATCTGTTTAAACACACACACCAAAGGTATGTACCGACCTCCCTTCCTGTACTCTTTGCTGTGCTCCAGCATCTCCTCTCGACTCTCCAGAACTTCCTGCAGGGCTGCCTGGAGCTTATTCGGGAGGATGCAGTCTTCATCTCCCATCTGGCAGACATGCAGGAATGTACAAGGGTCAGATGCAAAAAATAAAAATAATTAGAGGAAGAGAAGCAGGCTTGAATAATTTAACCAGATGGATGCATCTGTATTACACTCATACACCAATACTACATGAACAACAACAAAAAAATATACATAAACTGACCAGAGCACAATGGTGTAACGGCATTAAGTCATTAGACAAGTTTACCACAAAGCCAGACAGAATTCCTCATTCTGATTGGTGAGAAGGTGTAATCTAGATTTTATAAAATCAGAACCCCTTAGAGATCTGTCTTTGGATAAGAAAATCCCTGCATATATCCATCCAGTGTATAGTGTGAAATAATTTTACCTTTGTCATTGGGATGTTGTTTTGATTAAAATAAAATAATAATAACAAAAAATAATTACAATCAAGTAATCCTGCCAAAGAGCGAGCAATCAGCAGAGTGATGCATACACATGTACACACACAGACAGAACTACAACCACTGGTAGTCGAACAAGCCATGAACAGTCAAGGCATTGGCTGTCAAGTATGGTGCATCGCCTGTTTGGGCTGCAGGCGCTCGCTATAATAATGGTAGACACAACTTGCATGGCAAGACATTCCATAACAGTAAATGTACTGTATAAATATATAATATATTATTTGAAATATTATCTGTGAATAGCTCTGGTTTATTTATTCATTCATCTTCGGAACCACTTAATCCTAATTAGGCTCACGTGGAGGCTGGCACTCATCTCAGTCAACTCTGGGCGAAGGCAGGACAATTGATTGAAACATATTTTATTCATTGAAGAAGGGGATTGGGCACAAGTTATCCAACTTAGTGAAGCCCTCTCCACAGATTATTTAGCCAATCAACCTACTGTGGGAGGAAACCGGAGTACTCGGAGGGAACCCACACAAGCACGGGAAGAACATACAAACTTCACACAGAAACGCCCAGGCTTGGATTTGAACCCAGGCCTTCTTGCTGTGAGGCGGGTGTGCTAACCACTACGCCACCGTGCTGCCCTAGGCAGGATAAACCGTGGACAATTCGCCAGACCATCACAGAGCCAACACTCACACAACCACTCTCACTCATGGGCGATCTGAAACAGTCAAATTAACGTACTATGCATGGTTTTAGACTGTGGGAAGAAACCGGAGTCCCCGGAGGAAACCCACACTAGCATCGGAAGAACATGCCAGAGCTGGGAATCAAACCCAGAGCCTTTTTACTGTAAGGCGGACGTGCTAACCACTATATCACCGAGCTATGGTTTAATTTATTTAAAAAAAAAAAAAAAGCAACCTTGTAGACAGTAAATCTACTCCACGTTGTGCTGTATTACTCCGCACTTTCATTTGTAATTTTCCCACAACAGCACACCCTGTTTGTTTTTTTTTCTATTCCGTATTTCTATTTAGCCAATTCAAACTAAGAACACGTAAATCCAGGAACGTCATTCGATTGAATGCAATTAATTATCCAGTACAGGACTAGACTTGAACCACTAATCACACCGACCTGACACAAAGGCTCCACACCTGTTTTACAGCACTATCCCTAAACACACACACACACACACACACACACACACACACACACACACACACACACACACACACACACACACCCCTCTATTGTGGAAGAAGGCACACTAAAACACTTACCTGCACAACAAACTTGTCTGCACACAGGTTCACAATAAGCACCTGAAATGTAATAACATAGTATTACAGTAATATACAACATATAATATATAAACTCCATCGGGATTTTT